>JARWLC010000007.1:51244449-51586949 GCA_033318265.1 Phyllotis vaccarum
TCACCACATCTGAGAGTAAAACCCTTCTCTCTGTGAAATCAGTGACATTTGAAATGAGCAGATATGTTTCATCACACCTCTTCCTGAACCACGATTTAGGATACAGTTTGAATGACTTGTCTTCATTTGCTTTTATATTGTGATGAAATAATATGATCAGAAGCAACTTTGGAGGAAGGAGTTCTTTGTCTTTCACTTCCAGATTATAGTCCAACCCTGAGGGAAGCTGAGATAGGAAGTCATGCAGGTCAAGAATCTGTAGATAGGAAACTGAGGCTGAAGCCATCGAGGAATGCTGCGTAATGGTTTCCTTCGTGACTGGCTAAGCCTGCTTTTTTAATATACCCCAGGAGTATACAGAAATGTGCCCATGTGCCCATGAGGGGCCCATCCGCAGTGAGTTGAGCCCTCCCCACCTAAATCATTAATCAATAAAATGTACCATAAAGTTGCCTAAATGAAAGGTTCCCACCTTTCAAAAGACTCCGTCTTGTTTCAAATTGACAATAAACTAATCAGGAAAATTTATCTCTTGTCAACTTGATTTACCAATACATCACTACTTATGGTGGTTTGAATGGGAACAGCCCCCATGGGCTTACATATTTAAATGATTGGTCTCCAGTGGGTGGAACTGTTTGAGAAGCAGTAGGAAGTTTGGTCTTGTTGGAGGAAGAGCGTTACTCTTGGTGGGACTTGAGGTTTCACAAGCTTACCGCAGTCGCTGTGTCTCTGCCTACTGTTTACAGATCCAGGTGTAAATCTCTCAGCTAAGGCTCCAGTACTATGCCAGTCTGCTTCCCTCCATGACAATAACAGACTAACTCACTGAATCAAGTTGACAAAAAAACAAAACAAAACAACAACAAAAACAAACAACAGCACAAAACTAACCAGGATACTTCCTAACTGATAACTTTAGATGAATGCATTGTGGAGCTTTACAGAAGCAAGTAGACACAAAGGCTTGCAACGAATAAACTACTGAAACTTAATTGTCCTCATAGAAGAGCTACTGAAAGGAATATTAATTGTGATATATTTGTTTTTATTTTTTTCCAATTAATTTTTTTTTTGAATGTGTTCCTTCATGTTAGAAAAAAAGAATGTATTAGATTACCGGGGTATTTTTTATTGTTGTTCTTGTTCATTTTTTAAGATCATCTGATTGGTATTTTCTTGCTTGAATGGATAAATCTAATGACAATGAAAAAGTATTTGATTTTTGTTTCTCACAGCGCCCCCCTCCCCCGGTTTGTAAATTTATTCTATCATTACATTTAAGTGGTGACATTTTCTTATTTAATAAAGCAGATTAGAATTTATCTTTACTTTTAAAAAAATCACAATTTTTTTTTTGAGTGCAGCCAGCCAAAAATATTTCATGGCTTTGATATAATGACTTTTTAAAAAATATATATATTTCTTCATTTTTGACTAAGTAAAGCCATTTTAAAAAAGAGTAAACTATCAAATTGTTTAAAAAACGAAAGTTGAGGTATTACTTCAAAATGTGTTTTAAAAGTTTTAAGTGGATTCATAATAAAGCTCCATTTCTTTAGTTTAGGAAGGAAGATTTCTTGTGTTTGATTCATACTTTGTTTTCTGGTTTATTTCAAAGCTTCCATTAGTTTACAAGATACACTTTCCCTTTCAATTTATAAAAATGTATTACAGATTTCACAGTTTCTTTCTGAAGCTATCTTGTAGCATACATGGCACTAATTTTGTGCCCACTTGGTTGATAAGGAAGCTGAGTAGCAAGCTAAAATGGTTGGCTTAAATTTACTTAGTAATTTAATAAATTTTAGGTTTAAGTTCTGGTCTATGTATCTCAGTTGAATTGATGTCCCTTTTTTTTTTTTTTTTTTTTTTTTTTTTTTTTTTTTTTTTTTTTTGTCTCAACTTCCATTTCCAAGATAGTGTCCTTACAGTGTTTCAGTTTTTCAACACTTTGGCTAGCTGAACACTGTAAGCCCAAGGGAAAATGCTGAAATACTAATGTCAGCTTTATAATATTGTTAAAAATATTTTGTTCTATTCTAGGCAACACATTGTTACTATGCAGCACTAAAGTGTATTTTTTTTTTTTCACTGTAGTCTTTTGCTAATCTTCATTGCTTCCTTGTCTCTTTGGCTTCCTCCCAGGTTCATTCCACACTACTTAATCTCTCTAAGCCCTAGAACAGTAAGAAATGTTTCTCTGTGAGGAAATGCAAACCAGTTCTTAGGGTTTCATCTATCACCTTTATCTATAAAGAAGAGCAATTCTCTCTTCTACTTTAGCAGTAAAATGTGAATCTGCCTCCATTTCCTATTTGTAGGTCGTGTTTTGCTTCCTTCATCCCCATTCTGTCATTAAATGGCCTTCTGAAAAGTTTTCCCTAAGTATTTATTCTTATGTATCTTGAAAATTGTTTTCCTCAAAACTATTTAATTTTAAGTTACATTCTTTTTATTTTAATTTCAAAATTCCAAGGGTATTCCTTTTATTGCCTTACTCTAAATGTAATTACTTAAACTTTAAAAAAGTTTTAGACATTATAATAAATCTCATCATATCATAATTAAGAGTCTAGAAAGAATTCATTTTCAAGTTTTACTTTTAAAAATGGCCAATATGATATGAATGACAATGTCTTAATAAATCCATTATTTTGCAAAATTAATGTATTATAATATTTTAAAAATAAAGTTATTGTTTCTCTACCACCATCTACATTAAACATGTAATATGAAATTTTGAAATATGTTTTTTGAGCAGGGTCTTATATTTGTGGTTTTTCTGCCAGCACAGCACTGCACCTGCATATATTGTTTCAGCGAGTACTTGCAGCTCCAGTTACTGTCCTACTCTCAGGCAGTGGCACACGGGGACCTTTATGTCCCACCTGATCTGCCTCCTGCTGCTGGCACCAGATGAGGTTTTTAACAGAATCTCTACTATTCTATTTATTAATAAGACTCAGGAATAAGAGGCTTGGGTGAAAACCCTCTAGCTCTGAGAAGTTGGGGAGCAACTAGCTAACCTTCCCTCTTTGCTCATATTTCTGAAATAAAGTGTCTTTCTACTTCCTTAAACCTAAAAGATCATCTTTCTGAAAGTCCTTCCTTACTACTTCCTGTACATCTCTTTATCCATTTTCCAGACTCTTTGATTTTCTGTGATTATTTTCTTCCAACTAGTTATTGGCTCCTTCTTCTGACACAATTCTGTGTCTGAATTCAATTCTTCTTCTGATTTTATTTAATTTACACAAACATAAACTTGGAGTTCATAGTGTGATAGAATATCCCACAGTATTTACTACTTTTGTCTAAATAAAAAAAGTTTTAACTTTAACACAGTAGAACAATTATCAGGTAAAATTATATTCACTATGTCCAGTCCATTTGTATTTGTTGAATTCAGAAAAAATATTCTACTATCTATCATATTTTAGTGAGTTCAAAGTTTTATATAAATTATTTTTATCATAACTTGTGCTACTAACATATAAATATCTTTTTAGACATTAAAACATTTTCTTAGATACACAACTTAAGCTTTTTTAATTTGTCAACCTTATACACTTGACATTTCTTTTGTAAGTCTGTTTTCTAAATTTGGAAACAAAGAAAATTGTAAAGATATAACTATCTAGTCTTCAACTCTATCAGAGACATTAAAAGGATAAACTATTACCTGAGTAAATAGGAAATGTAGAGCAAACAACTTCCAAATTTATGGAAATGACAAAGGCTGCCTTGACACTCACCCAAGTTCCTCTGAAACACTGGAATATACAACTTTGGCCATAGGCCTAGCTTATAGGACAAGTTTTTCTGTGATGTAGGAATTTTGAAGGACTTGTCTTGGCAAAGTTCAGCAGTTGATTTCTTTGGTCCTGATTATTCAATTTGGACAGCATCATATCAGTCGTGAAGGCAAAGGCAGTTTTTTGTCCAGTACCTAGCTTTAACACATTAAACGCAAACTCCACAGAGAGGTTCTTTGATGTCTGTCATATTCTCTGAAGTAGATTTGTGCTGCCAGGAGCAGATGGGTTTCCTGCCACAAAAAGCATTATTAAGATATTTTAAATGCCATATTTTTTTTTGTTAGATTTTCAAGGTGTTTGAAGACCACCTATGTATCTAAAATACATCTCTGTTTAAGCTTGACAACATTAACATGATCATAATTTTGATTGTTATAGATGACTAACTACTCACTTGTGTTTTTTAAAATTATCCTAAACAGTAATAATAGCTTTCAAGAGATAGGACTTCACATTACACATTTACTTGCCCCTCTCCTTTGCTTGGTATGAAAACGCTAGGGAAAATAAAATTGCATCCAGCACCCTCCTGACTCTAAGTTTTCTGTCTCTGATCTAATTCTTTCTGTCTCTGGAATTTCTCATCCACACACCCCTATAAAAGGATTGTTCTGAAGATCAAACTGGACTTGGAAAATGACAAATGACAACCTGTAACTACCCCACCTAAACTGTAACAAACCTTCACAAAACCCACCTACCCTATCTTTTGAGAATATGGGTATCATGTCTAGAATTACTACCTGCTGGATGAGGGGATGGCATCTTTTGGGGACCCTGATAATACTGGGATAACAGTCAAGTCCAGGGAGAGATAGCTGTATCATTTGTTGTCCAGGCTCTGTGCAATGGGAAACTGCAGGGTTTAACTGAAGACCTGGCTACAGGAGACTGTCAGACTGGACCAGCTATCAGCTTTAAAGTTGTTATTACCTTACCACGTCCAGGTGGATTTTTCTTGTTGTTGTTATTGTAGATCTCCATCATCATTTTGGAGACCTCAAAGGTCAATGTTAGAGTTGGTCAGAGCTCACTGCAGATAACTTACCATTTTAAATGTCTGGAAGACTGGAGAATCAGAATCTATTAACTACATCTGTGGTATACAAACTTTGTTCTTAATCACTTGCTTCAATCTCAAACCTGAAAACACGTACAAGAAGCAAGAGAAAGCTTATGTTTAAGATTAGTTAGTACTTTATGACTACTAATATGTCTACAGAATGTCTATATATTATATATGTATATATTATATTAATATATATATATAATAGTCCCTTAGATGTTGAGATAATACTTGTATCATAAAGTTTCAAAGTGTCAAAATAAAACCAAATGATTATGAGATTAGTGGCAATAGAGTAGTCCCTTAATTTTGGTTTTCTTCTGACACATAACAAGTGACTCTTCTGACAGAGACAGAGGTTTTGGATCTTTCTTTAACAGGCATGCTTGAATTTAAAGGAGAGAGACATGTTTCAACTCCAAAATGAGCTTTGACTTTTAATTCAATTGGCATGGCAAAAAGATTATTTGCCTTTTATGTTTGTAGAGAATAGCTAAAACAAGCAATTGGGAAGATTTACAAAGTTATACCCTGTAGGCAGTGTTCTATACTCTTCTTCAGGGGAACTTTTTCTCATGATGTTTCATCTTAAAAGATGTCTCATTTATTCAGTAGTCTTTAGATTTCTTAGTTTGATGTTTTTATTCTTCTGGAAAGACATAAAACCCAATTCCAACCCTAAATTTGAAGAGTTCCTTTTTGGGACAGATATCTTTCTTTTGTAAAATTATTTTATTCTATTTTTTAATGTGTATGAGTGCTGAGTGCTTTATCTGCATATATTCCTGCATTCTAGAAGAGGACATAAGATCTTATTATAGACAGTTCTGAGCCACTGTGTGGTTGCTGGGTATTGAACTGAGGACCTCTAGAAAAGCAGCCAATATTCTTAACTAATGAGCTCTCTCTCTCTCTCTCCAATCTGGTGATCTTTCTTAAGGCAAATTGTTTTGAGGGTAAATAAAGAAGTATTAACATTTAATTAAATTTCTTTGAAATTTCGAAATTAAATATATCTGGTATAAGTAAATATATATGCCTAAATTCCCTATTATGTATGTATGTATGTATGTATGTATGTATGTATGTATGTATGTATGTATGTATATATATATAATTCAAGGTTAAAGTGTATAGTTTTAGATCATACCAGACATGCATTTTTAATTATAGTCTTTCTAGTATCCCTGTAGAGGATTTTTATGATAATCTGTAAATATGGTATGATTTTTTTCCAGATCTACCAATTTTAATTTATATCTGACTTTTGACTCTGAGTTGTAAGATTAAAAGCATACACCACTACCACTTTGCTTACTGTAACTTTCTAATTTAGAAAACAACTAGCTTAGAGAGATCTATCTGCCTTTACTACAATTAAGACCATGAGCTATCATAGTCTTAATCAAATATTTTATCTCATTTCCAAGTCATTCTAATATTTAGATATTTAGAAAACAAACTTGAACTGTAATAACTCTTTGAAATTTGTTAAATAATTTTAAATCTCTTAACTAGGATGTCCATACAAAACAACAAAGCATGTCCTTTATATTTAAGAATATGATCCAAAAGCTGATGCCCAAGATGGTTTGGGCCATAGGAAAATCTGTAGTCTAACATCAAATATGAAATTAAGACAAGTGGTTTATGGAACCTCATTTACTCTTTCATATCAGTGCCTTTGGTAATTTATTTAGATCTTTTCTTCCTTTTTTTTTTTTAACCTGATAAAATGAAAGGTGGTTGTTAGTCTTATAAGTTAGTTTAGATTGAATGACTAAAGTATTTGATGAACAATTACTTTTTTAAAATCAAGAAGTCTCTCCTGTTTGATTTGATTCTTTGCCAATGTTAATGCTATCCATGGCTTTTCTTCTCCTATGGAAACATTCAAAAGCTTTTACCCAACGTAACACATATCATGTTTTCCATAATGAGGTCACCTTATATTTAATTTTTTTCTTTTACTATCCAATGTCTCTCCTCAACTATTGTTCCTTTTTCATTAACATTTGAAAATTAAAGTTAATAAAGCATTAAGTAATCTATATTTGGAGATCTCACTTACCCCATTCTCTTTATTAAGCATATTTTTAAAAGAGTGAGTATATCTTTCTATAAGTGCTTGTCATATATTATACATGTAATATGCTTTATATTGTAATAGGCCAAAAAACTGTTTTATTTTACTAGAGAACTATACTGAAGCATTGTGTGTCTTAATTTGTATTGTTATCCCTGTAATAAAGATAACTTCTAATAATGTATAGTTACAGAATCATTTATTAGAACTTAAAGTACTTGAGCATTGAAATCCTAAGTATGTACATATTGAATGGTGCATATAATTTAATATCATAAACTCTAAAAATGAAACACATACATTTGCAAAATTTCATTCTTTTGAAGACATTTGGGGTTACTTCCTGCAGGTAATGAAGTTTGATTATACAACGAGCAAGTGAGTAATTTTTTTTTAATTTGCTTGACTTGTTGCCAAATGATGGGAAAATTTCCTTCACACTTTGCTAATAACATTATGTTTCTTATAAAATTCTAGGCCTCTTTTTTTTTTAAAGCACTTTTCTACTTATAGTTAATCAATTTTATTATTACCCTGTGCTAGAGGGCCTGGTTGACTCATATGGGATCTGATATGTGTTAAATACAATGGACAATTTCTATGTTTGATTATTTGTTGTAGTTGAATAGATAACAATTATTTCTGAATCATCTGAAATAAGTTCGGTTTTATTATGTAAAACAAATCTTTCTGCTTACTTGGAGTTAGTAACTATATTAAGATGTTCTTGAAGATCTCATAATACCACAACAATAGCATATAATTCTGATTTCTGCACTGAATTATAATGACTTTGAGCTACTTTAGCTATTTTTTTCCTGACTTATAGTCTGAATTATTTGCATTAGTGTATGTAGGCAAAGTTTACTTAGAAGGCACCAGTGCAGGATAGATATTTATTAAAATATAAACCAACACTCACGGTACAGGTAACAGTTTATAGTAGCACCTGAACAGGGACTGGAGTCTGGAATGGTGGACAAGCGATGGATGGACGATGGATTTCGATCCTGTCTCTCCAACAGCCAGGAACCAGGAAGAAGCCTCGTGTCCCAGAAGCACCCTCTCAATGGGGTTGGCCACACCTCCTCCAGGTTGGCCACATCCCCTCCAGGAGCTCGGGACCCTAGATAAGTGTCTTAGACCCCATCAGCTGACACCTGAATCCCACTACAAGTGTAGAATGTAGGTTCTCTAGAAATTCATGTTTCTCCTACTATGTGAGAGAATATTTCATCAGATCTTTTTATAAACAGGAGTCTCTTACTTTAGGGATATCTGTTAGGAATCTCTTCTAAGAACTTACCACAAGCTTTTTTCTAATGTCCATTTTCTTTCCGTAATGAGGCAATTTGAGCATTAGTAAAATGTACAATATTTTTCAGGTATATCTATTACTGCTAATTGACAAAGTCTCAATTTTTCTCTCAGAATCAATTCTGAAAACCTTTCTACATATATCTCTAATTTTCTACTCTATGTGGTAAAAATATTCATTCAAAGATATTACCTTCTCTCTGCATAAGAATTACTACAGGAGAATGAATAGATGGAAGAATTACTAGAATACAGTCAAGCTCTGGATCCAAGTTACCTACATGTGCATACTGTAATATTTTTTCTTCCAGTGTCAATTCTCTCTAATCTTTAAACTGGTAATATTTTGGACTGTTTAAGCCCTTATCATTTTGTAAGGTTTTAAATAAATTACCTAGTTCTTCAGTAGTTAATCCAACTGTGTGCCATAGGCTATTAATATGCCTAGCAATTTTTGAAAATCATAAAGAGTTTGTAATTGATCTTTTCTGATTTATGGTTGAATTTTCTGTAAATCTATTTTATATCCTAAAGTAATAATTAAATTAACACAATGTATTATATTCTGTAAACCTATTTATAACCTAAATTAATAGAATCACCCTTTGTATTTTTAGGAACAATTTATAATCCCTAACAAGGCAAAATTTTATTTACTTCATCAAAATTTTTTTCTAAGATAACTGTATCTAAATCAACCAGTAAGTTATCATGTACACAATGAGAAATTATAGACAGAGGTAACTTTATGAATTATTCCTAATGGCTGTTGTACAAAATAGTGACACATGGTGGGGCTGTTTAATGTTTCTTGTGGAAGAATTTTCAAATGGTACTTTTCATCAGAATGAGAATTTTTTTTTTAAGTAGGCACTGTGAAGGGAATTTTTTTTATCCTCTTCTTGCAAATGTATAGTAAAATAATCATTTTTTAAAAAAATCAATCACTATAATAGAGCAAACTCTAGGTAATAAAGAACTCTAGTGAATCCCATGCTGTAAAGTGATTGGCTGAGTCATCCTATTTATAGCTCTCAGATCTGTTACAATTCTCCGTTTACCCTATTTCTTTTAATAAGGAAATACAAAAAAAATTTAAGGATTGACTAATTCTTCAACATGTTGTGCATTAGGCCACTCCCATATCAACTAATCTAGTGCCTCTAATCTTTCTAATGTCAAAGATCATTTTTTATCTTCATAGGTTAGTCACTTAAACATTTTAAAGGTAAGATTGTTGTACCTTTAAAAAAAACAATAGCTGTTGAGCCATGCTTATACAACATGACTGTTTTAGATAATACATTTTAATAATTTTCTCAGAAGTAGTCTTTATTTTAGGCTTTTTTTGAGATTGGAGGAATATCAATTAATTTTTCATTTTGCAAGAAATCATGCCCGTTTCAGCATGTATTTGGGGATGGGGGATTATTATCAGATAATAATTATCAGAAGGAACAGCCAATGAAAAGCATGGCTAGGTTCAGTCCTATGAGATTAGTATCTTACTCGAAAGCCAGATGGTCAGAGTGGGGACAATACTCCAACTGGAAAGGGAAGACTTACCAATCAAAGTTAATGGTATGTGAGTAGGCTGGGCAGAAGAAAGGTGGGCTGGTAAGAGCTTTGACATGGGCTTCCTGTGTATATGCATACCTAGGCTCTAGAGAAAGCTTTACTGAATCACTGCAGCAAGTGTTGTTAATTCATGAGGGAACAAATTACAAGTACTAATAACCCATGCTAGAGTTTATTTAACAGGATTGTGACTCAGATGCCTGTGGAAATTTGCAGAAAGAGAAAAAGAATAAAATAACAAAGTTGGGTTTTGGCTTATAAGGATGTATGTAGCATGCAGAGTTTACATGGTCATGCGAATGGATGAAAGGGGTGTGGTCCCTCATTCATCTTGTCTGGGTGCCATGTTGGAATACTGCATTTACTAGCACATGCATATACCACAGACCAGAAATTTTAACAATGCTCCAATAGTTCATTGTCATGTAAACCACATATAACAGCTTTAATGTTTCTCTCAGTCCTTTTGACCCTTTACACTCAACCCATCTTGTACTTTGTTTTTCTGAAATAAAGTCACAATTGCTAGAAACTGAACATTTACCACCTAAAGAGGCTAATATGGATACCAAGATTTTGGTGAAATTATTGTTATATCTTTTCCTATTTCTACAGAACCTTCTATTTTAGTGCTATCTATTTTTATTTTTAGTTTTGGTCTCTGTTTTAATAAGGTTTCTGGTCCCGGGCAAGAGAGGTCCAGACCCATAGACCTCTCCAGACCCCTTAGTGGTCCACTGCTGCTCAGGCGCCCAAAATGATTCAGATGCTTAAATTAAGTTCATGCTGTTTGGCCTATGGCTCAGGCACATTGCTAGCTAGCTTTTATATCTTAACTCAACCCATTCTCATTAATCTGTCTGCCACATGGCCCGTGGCCATCTGTGTTTCTTACATGTTTCTTCTTGGGTGGCTGGCTAGTTCTGTTCTGACTCTGCCATTCTCCTACCCACCTACTTTTCCTATGGTGCCTGTCATGGCCAAAACAGCTCCTTTATTTAAAGATTGATACACACAGCATACAAAAAGATATTCCCACATCAGGTCTCTAATCATTTATAGCAATTTGTCAAAATATCTTTGTAACTGCTCTTATCTTTTTTTTTTTTAATCTATTGAACCTATTCTATCCTTGATAACATCCAGAGCAGTGTTGTTTATTACTGTTTATTAACATTAAAGCATTAAGTCTTTTAAATGCTCTGTAGATGAGTTTCTCTAAGTCTGACAAAAATGATTGAACCACATTTGATATGGCGTCCTATGGAAGGCTCCCTACAGGTGTTACCTTGCCTGTCATTGTTGATCTGCATTTGCCACAGATCTTTGCACACATCTGCTGCATATTTCTGAAGGCTGGGGACTTCAATTTGGTTTATTCCTAGAACAAAACAAAACAAACAAACAAACATACAAAATAAAACACCCCCCCAATAAACCTTTTTTTTTCTAGAAAGACTGTATACAGCCCTAAAACGTATGCTGCTTTTTATTTCTCTTAAAACTTCTAGAAATTGCTTCTTCTATCAAAGTAGCATTAGAATTTGATGTGGGAATGTCTTTCTATATATTGTGAATGAAGGACTGTTTTGGTTATGGCAGACACTGTAGAGGTAAGGGGAGGAATTGGAGCATAGGTACATGAAAAAGGGTGGAGGCAGAGACAGTTTGAGCCACATGCCAAAGAAAGAAACATGTAAGGAGCACAGGTGAGCTGCTGGGAACCAAGGCCTGTGCTGGTTGCAATCAAAGCCATTTTCACCTAGTTTAGAAGTTAAGTTTACAGAACCTATCTGACATACCCCAGCTCTCCAGGAATGAATAAGTGCAACTTCCTGCCAATTAAAACCCTCTGCTGGTTTTGACCCTTAACTCTCTAGGAATGCAGCCCTGTCTCCCTGTCAGATAAGAACCTTCCTGAAACAGGATATCCCACAGACTAGTTGTTTAGTAACCACTCTTCCCCATTCTTCCCCACACAGCCAACTTCCCTCCTCACTTGCTTTATAAACCCCTCTGAGAAAATAAATAAAAACTGCAGCTTGACCAGAACTCACTGCCTTACTGTCTTTTCTCCCATCTCTCGCCCCTCCCACTTGCTGTCTTCTCATTCCAGGGTTCCTGTTCTCCTTGTAAACCCCGCTGGCTTGGGCAGTGAGCCATGGTCCATGTGGCAGGACAGAGGAACGGAAATGGGTTGAGTTAAGATGAAGGAGCTAGCTAACAATGTACCTAAGCCATAGGCCAAACAACATGAACTTAATATAAGTGTCTGAGTCATTTTGGAAGACCTAAGCAGTAGTGGGCATCTAAGCGGTCTGGGACAACAGGTCTGTGGGTCTGGACCCCTGGCTAGCTGGGCCAGAAACCTAATTGTAACAAGAAGTATGAGATCAAATATCAGCTATATTTCCAATTCATTTATCTATAGGTGCTAATCTTGCTTTTAAATGCCTAATCAGCCTTTAATATTACGAATTAACATTTTAAAAAGCATAGATTCAATTAACATTTATCTGACTTCTGGATCTGATATTACTTGGGGCCTTATATAATTTTAACAAATGACTCAGAAATCTTTCCTGATTCTGCAGCCTTCTCCCAAACATTTAAGGCAGCTCAATGACATAGGGACCAGGCATGATCATCAAATTCACACTCTCTTTACAACTGAGAATATTGGCCTTTATCTAGAAACTGAACTTGGGAAGTTTTAATGCCTCTATCTCTATTTCATTGTTCTACACTAGCTTCCTCTGTCCACCATGTATGCCATTGGAACTAAGGACAAGCTTTCAATATTCCTAATTTAAATATTTCTGGGGTTGGGTGATAAGAACTGCCCATGAATTTAACATGTGCTTTCCATAGAGTGAACACATACCAGATGAAATACCACTTCCTTAAATATCCTCAAATATAATATTTCTATAGGATTACACTTAACTACTATATAATTATTGGAGTGCCTATCATTGGATGGTCATTCTTATATAGTAACTGTATAAACTAAGGTTGATTTTCTAACAACTTTGGGCTGCCACTCTCCAGTTTTAGCAGTAATAGGTACTCCTGATGTTGTCATCAAATGTAATTTAAAGCTAAATCTCTACTTATATGTTTGTCAATGTCTTAGGAGTCAGAGGCAAAAGTGAAACCAGCCAGCTCAGAGAGGTTGAGGAGCAACTAGTTGACCTTCCCTCTTCACCAGGATCTCCCCAAAAGAGCATCCTGCTGCTTTGCCAAACTACAAAAGATTTCCAGACTCTATGCTGCTCATTACTTCTTCCTCTGCATCTCTTTATCTCTCTGATTCTCTAAGTTCATATTTTGTTAACTATTTGCTAGCTCTGCCTCCTGACCCAAGGTTGATTTTATTCAATTAATGCAAATAAAACTTTGGGTTCATAGTGTGATAAAATATGCTTAAATATTTACTCATCCTAATTGCCTCAGAAATAATTTAAGAAACCATTGTATTTCCTTTATGATATTTACAATTACCACACAATTCAATTCAAAAGTCATTTCTTACTTATTTTTGCCTAGCTACAAAGTGGTTCATGCACCGCTTAGGCAGCAGCCTTTGAATATTGTTACAGAGTTTTCTTCCTTTTGTTTTGCTATTTTGTTCAGAAAATTAGTAATGAACTCTTCTTCTTTGTGTTATTCATTTTAACAAGAAAGATATACACTTTAAATATTAGGTCTTAGTTATATTTCAAATAATGAGCAGTATTTAATGATGTCTGCTTCATATCCATCAGTTTTACTCCACTGATCTATTTGTACAATTTCTTTTGAAGTTTGTGTGAGTGTATGTGTGTGTGTGTGAGAGAGAAAACTTCAATTTTAATCATATTTTACCATTATTATAAATTCTAGCCCAGAACACTTCCTAAATGATCCATATTTTATAAGAAATATAATATAATCTTCCCCTCCAGTAGGGTTAACCTCTCTATTTTTGTGAGTTTTAATTCTCCATTAGCTTTTGTAATATGTGTGTTTGATTGAGACTATAGTTCTCATGAGTAAGGAATGTGGGAAGCTAAGAGAGTAAATGAGTGCACATCATTTGGAATATTAAGGTTGTAAAAATACAGAAAACTAAAACAGCTATTCAAATTTATAGTGCATATCTGTAATTTTGGGTTTGGTCATTAATTAGTGTATAAGATTTCAGGAATTGAAACAGACAAATTAGAAAGGATAATCAATATACAATTTCAACCTTCATATATATAAACTAACTTCATCCCAGATGGAAGAGATAGATCTGCTTTCTTGTTTAAAATAATAATCTTTAAGCATTATAGGTGAAAACAGTGGCTAGAAGATCGCAGAATGTCAAAATAGTGCAGCAGCAAACTAAAACTCTTTGGAAAGAAACATGGGCAAAGCTTTCTATGCAAAACTAAATTTAATGTAAACAGTAAATACTCAGGAAAAAAAACCAAGAAACAACCAATTTACTCTGTGTAGGCAGCAAAGCCATTTGGCAATTTGTTCCTTTGTTGGATTGGCCTGAGGAAACTGGTCATTTGGCAACTGCATCTATTTCTGCCAGAAATTGTCTTTTAGTAAAGTGACTGTCAGAGATTAGTCTTTTCTCCTAATTTCCTATCCAATATTTAATCTCTTGCACATTCAATTTATTCTGCTCAGCATCACCATGCTTTATTCAGGACTCTAATAAGCTTACCACCATCAATATTATTTTTAAGTGATTTTCAAACCCTATAGTGTATATAGACTCTACCCTCTCATGCAACCATAGCATCTATTGACAGGCTTTGCTTTGCTATATCAGCCCTATATAATGTGTATCCTGTTTCCCAGCCTTGAAAAATAGTGTTTGTTATATATCCAACTGAATTTTGCAACATTTTACCTCTGAAATTCTTCCACCACTTAAATTTGTTAACAAAATTAATTCATTTTTTCAGTTGAGCTGTATCCCTCAATTATACTGTGCCTGACAATGAGTGAAAAGGAGCCCTCTTTTTCCAATTCTTCATATCAGGTTACTAATGAAACAAGCTTCTGAGGATCAATGCTGGCTCTCCCATCATCAAGATGTTTAAAAGTTGCATGTATCATCATTTATCTCTACCTGTTCCTGAACCATAACAAGTCTCTTCAGCTTTAGAGTGTTCATGCTTTCAATAATAAATCAGTCTGCAAATGTTTCTAGCATTTAAATGAAGTTTTTACAGTGTCATTAACCCAAAAAATGATTTTTCCCTCTTTACAGATTTATAATCCAATTTCTTCCATTTCTGTTCATTTTGCTTGTACTATTATTATCCTCTCAGACATTCCCCCAATTACTATGTTTTGAATATTTATGCAAAATCAAAAGTTTTGGTTGTATTTTATGTGTATGGTGTTTTACCTGTCTGTATGTTTCTGAACTACTTTCATGCCTGATATCTGTGGAGGTCAAAATAGAGCATTCTGGCTTCTGAAACTAAGATTATAGAAGACTGTGAGTAACCATGTGGGTGCTAAGAATCAAACATTGTTTCTCTGGTAGAACAGCCAGAGTGCTACTCTACCAAGCCATCTCTCCAGGCTTCAAAACCATTTTTCTTAGCCCTGAAAAGGTTTTGTGGAAGGAAGGAAGGCAGGTAGTTTCAGGGTCTGTACTGTACTATGATGAACTTTGAATTATTTGTGAGGAAATATTTTTTAAACTATACTTATATCACTTTGAAATAATAGGTTACTTAAATCTTATTTGTTCCTACGCACTTAAAACTTGTGCAATACTTTTTGAAATAATAGCACTTACTCAGAGTCTCAAATCTAATAGTATAGGTTGTTAGTGAACAATATGTTTTAATTTTCATAATTTCTGTAAGCTTATTTTCTAGTGTATTTGTACAAAGCAATATATTTTATTCACAGATAAACATAACTATTTTATTTTTAATATGAACATCCTCTACCTCAGTCAATATCAAGGTATTTTTTCAAAAATAATAGATTTGTAAAGTTTAACTTGTTTTTATGTTTTCTTCATACAGTTTTATATAGACTTTATCTTTCTCCAAATAACTGATTTCTTATTTACTTAAAAAAGTTGTGACAAGTTTATAATGAGCAGGCTCATCACACATACCTTCTAGGTCCTGTTTAAGGGTGTGTCCATGCTCATGCTCAGTGTGTTCTATTTCATACTTTTTCTAGCTTTGACTTCCAGGCTTCTGTTAAAATGTCACTTGCTATGAGTTACAATTTTACACATTCTTTGAAACGCAGCTCCCATTTCAAAGTTTCCTGTAAACTGTTTGCTTTATCTTCTAATTACAAAAATATAGATTGTTTGACAGTGTTGAAAACATTTACACTAAAAAAGAAATCTGTATTATTTCATTCACACATTAAATTAGTAAAGAAGAAGTAATTTGAGAGATAATGTTCCATCATCATATGTATAAACTAATTTGATTAATATAGCACTGTACTATTTTAATAGCTTAAATTATCATAATCATATAACAGATTTCACAATGTTAGCTGAAAAATATCCTATGTAATTTCTTATGAGACTTATGGCTTCAAATATGCACAAATTGTGTAAAATTTTTAGAAATATAATTGATGGAATAGTTTTAGTAAAATTTTAGCTTTAATATTTTTCTTCTTCTCTTGAAATTAAGAAAAGAAGTGGAGTCTATTTCAAGCTAAAATGTAAATGTGACCTGTGCTATCTTTCTCTCTCAAGAAAATTAGCAGTCTCACTGGAGACTTTATCTACTGAATACAGACTTCATTAATTAATCCTTTTTATCTGTGACAGAGGTAAATCTAAAATATTCTGCTTCCTTGAAATGATTTTCAATCTTGCTCTTATTTGCTAAAATGTATGCTTTCAATCACAAGTTATATTTTATTAACCATATATAAATTAAATCAAATTGCATTGGGCTATTTCTTGACTACATAGGCTTTCCTATAGATAGCCATTTAGATAAATGCTTTTTCATATATTATCTGAGACTGACAGAAAGAAAGTGGAATATCTTTGTGCTCTAATTTACCTAGCAGTAGAAGCTGAAATTCATATGGCATTAAGAAAGAAAGGTTCTGCTTCACTAAGAGCATGGCTCAGAGTATAATGCCTTTTAGAAAAATCAGAAAGCATTCTAATAATAAAATCCTTGGTTATATTTCATACATCAGCTATGCCATTTCTCTCCCTTTTCACTGCACACATGTTCTAGATAAAAGAAATATGAGCATCTAGTTCATATGCTCTTGCTATCTTTCCTCATCTCAAAGCTCTTACGTATTCTGATCATTTGCTTTAGAAATAATCGTTATGCCATACCTCAAAAAGAATGCATGGAAGTGCAGACAGACTCCTGAAAATTCAAGATATTACTTTACTTTAAATTTTATGTTCTAACTGTTTTCACTGAGGCATCATCTGGTTTTTAATGCTGATGCTTTTTGTTTCTTTATAGTGTTATCTTGTTAGACTAATACGTGTCAGGAACCAGTAATGGGAAAACATTTTAGTTACATGGTATTTGGCCACTGATGCTCACCTTTAACAAAAAGTGACAAGCATGTCACATTTCATCAGGTCACATCAGCTTGTGTCTCAAGAAAATATAGAGCATTAGATAACCCACAGGAAATCAGCAGGCCTTTCCCAGCCCCATAGGAAAAGATTGCTTAGGATTTCAGAAGAAAAATTAGATCTTATCTTCCTGTTAACAGCTACTTGGATTTTCAATATTCACTTGCTAACAACTATTATGATTGATTATAATTGTTTTATATATGTTAAATTGTGCTATTTTTATTATGTATAATTGATGCAGGAATGCCTTTCTGTATGTTGTGAATATCAATCTTTAAATAAAGGAACTGTTTTGGGCCATGACAGGCACCATAGAAGAAGTAGGAGGAGAAATCAGAGCATAGGTAGGAGGAGCAGGGCGGAGTCAGGCAGATCGAGCAAGCTGCCCAAGGAGCAACATGTAAGGAGCACAGGTGAGCCACGGACCACGTGGAAGACAGATTAATAGAGATGGGTTGATTTAAGATGTAAGAGCTAGCTGACAATGTGCCTGAGCCATAGGCCAAACACCATGAAGTTAATAAAAGTGTCTGAGTCATTTTTTGGGGGCCTGAGCAGCAGAGGCGGTCAGATATGGGTCTGGCTCAGCAGGTCTGTGAGTCTGGGCCTCTGCCCCCCCCCCCCCCGGGACCAAGAAACCCCACTGCTACATATGTTTTTTAACATAAGTATATTTAACAGCTCAATTTAAAATATCAAATTAATGATGATGGTTATTTCATGCTCAAAGGAATATTTCATGTTGTGACATATTGTATATTTAATAAAAATGAGCATAGAATATCAGAGAACAGACTCACCCACAGTCAAGCCACAAGGGTCAGACAATGGTGACACATGCCTTTAATACCATCAATCCAGAGACAGAGACTTACTTATTTCTGTAAGTTCACAGCATAACAGCCAAGCAGTAGTAGCTCACACATTTAATCTTAACTCTAGGATTATAAAACAGAATACAACTGGAAGTGAAACAGCTGGATGGAGATAGATTATATAAGGCAGAAGAAAGAAGATATGCAGGCTTTCTGTAGAAACACCTAGTCAGGCCGAGGATTCTTGAAGATAGTTTTTACCCTCTTCCGCCTGAGAAGTTGGCTGGGTGAGAATTAACTCTGATCTGTTTCCTAACTCTGACCTTCATGACTTGACTATGGATGATTTTTTTGTCTGATATTTCAGGCTGATTTTATTAAATATACAATATATAACCACAATTTCTTTTTTTGTTATTTTTCTTTCTTGAGACAAGGTTTATCTGTGTAAAAGCCCTGGCTGTCTCAGAATTCTTTCTGTAGACCAGGTTGGCCTTAAACTCACAGAGATCCACCTACCTCTTTATCCTGAGTGTTGGTATTAAAGCATCAAAATGAACAAATGTTGGTGATTTTTATTAAATAGAAACTATATTCAGTTCAGGTTTTATTATTACTTTTCATCGATATTACTTTTCAACTTCAAGATGTTATTCAGGATATTATGCTAAATTTTATTTTCATGCTTTTTTTTTTGCCTCCTGTGGTCTGTGACAGTTTTTTGAGCTTTTGCCTGTGTGTTAGTTACTTTTGCTGTTGCTGTAATGAAATATCTTAAAACAAGCATCTGACAGGATAAAGAATTTATTCCTGTTCCCAGTTCATGATTGGAGCATGAGGCATATTGTCTGTCACATTGTATCTTCAGTCAAGGAAGAAAGAGAAGTGGATGGATACTGCTGATCAGCTGGTTTCCTATTTGTCATGACGACCCTCATCCTCAGAAGCTTATCTCCTAGGTGATTCCAGATCCTGTCAAGTTGTCAATCACCACCTTGCCTTTCATGAGTTCAAGGAATTCTGGAGTCCTAGCAAGGCTATCCCTGAATTTGTGCTTATCTAATACTCTCACATCTTGAGGAGAAGTGACTTTCAAACATGGCCACATTGGAGCTCCTAATAGACACTGAGATTATTTAGCCTTGAGCTCCCAGCTACCAAACAGCAGTCAGGTGTTTCCAATAGCACAATGTGCCACATTCCCCTCTTTGTACATTTTTCTGTTGTTATCTTGGAAGCAAGTCACTAGGTTCATTCCAAATCCAAGTTGGAGCAGAATTAGATGCTAGTTCTTGATTAAGAAAGTATAAACATAGTTTGAGACATATTTATAGAAAATATTTCTTTTCCCTTTTCTATTCTTTATTCATGTGTTTCCTCATTAATTTGTATCATCAGAAACCAATTCATATTTCGATTATTTGGGGATTGTAACTTATTTCAATTATTTTGTTGTTATCTAAAAAATAATAATTTTGCAACTGTAATTTTCAGTTGACTGCTGTATCCATTTTGATATGTCCTGTTATTTTGTTAGAACACATGGATTTCTGGTAATGCAGAGTTCATTAGGCTGATTTAGTATTTTAACTATTTTTGGTCTAGCATAAATAAAACTTCAAAGACACTCTGATAAGGTTTTATCTAAGAATTATATGTAGAAACTAAGATGGGTACATTAGTGGTATTTACTAATATTGAATGGCATTTCTTGGCTATCTCAGAAGAAGATGCATATAATATATGCATATGTAATCAGTATATTCAAACATGATTATATTTATTTCTATACCTTTCTGCATATTTATTAGGCTAGAAATGAATCTCCTAATAAAGCCTATTATAAAAGAGGTAATTCTCACTTTTAGTGCTTTTATGAAACCATAGTCTGTGCTAGTGAGACACCTGCTTATGCCATGTATATTTATTTTATTTAAACTGTCCAATGAATGTGTAAAAGAAAAATTGTTTCTGAATTATTATTACCCTGTACATATGACATTTTTCATTATTTTGAACGTCTTTAGTATGATATCTCAACTTTTTAAATGTTTTTATTAAATTATATCTTATGGATAACTTCTGAGGTAAATCCATAGTTGGAATATTAGCATATGTATATTTATCTTAAAAAATCTTATACTTATTCAAGCTATCTAGAAAAAAGAGGAGAGTGATAAGAGAAAAAAATGTCATCAACTATAGAGATTCAGAGATCTGCAGAACTATATGCTGGACATTGGGTTTAACTAATGTCCATATTCATAGAAATTTGTAGACACAACCAATAAAATGGAAAAACCTAAATATCAAGCAAGGTATTTCAAAATGCTTAAGACATGGTTTAGTTTATATCAAGAAGATTGAAAATAACAAAATACAATAAAATAAATAGAGCTCTCTATAGATAAGGTAATCATGTATTTTCATCATCTTAATCCCAGACACAGTAATCTTTCCAGTGGCATCACTTTAGTGTTTTTGGTAAAATGACATAAATTTTACTGAGTATCATGGATTCCAAAGATTAGAGTGACAGACTCATCAGTGCCAAGATTTAAAGCTTATAGAAGAGTCAAAAACTGATTGGTGTATGTGAAGTTTCAGAAGATAATTTCTATTCTGGTGGAGTATAACTCTACCCTATATGTGATCATGGCAGAATTATGGTAACTTAAGCTGATGTGCCTTGCTCACTTCTCTTATTAAGGCTTTTGACTACCTTCTACAACGACAATGAAACTGAAGACTGATTACTCCCACCTCCCTCTCTCTTTTCTCATTGAAAGTTCTAAAATGACACAGCAGTGAAAGATAGAAAAGTACTTCTAGTGTTTTGAGAAAACCAATGAAATATTAATCTTCTCATTGAGTATTCTGAATATTAGTTACCTTAAAAGTAGCAATGTTAAGTTTTGTGAAATAATGATGGCATTATGAACTTCAGAAATTTCAAAGGTAGTTCAAAAATGCCATCAAAAATACAAGTAGAATAAGAGGCACATTCATTTTTTTTTTTTTTTTTGGTGTAAGTGTCAACTTGTGTAGCCACTATGGAAGTCAATGTAGTAATCCCTCAGGAAGGTAGGAATAAATTCACTTTAAGATTGAGCTGTATCTGTTGGGAGCTCTCAGACTCTGAAATAATAGCTGATGAAGCTTCCTGGAATGGATCTGGGCCCCTGAATGTAGATGTCAGTCAAAAGGCATGGGATATTTCTGGAGCCTCTTGCAATCAGACCAGAAACTATTCTGTGTGTATAAACTGGCTCCTCAAAGCCCATGCCTAGTGGGAAAACACCTTTTTCAGACTTTATACTTGGGTGAGGGACTTTGACCTGCTTCAACTGGATATACCAAACTGACTTGACTCACCTTTGGACTCTTTGCCTTCTCTGTGGAGTGAATGGGGCAAAGTGAAGGTGGAGGGGGAGAGGAGAGGTTGAGGAAGGACTGGAAAAAGGGGCAGGAGAAGGAAAAACTTAACATAAAAATATAAAAAAGATTCAGCGATATCACTCTTGAGCATATATACATGAACAATGTTTCATTCTACCTACCACAGAGACACTTGCTCAACCATGTTTATTGCTGCTCTCTATATAATAGAAATTGGAAACAAACAAGAAACCCCTCAATAAACAAATAGATAAAGAAAATCTGTACATTTATACAAGGAAGTGTTATTCAATGGTTTAAAAAAAAACAGAAATTGTAAAAGTTACAGCTAACTGAATGAAACTAGGGAAAAATTAACCTGAGTGAGGTAACCCAGATTCCTAAATACAAATATGGAGTGTATTCATTTATATGTAGATATAAATTAGGAGTTAAGGAAATGATACACAAGATACAATCTCTAGAAACATAAAGGTTAGGTATAGAGTTAGGGATTGGAAGGAGGGAAGATATATCTTCCTAGGAAGGGGTAATAGAATACATGATTGTGGAATGATGAATGTGTAGGGGCTGGAACTGAAAGATCAGGTGGGAAGAAGAGTAGAAAGAGGGTAAAAGGGAGGGACTATGGGAGCCAATAGTCAATCTTATGGGTCATTTGAGGGATTATATGGAAACTCAATACAGCAAAACCTCTTAAAAATACACACATATATGAAGAGGATCAAATTAAATCTTCAAATGATGGGGAAGAAAAAGTCCTAATTTCCCTTTTCTTTTCACCAAATGAAGCTTCTAGTACTAGGATTCGGTAACATCTAATGAATTGTTGGCTGAAGGTGTCACATGGGAACTTCTAAAAAATACAGGGTGTTGTTGAGAATATATGCTGTCTTCCACAAATTGAGAACATAGGTTGTTATCTACAACCTGACCAGTCACCATTACTAAAGACAATACATACACAACTAATTTGATAAGGCATAGTAAAGCTAATGCCTACATAGACTACCCTTCATTGCTAAAGACTAATATATTTGATAAGGAAGGTACAATGTGCAGTACCAAAGGAGTAATGTAAACACCAAACCAACTACAAATCTTCCTATCTACAATGGCATTTTATCTTCAAGAAATTGTAGTGCAATAGTGGCAGATGCTTGTAGAAAAAAATAAATCAATATCTGTTTGACTTAATGCCCACTTCATAAGTTGAGAACCCAAGAGTAGATATCACAGTGTAAAACCAAGTAACTATTGTTCTAAAAACAAGTAAAAATTAAATGACTATAGTGACATTCTGCATTACTTAACAATTAGTATCAAGTTCAGACATCGTCAGAGAAGCTTTCTGCTTTGGCAGGTGTGAACAGATCAGAGACAGACATTATGTAGAGAGTGAGAGACCTAGGAGCACTCAGACCTAAGTAGGATGTTTGTATCAAATTTCTCCCTTCAAGTAGTTGAGCTTGTTTTGTCAAGGTCAATATCTCCCCTAATAAATGACATGGAGTCTTATTATTAATTATGAGAAGTTGGTCAATAGCTTAGGCTTCCTTTTTAACTAGCTATCAAAACTTAAATTAACCCACATCTTTTGATGATCTATATTCTTTTACATGGCTTGGTAGTTTTTACTTTGGAATGGCCATGTTGCTTGCTCTTCATCATGGTGTCTCTTTCCTTTCTTTCAATGTTTTCTTTACCCTGAAAAATAAGGGCTAGCTATTGGATGTTCAGTTTTGTAAAAACCAATTAAAATGACACATTTTCATTGCTTAAAAGAAAAAAAATTCCATATTACTTTCGTCTTTTTGTCTGAATAAAAAGAAGAGGCTTTAACTCTAATATAATAAAACTATATATAATAAGAACAATTATTAGGTAAGAATTAAATTCACAATGTCTAGTCTATTTGTATTTGTATTTGACAAATTTGGAGAAAGTACTATTAGATGCACCTACAAAAACACAAGCAAGGGATAAACCCACAGCAGGAAATCCCAAAGCCAGGAAACACACATAAACTACCATAAAAAAATAACAGAAATTAAAAATCACTGGTCATTAATATCCCTTAGTATCAGTGAACTCATTTCTCCTATAAAAAGACACAGATTAACAAAATATATTAAAAAAACAGGATCCATCCTGCTGTATATAAGAGCACACTTTAGCTTCAAATAAAGACACTACTTCAGAATAAAGGGTTTTGAAAAGACTTTCCAATCAAATGAACCTAAAAAGTAAGCTGGTGCAGCTAACCTAATATCCAACAAATTAGACTTCAATCTAAAATCAGTCAAAAAAGATCAGGAGGGTCATTATATATTCATCTCAGGAAAAATACATCAAAATGAAATCTAAATCCTAAGCATTTATGCTTCAAATGCCAGGGCATCTACATATATAAAAGAAGCATTACTAAAGCTCCAATTGCATATCAATTCCTACACACTAATAGTGAGAGACCTCAACACCACACTCTAGATAGATCAACTAGACAGAAACTTAGAGAAATAAGGGATCTAACAGATGTTATATTTAAATGCAATATATATATATTTATTTATATATATATATATATATATATATATATATATATATAACTTTCTTCCCCAAACCA
This sequence comes from Phyllotis vaccarum, assembly GCA_033318265.1. Classification (NCBI taxonomy): domain Eukaryota; kingdom Metazoa; phylum Chordata; class Mammalia; order Rodentia; family Cricetidae; genus Phyllotis; species Phyllotis vaccarum. The sequence goes on from JARWLC010000007.1 coordinate 51,268,755, forward strand.
AAAGAATATACCTTCTCAGCATCCCATGGAACCTTCTCTAAAATTGGCCACATACTTAGTCATAAATCAAATATGAATAGATACCACATTTGGAATAACTTCCTGTTATCCTATCAGACCACCAAGGCCTAAAGTGAGAGCTCAAAAACCCCACAAACATCAAAAACCCCACAAACTCATGAAAACTGAACAATTCATGACTGAACCAACCACTTCCCAGTCAAGAAATAAATAGAAAAAATTAAAGAGATCCTAGAATTTAATGAACATAAATATACAATGTAACTAAATTTATGGGACACAATGAAAGCAGTACTAAGAGAAAGGTTCATATCAATAAGTGCCTACATAAGAACTTTAGAGAAGCCTCACACAAGTGACTTAGTAGTATACCTGAGAACTCTAGAACCAAAAGAAGTAAACTCCTCCAGAAAGAATATAAGGCAAAAATCATCAAACTCAGGACCTAAATTTGAAAATTGAAAATAGCGGACAATATAAGAAATAAATGAAACAAAGAATAGACAATCCATCATTTGAACTAACCAAAAGGCAAAGAGAGAATATCCAAATTAACAAAATTATAATTAAAAAGGGGAACATAGCAACAGACACAGAGGAAATACCAAGAATCATTAGGTCACACCCCCAAAACCTGTACACCAAAAGTTGGAAAACCTAAAAGAAACAGACAATTGTCTAGATAGCTACAACTTACCAAAATTATCAAGAGCAGATAAATGATTTAAATAGACTTAAAACCCTAAGAGAATAGAAGCAGTTACTAAAAAGTCTCCTAACCAAAAAAGGCTCAGGGACAGATTATTTCAGTGCAGAATTCAACCAGATTTCAAAGAAAAATTAATACCAGAACTACTGAATTTTTTCACACAATAGAAACAGAAGAAACATTGCCAAACTCTTTTCTGAGGCATCAGTTACCACAATATCTAAACTACACAAAGATGTAACAGAGAAAGAGATTACAGATCAATTTCCCTCATGAACATTAGTGCAAGAATACTCAATAAAATACTGGCAAACCAAATCAGCAAACATTTCAAAAATATCCAACATGATCAAGTAGGCTTAATTTCAGTGATATAGGGATAGTTCCACATACAGAAATCTGTCAATGTTATCCACCATATAAACAGTCTGAAAGAAAAGAATGACAGGATCATCTCACTAGATGCTGAAAAAGCCTATGGCAAAATCCAACACCCCTTCATGATCAAGGTCTTGGAGATATCAGAGATCAAAGGAGCACACCGAAACACAATAAAGGCAATATAGAACAAGCAAACAGCCATCATAAAAATAAATGGAGAGAAACTCAAAGCGATACTACTAAAATCAAGAGCAAAATGACTGTGTCCACTTTCCTTATAGCTATTCAATATAGTACTCAGAGAGCTTGCAAGAGCAATAAACAACAAAATTGAAAAGAAAGACATCAAAAATGTGATATTTGCAGATGATATGACTTTGCATATATGTGACTCTAAATCTATGAGGGAACTCCTATAGCTGATAAACACCTTTAGCAATGTATTAGGATGCAAGATTAAACTGAGAAAAATGCAGAAAAAGGAATCATGGAGACATCATTCTTTACAATAGTTGCAAATAACAAAAGTATCATCCTAGGGTAACTCTAGCCAATGAAGTGAAGGACATGTACTATAAAATCTTAAAGTCATTAAAGAAATAAATTGAAGAAAATATCAGAAAATGAAGACTGACCATGCTCTTAGATAGGTAGGATCAACATATTAAAAGTGGTAATCTTACCAAAAATATCTGTAGATTCAATGCAGTCCCCATCAAAACCCCAATTCCTAACAGACCTCAAAAGAACAATACTCAACCTCATATGGGAAAACAAAAAAATAACAGGATCTTTAAAATAATGTTGTTCAATAAAAGAATTTCTGGAGGCATCACCATCCCTGACTTTATTCCCTGCTATAGTGCTACAGTAATAAAAATAGCTTGGTATTGGCATAAAAAGAGACATGTGGATAAAAGGAATTGAATTGAGAATCCTGAAATAAATCCACACACTTGTGAGCACTACTGGGAGCTCACTGACTCTGAATTGACAGATGGGAACCTCCATGTGACTGGACTAGACCCTCTGAATGTGTGTGATAACTGAATGGCATGGACAGATTATGGGGCCTTTGGCAGTGGGACCAAAATTTATTCCTAGTGTATGAACTGGATTCTTTGAGTCCATTCCCTATAAAGAAACACCTTACTCAGCCTTGTTACTAGGGGGAGGGGCTTGCTTTTATGGATATGCTACACTACATCGGAATAGTCTAGGATTCCTTACCCTCTCTGAGGAATGAATGGGGGACATAGGGTTAGAAGAAGCTAGTAAATGACTTGGAAGAGGTAAGGGATGAGGAACAGTGGAGGGTATATTAAAAATACTTTTTGACATTTTTTAAAATTTTAAACTAATTTTAAGAGAAAAATATAATAAAAATTTACCCCCAAAATTAAAATAAAAAATCTGTAACTAAATAGGACATAATAACAGATAGCAGAAAATTATAAGAACATAGTTTAAATTCTATACTTCAACAGACTTAAAAATCTAAACTTAATTGTTAATTGTCTTGATAGATAATATGTACTGTTGAAGATGTCTGGTTTAGGGTCAGATGCTGGAGTTGGCCCTATGTGCCCAGATCTGCTATTTTTCTTTGGGAGAGTGGATAAAAAGACACAGAGAACAATGACACAGTCTTTGGAGAAAAGTTGAAACAAGAAAATCCAATTTTATTTAGGGAGGAGAAAGCCTTAAATACTTTTTCCCCCAGATCCTCCTCCTTTAACTTGCTGGTATCTGTGGCTGTGACAGTGGTCTCTTACTGGTCTAGATGCCTTGTATCAGGACTCTACTCTTGTTGCAAGGCCCCAGACAGACCCTAAATTGGCGTATGAGGAAATGCTAGGAGCACATGTCTTAAGGCACCAGTTATCACCAGTTTGTACTAGTTGAGGTCGTTGCAGCCAACAGAAAGAATGTCAGGAGGAAGTGGAATATGTTTACTGAATTTAAGGATGTGGTCATGGTCCAGGTGTGTTTACTCAGGCAAGCAGATAGCCATCTGCTGTTACTAAGGAAGTTTTTGTTTTGTTTTTTTTTTTTTTGCCCCTTAGCAAACCCTGAGTGACCCCTTTGTATTGCTGACCCAATCGCTGCCCCTGAGCACATTCCAAACCCACCAATGATGAGTGACCCCTTTGTTTGCTGAGCCAATCGCTAATCGCCACATTCACTTCTGTGGCTTGCTTGCTTCGTGTCCATAAAATCCGTTAGTTGTGAGGGTTAGGCGCGACTTTAAGGCGCATGTGTCTCTGGACATGTTTGGAGAGTTCACCCCTGCGAAGGTAAAGCTTTGGCCAATAAAGTAACATCTTTGAAACCATGAAAGTCTCCGACATTTGTCCTCATGATTGGTAGATGCAACAGAGGTCAGGCCAGCCTCCAGGTCCCTAGAAGACTCTATGGCTTGTATGTTCCACAGTGTACCAAAATTGAATCAAGATCAAACGAGCAATTTAAATAGACTTATCATCTCTACTGAAACAGAGGCAATCATTAAAATTCTCAACCAAACTAAAATCCAGTGCCAGATGCCTTTAGCTCAGAATTCTGACTTTCAGAGAATTAACATTGATACTTTCCAAGTTAGTCCAAAAGACAGAAACATAAGGAATATTGTCCAATTCATTTTATGTGGACACAGCTATTCTGATACCCAAACCACATAAGGTCTCAAAAAGGAAAGAGAATTACAGACTAATGTTTTTTATGAACATAGATGCCAAAATACACCTGCAAAACAATTACAAGAACGTGACAAAAATATCGTGCACCATGATTAAGTCACCTTCATTCTAGAGATGCAGGAATTTTTCATCATATAAAATACAGTAAATATAATCTTCATATAAACTAACTGAAAGAATAAAACAACACTACAATCTCATTAAATGAAGAAAAGGCCCTTGATAAAATCCAACACTGTTAATGGTAAAAGTCTTGGAGAAGTTAGGGATATAAAGGTTATATATAAGTATGATAAAGGCAACTACTACACACCTATAGCTCACATTAAATTGAGAGAAACTCAAAGCAATTTCATTAATATCAAGAACAAGACAAGCTGTCCACTTTCTCCATAGATATTCAATACAGTACTTGGAGTTTTAGCTAAAGAAATAAGACAACAGAAGGAGTCAAATGGGAAAGAAAGAAAGAAGTCAAAGCATTATTTATAAATGATATTATAGCATATGTAAGTGACCCAAAAATTTCTACCATGGAACTCCTGCAGCTAATAAGCACTTTCATTGAAATGTCTGAATACCAGATTAACTAGAACAAGCAAGCAAACAAACAAAATATCAGTAGTACTGCTATATACAAATGTCAAACGGACTGAGAAAGGAATCAAACAAACCTGAGAAACAAACCTTTGACAATAACTTCAAATAATATAAAAATATTTAAGAACAACTCTAAGAAGAAAGTGAAAGACTTGAAAAATTTCAAGTCTTTGAAGAAAGAAATTGAGGAAAATATTATTATAGGATATAAAGGTCTTCTATGCTCATGGATCAGTAGGATCAACATGGTAAAAATGGCCACCTTACCAAAAGCCATCTACAAGATGCAATGGAATTCCCATGGAAAATCTAATACAATTCTTTACAGATATTTAAATGATAACTCTCAACTCCATATAATGAAATTAAGAAAACTAAGGATAGCTTAAAAAAAATCTAGAACAATGAAAGAACTGCTTGAGGTCCTATAATTCCTGATTTCAAGTTGAACTATCAAGCTATTGTAATAAAAGCTTCTTTGTATTGGCATAAAAATAGATATATTTATCAATGGAATTGAACTGAAGACCCAGAATTAAATTCACATGCATATGGAGACCCGATTTTTGATAAAGAAGTCTTTAATGCAGACTAGAAAAAAAAAAGACAGAATCTTCAATAAATGGTGCTGGTATAACTGGTTATCAGCTATAGAAGAACACAAATAGATCTACATCTATCACTTGTATAAAACACAAGTTTAAATGAAACAAAAATCTCAACATGAAACCAAATATGCCAAGCCTTATAGTAGAGAAAGTGAGAAATAGCCTTGAACTTATTATTACAGCAGATAACTTCCTGAATAGACCACAGTAGTACAGACTCTAATATTAACAATTAATAAATGGAAATGCATGAACATGAAAACTTCACTAAGGCAGAGGAAACTATCAATTGGACTGAGCAACATCCTCATGTATACATACATACACACATACATACACACATACATACATACATACATATGTGGATATACATACATATACATATATATGTATATATGTCATATAATTCTCTCATACATTACATTTTAACTGAAATATTTTCTCCCTTCCTTTCTCCCAGTCTTTCCTCATTACTTCCTCTCTCCCACAGATCCATGTATCCTCTGTCTCCCCTCAGAAATGATCTTCATCAGCCCCACATTAGAAGGCTGATTTCCAAAATATATAAAGGACTCAAAAAATTAGACATCAAAAAATATAAATAACATAACTTAAAAATTGGGTACATATCTAGGCAATTCTCAACAGAAGAATCTCACATGGCCAAGAAACACATAAAAAAAAAATGTGGAGCATTCTTAGCCATCAGAGAAATGCAAATCACAGCTACTTTTAAATTCCATCTAATACCTGTCAGAATGGCTGATCAATAACACAAGTGACAGCTCATGCTGATAAGGAAATTGAATAGATTTTTCAGTGGACTAGTGGCAAGAAGTGGCAGAGTGTTTGATGAAATATAGAATAGAAGGAGAAAAACAGGAGAGATGGCTAAAATTGGGGGCCATCTGAGAGGTGATGTGGAAACTTAATGTAGTGGAAACTATGTGGAATCTATGAGAGTGGTCCTAGTGAAGACTCTTAGCACTGGTGGATTATGGAGTCTCAGCTTGTCATCTCTTATAGCCGGGCAAGGCTTCCAGTAGAGGGATTGAGTTAAAACCAGTTGATTTGTTGGCCAAATGGTTCCATGGATATCTTTTAAAATCCTAGTCTCGTACTACAACAGAGGATTGCTCTCTGCAAACTTACAGCTTCATTGTTGAGGACATTATCTGCACAGCTCTTTGAAAGTGGAAAATTCAAGCTGGTTTCTACACAGAGCCTTCATCCCTATGTTCCAGACCTTGTGGTGTAGAAAAGTATTCTGCAGGATACCCAAAGAGAAATGTGGGCAACAACCCAGCCTAAAAACCTTTGGTCAACCATCTGTTCAACATCTGCCTGCTAGATGTGCTTTTTTTGATGATGCAGAACTTGTAGGAGAGGCCAACTAATGTCTGAGCCATTCAATTATTTTTTTTATAAGAGTTGCTGTGGTCATGGTGTTACTTCACAGCAATGAAAACCCACACTATGACAACTATATAAGAAGTTATGGTGAAAACATCATTTTGTGAATATGTGCACACTTGTAACCATGGAAGCATTGTTCATAATAGATCATTATCAAATGGATAGAATTTAGAAATTCCTAGAAAAAGTCTCTGAGAAGCCTGTTAGATATATTCTTGAATATATTGCCATAGGTAGGAAAACTTGCTCTTTGGGTAGCACTATTCCCTAGGCAGGTCATCTTGGAGTATAGAATGGTAGATAATGTGAGCTGAGCACTAACATATATACATTTATTGTTATCCTCTTCTGACTGTGGATATAATGTGTTCAGCTGTGGTGATAGTTTTTATCTTTAATAAAACCAATCTGAAATATCAGATAACAGATCCCCCCACAGTCAATCCAGCAGTCAGAGAGTGGTAGTTCATATTTTTAATCCCAGCATGGGAAATACTGGGAGTGTTGACCTATGCCGTTAATCCCATAATTTCAAAGAGAGAGATCTTTCTGTGTTTCTGTGAGTTCAAGGCCTAACGACCAAATAGTAGTAGCTCACACCTTTAATTTTAACCTGGATGTGAAACAACTGGTCGAAGAAGGTATTTAAGGCAGGAAGACAGAGATTTATTCTGTAGAAGCAATGAGGAACCAGGCTGAGGAATCTGGACAATAGCTTTTACCCTGAGAAGTTGGGTGTGTGAGATTTGACTATGGTCTGTTTCCTCTCTCTGATATTCTAGCTTTTCTCCAATATCTGGCTCTGAGTTTTTATTAAATACAAACTAGAGTTTGTGTTTTAATCAGCTGCTTCAAGATCACGAAACCTTGACTCCTATGACATGCTGGACTGTTTATTGAACTCTATGCTAAAATGAATATGCTCTCCTTTTGTCAGAATGTCACAATAATAAAACAAAAACAATAATCAAGATATAGAAACAACCAAAGTACCATTGATAGTTGAATGTGCTGTACTTAACAAAGACAGTGGCTCAAGTGTTCTCTCTCTCTTTTCTCTCTTTCTCTCTATCTCTATCTCTCTCACACACACACATACACACACACTGAATGTACATTATGTATTTGTATACCACATGTGTATCTTTTATATTATTGAAGCTTCAAAGGTGTAAGTTTCAATGTGTGCTCAATTCAATGAATCTTCAAGATATATTAAGTGGTATCAGCTAGATGCAGAAAAAACTTAGCAAAATATATTAAAATGAAAACTATCATCTTGGATACTAGGGAAAGATATTTTGATAATCAGGAAAATTTATGTCAAACAATACAGTTTGCATTCACAAAGGATGAATGTTGTGTAATTTTTTTACTCAGAGGTATAACCAACAGTCTATTTACTTTGCCTACATCTCTGACACATATCCTAGAAAATTCCATCAAGTCTATCTTTGTGACTCTAGTTAGCAATCAATGACATTAGAAATGGACTGCCTAGTATTGGTATCATATTCTGTATTAAACTTTAGAATTTAGATTTTTTTTTCACATTTTTGTTTGTTGTTTATAATTTTTTTTAATAGTGATCATCCTAATACCTATCCCAAGTTGGATGGCCATATTCCTGTTCACTCTGTGGGGCTTTGATCACGGAAACTCCTTTAAATTTGGTAAGGAGGAGGCTCCTTTCAAGGACGCAGAAATGCAGTGATGTTTAAGCACAAAACCATGATCATGAATGTTTTGTTTGTTTTTCAGTTTTCAGTTGAAGATAGGTAAATATATTTTAGATCAGCAACTCAAAATAATTTATCTTACAATATAGTAGCATAAATACTAACTGGTCTTATAATAAAACCCAAACCAAACATTGGGGTAAATGTTGAAATATCAGAGAGATAGAGAAACAAGCTTCTTAGAAACTTCTCACCACCACTGAATCCTCAGGTCAAAGATCCTGCCTCCATGAATCCTCAGACTGAATGCTCATAACTCCTCTGCAGAGAGGGAAAAGGAAGGGCCAAACCTCTGTCTCTTCCCACTTATATTCCTTTCTCAAACATCCTGTCTTGGTCTTCCTAGTTCTGGGATTAAATACCTGTGTTCTTCCAAGTACTGGGAGCAAAGACATGAGGCATGTGATTCCAAGTGCTGGGATTAATGATGTGTGCTACCACTGCCTACCTCTGGATTAATTTTATGTAGTCCAGTGTGTCATCAAGATCCAGATAGATCCCTGCCTCTGCTTGGATTGAAAGTGTGTGTTAGCACTGCCTGACCTCTATGGCTAGCTCTGTGGCTGTCTCTGCCCTCTGATCATCAGGCAATGTTTATGTGTTAGATTATAAAAAATATATCATGACACAATACATTGTAAATTGATGTTTGAGAGGTTGATACTTATTAGCAAAAATTTTATTTTCTCAAAAATATTGTTGAAAATAGTGAGGCAAAAATTTATTTAACTAATATTCACAATGTCTAAAAAATATGGAACCTAAAATATTCATCATTATTCCAGGGGCAAATGCCCTTTCAGTGTTTATTAGTAGGATACAAAGTACTTCTTTAGAATTAATGATGCCATAATTAAACAAAACCCTGTCTCATTCATTTGTAGTACAGTAAGTGTACCTTTTTCTCCTCCTGTTCTCTACAACTACAGTATGCCCATATAAAAACACAAACTGGATCCTCATAGTGTCATATATAAGACAGGGAGAGCTTATATAAGTATCTTATATAAGTATTATAGTGAGGCACCCCAAAGGAGTGAAGATGGACAATTAACGAAGGGAAGATGAGTGAGCAGAATACTGTAACCGGGTAAAAGTGGGACACCATAGCCAGAGAGCATATAATGTCAAGTTATAGTTCAGGCAAGTTTTACACTAGTTCTAAAGTCTTTCAAAAACTTTTTTGGGGGAAGATTTTCCTGTTTAGGTAATTGTCAGGACTGGTTTGAATTTATTCCCTCTTAAAGGATGAAACAGTGGTATAGAAAGGTCTCTGCTAAGTAGCAATTGTATAAAGCTTAGACACTTATCAAGTAATGAATTGGAAAGTTCATGGTGCCACATGACAGAAATATAAATCCAGTTACAACCCTATGAATAGTAATTAGACACTGTCTTGTTTTTTAACCTCTTTATTATGTGTCAGTGGTCCAGTCCTGAAAATCTTCAAGACTTCCAATATCGGCCGTGGTCATGTTCATGCTCAAAGATGGTAAAATATTACCTATAAATATAAATGAAATAGATTTTCATGTTTTTAGACCAGGAAAATTTAAAAGAAGAAAACTTGAACTACAATTAATGAAAAGTAACATTTAGAAATACCTATAATATTTTGTAAAATAAATTAATTTCAATACTGATGGCTCGCTTCAGTGAACTCTTTTAAGCAACTCCTCTTCATGATTCCTTCAGTGACACATTTTTGTAAACTGTCTGTAGAAATATTTCCTGTAGGACAACTGTGTCTTAATATTTTAGTAATAGCACACCATGTAATTATCTGTAAATAATTTAGCATGTATTTAATTCATGTGGAAATGATTCAATTAACGAAAGCGAGATAAAATAAAAACTTCCTGTGAAATATTAAGCCTTCTTCATACTGTACCTTTATTTTTTATTATTTTGGTTCTATTGCATTAGAAAATTTACATATCTTTTATTTTAAATGATTGGTTAAGCTAGTTTGAGGATATTCATTCTCATTCACTCTTTATACTTACGGTTGTTGTGGATAAGCAAAAGTTATCTATAATCTCTTTAATTCTAAGGACTTTCTCTTCAATAAGTTAATTGACTCAATGCCTTTATCCACCCACGTTATATCTAGGAATATTGACTACTTTATTCATCATAAACATAAATTTCCTACTTCTCACTGGAGTAATGATGAAGGTACAAAGGATAATAAAATTGTAGATTATTTGGTATTCATTTACAGTAATGTTAGCTTGAAAGATTATAGATTTTACAGGGGGGGTAGATAGATTTTAGAGACACACAGGGTCTGACTAATGTCACACAGTAGATGTTCTGCCTATGTATAATTCTAAACTAACTGAAGGAAAACTAGAAGTGTTTATACCTTTGCATTCCCTATGGCATGCTTGATGCTGCTAGATTAAATAAATTCAATTCTTAAAAACCAGTTTATCACCAAGATGTTTGATTGTCTAAGATAAAAGAAATTCAGTGCCTATTTCTAAGCTATACTTATCCTTACAGATTCAACTGAGTAGCACACAAACAAAACTATCATCAAGAATAGCCATCCATTTCAAAGTGAGATTGATTGCACAGCCTTCGGCAGGGCTCCAGCTCATTTATACACTTACCACCGCGCTCAGCACTTTCACCTGTCAGAACATGCCACTTGATGTGCCAGCTCATGGTCTCTGACTTTAGGAATGATTTTCTCCAGGTGAAAAACTTTAAAACCATTGTAAAATCCAAAGAAAGTTTAAGTCCAATAGATGGAAATATACAGGTGTTTAGTGGTAGCTACTGGAAACTGTCACTACTGTTCGTGATGAAGATCATCTGAAGATGATTGTAGAAAAAGTAATTTTCTCACCTAACATTGTGACTGCACAGTAACGGTACAGAAATGGGATTTCTCTGAATTCTAATTATCCCCTGTTAATTGTTTTCAAAATTAAGCCATAAAATGTCTTATGGAAAAATTTAGGAAGAGCTGGTAATTTAACTGAATGACCAATTAAACTTTTACCTCTCAAATTCAATGTTTTATTTTACAGTAATTTAGTATTCATTGATAAGAGTTTTTTTTCTGTTGAGTTATATTTAATACATTTTAGACTGAAGTGTTCACATACAAGTTATTCTTGTAGGCTGTGAAGACATAAAACCAGATAATACTCTCAGCAATGTCACCTATAAATCTAGATTTATAGTTCTGGTTCTCTCACATTTGTTATTTGTAGAATTTATGTTTTATAGTAAGGACACATTTCACATGTATGTAGATAAACACCTATAGCTTAGTATAGAGGCTCAAATCAGCATTGTGTGGTTTTATATATCTTGGGTGTCAACTTGGATGGGCTAGGAGATTGGAAGTGGCCATAAAACATAATTTTGTTGATGAATCTGAGAGGAATTTCTAGAGGAAATTAGAATTTGTTGGTCTAGAAAATCTTCTTCACTAGTCTGATTATGCAAAAGCAGTGAACAAAGCATGAAGGTCAAGGAGGAAAATGGCCTCTCTCTTGTTCATCTGGACCTTATCTTTTCTCTGCATTCCAGCAATGCAGTTCCTAATGTCGAAGCTACACACTTGGGAATTGGGCAAACACCCTTCTATTGTGATCAAGCTCTTTGTCTTTGCAGCTGGGATCACAACATCAGGTCCTTTTGTTCTGAGTCTTTGGACTCTTACTGTACACCTATCAATCTATCTATCTATCTATCTATCTATCTATCTATCTATCTATCTATCTAATAACCTGTCTTCCTCTCTATTATCTGTCTATCCATCTAATCATCTATTTTGTCTATCATTTGTCATCTGTCTTTCTATCATCTGTCATTTATGTATCTACTTATGCTCTAAGTTTTGTTTCTCTGGAGATATACAACTAATAAAAATTTTAATAACTTTAAGTCTTTTGGAATAATTCCAAATAATATAGATGACTTAATGAAATTTATTTTTCATGCTATTATAATGACTGTACTGAACTCATTTAATCATTCTGAGAGGTGTTTTTCACAGCACTTGGAGTTTCCTACTTAAACAATCATGTAGCCTTCAAGGAAAGTTTTATTACTTCTTTTTTTTTTTTTTGTCTCTACTCTCTTGTTTCTTCTTCAAAGTTTACAAAGTTCATCTCCCCTCATTGAACTCACTAGAAAATCCAGTATTCAGAATAGCTAATATCTTTGCCTCATTTACTACATATATGGAAGATGTGTGTGCTTCTGTCTGTCCATATTTAGTATGATGTTAAACATAAGTTTATGTACATATTATTAATCAAATGGAGATTTTTATGTGGTTGTTTCTTTTAATTTTTTAATGATAAAATAATTTTATATGTCTATTAACTATTTTTATGATTATTTGAGTGACAATCTTTTCAAAAGAATGATAGATGGCTATGAAAGAATTTCAAATGTCCATTAAATATATGCTTTCTGAAAAGTTTGAAAGAAAAGAATTATACAATTGATAGTATATTTAATTTCTCTCATTAAATAAAACATTCCTTTGTGTCATATTAACACTCGATTGAAGAAATACATTTAACTGTTGAGAAAGCTTGTCTTCTAATTTAGAAAGGCATCTGGAAAATTCTCACTACTTGCAGAAAAGAAGCTTTAAAAATTTTACTTTATGGTGACTTTCATTTTCTTATATGTAGATTTCTGTATCATATATAAAAAATAAATAGGCTTTGCTTGAAAAAGCAAAGATGTATTTCTAATCATACGCTCTTTTAGCTTCAGTTTTTAAAATTAAATCTCAATGTTTAGTATGAGTGACTTGGAATAAGACAGCAATAAGACAACACACAAAAACCCCCAATAATTCAGGGACCATTTTAAAGATTTACACCATGTCTCTGATTTTAGCCAATGATAGGGCTACGAATGTAGCATAAACCACACTAAAAGAGTGCTTGTCTAATCATATGTGACCTTGGGTTAAATAACTTTTAAAGAATTGGTAGGGTTCCTGTGAGGTGCTGTTATGGTGAAGCCATCCTATCTCACTCCAGTGTTCCTGATGGGCAGGATTGGCAGTTGAAGATTTTATTCAAGACTCAATTTTTATAGCTTTTCCTGATGTGTTCTAATGTGTCTTTTCTGCTGACCTTTTCTTCCCCTTCCTCACTCTTAGAATGGGATGCTTGTCCTATGTCATTTTCACCGTTGGATGTTGGTAATCCATAATCTATTTGATTGACAGCAGTTTGCCTCAGGATGGTCAATGGATCATTTGTGTCTGGTTTAGATAATATTTGTATTTATATTTTAAAGTTGATGCTAGAGGGGTTAGCTGAATTGGCAATGTGCCTGCAATGCAAGCCTAAACTCCTGGGTTCAAATCATCAATATACATTTGAAATATTGAGCATGGTGGCATGTACGTGGACTCCTGTTGCTAGGCAGATGGAGAGAGAATTAATCCTTAGGATTATTTGCCAGGCAGCCTAGCTGAAATGGTCTGCTACTAGTTCAGTGAGAACTTCTGTCTCAAAAATAAGGTAAAGAGTAATTAAGACACCCAATATCAATCTCTGCCCACTATCAAGCATGTATATATGTGGGCATACAAACACACACACACACACACACACACACACACACACACACACACACACACACACACTACAGATACATAAAATAGTTTTAAAAACCAATAAATTTCAGATGGATAAAATTCATATTTTTTTGCATTAACAGAAATTGGGGAATAAATATTTTGTATGTGAGAAGAATTTGAAAACCCTATTCCAGTAATGAAATGCTGCCAAGCAATGATGACGTTCCTTACAACTCTATGCAAATTTCCTGTTGGAACCAACTCCTACATTGCTGGTGTTACCAGAGAAGAACTGAAGTATCTCTCTTCTTTCTGGTGGGATACAGACACCATAACAGAGGTTTTACAAAGAATTTTTTTCTCTCTCTCCCCAAAATTTTCAATAACCAGGGATGTTTGATATAGATTCAGTAATCAAATAATGGAGTAAAATATTGACAAGACTGTATCATAACATTTTATCCAATCTTAGTAACCTGATAGATTTCAAAATGAATCTCTATGGAAAGAACTCTATACTTATCTATTTCCTTATATTTAAGTGACATGGCTATAGCATATGAAACACTTGAAGAATGGGTCTAATTTTCTAATAGTAATTTACTTACAGCAGAATTTTAGAATGCAGAGAACTGCTTTGTTTTCTTTAGATCCTTACTTACTGCTTCACTGTTCACAAGAGCCAGGAAAAAAGATCAGTCCAGGATAATGCACAGATGAATGCATGGAAAGAACATAGAACAGAACTTTACTTAACCTTAAGAACAAAATAAAACATGTAAGTCAATAAAAAAGTCAAAACAATGCCTAGGCATTTTCAGACCAGTGAAGAGAACTTCAGATCAGTGTGCTCATTCATTTTCATTTACAACTTAATTAGATTTAGAATCACCTAAGAGACTCATTTCTGGACATGTCAGTGAGGGAATTGTTTTAAGAGTATTTAAACAGATGGATGTGTTTGATACTATTCCATGGTCTAGCTGTCCAGGCTGAAGAAAATAAAAATTAAAAATAGAACACCTGTATTGATATTTTTCTGCTTACTATTTTCATACTATGAACAGCTGGCTCACATTCTTGCCAGTTTCATGCCACCCTCCATGTTGTATTGGACTTTCAAACTTTGAGGCAACATAAAACTTTCTTTAGGTTGCTTTTGTCTGGTATTTTAAAAAATAGAAATAAGAAATCATTGAGTTCAGTAAATCAAGCCAGTTTTAGACAGACAATTTCACCCCTTCTTCCTCTTCCCCCATCTCCATCTCTTATTTTATCTCTTAAGGCCACAAAATTAGAAAACAGAATATAAGAAGAGAAGACGATATCTTAAGGAAGATGGGGGAAATAGTGTAACATATGTGACATTAAGTAGAAGAGGGGGCTACCTGAGAGGTTGAGAGGTAGAAGTGAACAAAGGAAAGGCAAGCAGGGAACACAAAGACAGCCATTGGGGAGGGCCATGGAAAACTGGGAACAAACTACAATGACAGGTGCATATGAAATTTTCTTGTTAAAACCTATAGATTGGTTTGCTAAATTAGATATTCTAAAAAACATTGCTTTTGGCATATAAGTTTTATATATTTTTTTCTTGTTGAAACTGGAACACAACCAATAAAGAAGCATATCAAAAAGATTGAATAAATAAAAATTGTTTAAAATAATTTAATAATTATAAAGATATTAAATATATTTAATAATAATGGGTTGAGCTGAAAACTGGGTGCATTTTGATAATATTAGTAACTAATAAGCTCTTAGATGAAATATACTTAGAATTTAGAGCGGTAGATATAAGAAGGAACTGAGCTTGCCAAGATGTGAGGGGTGGACACTGGCATTAGAATCATAAGCTAGCCCTTCACAACGTCAAAATTTTCATTTGAATCATCTCCTTTGATTTTATCCATCATTTAAGAAAATCAGAATTTTAATTTTATGTAAGACCTTTACAGTTTTTAAAGACTAACACTGTACATGCAAAACGCATTTGCTCATGCTTCTGGTCACATAGTAGTGGCTCTTCATGGTTATTTTCATTAGTCTCCTCCTTTCTCTCCACTTCTTCAAGTAGGAGCCTGGGCAGCTTACTGGTCTTTGTGTGCCTCATGCACTCCTGTTTGGGTGTGTTATTCTCAGTCACCTTCTGAGTTGTGTTTACTTATCAATGCCGTTGTTTTCATGGACCTGCCACTTTCTAATTGAGTCTCTTTATTACTCATTTAACTTTAGTTTAATGGTTTTCTAAAAACCTATAGAAATATTTAATTATCCTTTTCCTCTTCATTGATTTCCTTATATGCTTTCCAAAATCATAACTATTATGTACAAATAAGTGTGTAATTATAATTTCCTAAGCACTTTGTCATTGGATATTGTCCAATAAATTTAGTTTTTCTTTGAAACTGCTTATGAATCTCAACATCCTTTTCTGTAGATTTTCCCTGTATTATGTTTCTTTTCCAGTGGTACTACATTCTAAGGAATTTTAAAAATTACTCATAGCAAATGCTCAGTTTCCCCATGGGTCAAAGAAATAGTTCTTTACCCTGAAACAAAGTCCTTTCACAGGAATGATACAATATGGACCCATTAGTATTGTTTCCAAAGTACAGTTAGCTGGTGAAATATTCTTTTGACTGAGTTACTGATTATAACTTCTTTTTTTGCTCCTATTTTTACACTTTATTCATGAAAAGTGATGACTTTCTTGGACTTATCAGAAGTATTTTCAATTTTAGTTCAACTTTTAAGTTTAATACTGCTTGAACTGTAAATCTAAGTACAATGGTAATGTGGAAGTCTTAGCATAATTCTCTGCTCTGGAGAGATTACGATGAGTTATATATTTCCCTTTAGGCCATCTATTAGGTTGAGACATATATTGCTTTTCTCTCTGCCGTAATACATTGTTAGTAATTTATTCTATAATTTTGATGTCTATGTTGTTACTTCTTTTTAAATGCTTTACTTATCCTTTTTTATTCCATACACACTCTCACAAAGCCACTAGTAATTTCCTAACAATTGTATGAAGTTGAATATTTTATTTTTCAAGCTGGAACTTTGAATCATCAGTAATCATTACCATTTATATTCTAGCCTCTACTTCTGAGCACTTCTTTTTTTTTTTTTAATGTAACTGTAATGTATCCTATGATCCTTCTCTTTGGACACTACACACAGGGATGATAGCTGTACAATAATATGCTCTGCACTTCTCAACTGGCTTCAGGTCTAGGGATATAATTTTCTTTGAAGTATGCACATTCACCGAAACTTCGAATATTCAATAAACTTTGAACTGAAGAAATCTCTCTCAATTGTTTTTCCTTTTCTTGGTACATTTTCTTGATAAATGAGAAATTTTTTAGGGTTCTTACTTTAAGTCATATCTCACTTTGGCTTGCACATAGAAAAACAAACATAGAGAAAGTAAGACAAGACAGTCAGAGACAGAAAGAATCACAGAGAGAAACAAGTTAACAGAGGTACAAAAAATAAATTATATTTACCAATGTCCATTTTATATCACAAATATTTCCTTTGATTAAATTTTTATGAGCTGTGTGAGGATTTTACACAATATATTTTGATCATCTTTACCTTATATCTCCCAGCTTCTCCCAGATCCATCCCTACTCCCCTATTCATCCAAATTTCTGTCCCCTTTTAGTTTTTAATACTTCTTGAATCCAAGTGGTGCTTCATATGCTTCAATGTTTAGATTTGTATTGGAGCTTGGTCAACCCAACAAGAAACACATCCTTAAAGAAAACTGAATTTGTATCTATGAGAAAGTATCCATTACCAAGATCTCCTAAGCTATGTTTGGGAAATCTTACACAATATCCATCATCAGCCTGGGATGTAGTCAAGACAAAGGTTGGCCAAGCCTCCATGCTGTGAAATACTCTTATTCCTCTGGAATCCAAAGACCAAATAAATCATCCTGTACATTGCTCTAATCCTGGTGGTTTTTTGTAGTCATAGAAAATTAACCAAGACAAGAATAGTTTTTCCATGCAAAAGATGATCCAAAAAAGTCCTATGTTGAACTAATTTCTTCAGTAGACAATGTCTTCATGCAGAACTGCAATTAAAATCATCTTACTCAATCTAACCATAAATTTGACTATAATGATACAACCATTCTTCAGGAAGTTGCAGAAAAGTTGCGCAGATAAATTCATGAAAGTTGTAACACCATAAACAAAATTTTTTCATGCTCAAACTTGACAAAATTCCAACTTGGGAATTGGGGATAAAGTTCCATCCTTCTCTGAGAATGGTTGTTAATTGATTGCTGCTTGAAGACAGTGAGTCAAATCTCTTTAAGGGTGTGAGTAAGCTCTGGCAAAAGGTCATATAACTAAGAAAATATGAGCTGTACAAATTGTACTTAAGTTAAAAATAAAACTGTCACAAAACTGCATGAGAAAGAAAGTTAAGATGGGCATAAGATGAGTTGGGGCTAGGACTGCATATACTAAAACTTCACTATATTAAATATTCAAATGACTTAAAAGTAAGTAAGTAAATCACTGAAGCATGAAGCTATATTTATAATTTCTAGTCAGTTCACTTCATAAACAATAGTTGTAATGCTGAGAGTTGTTTCAATGATGTATTTAAGTAAAAATCCTATAATTCATCAAAAGGTAAAAATACTTCACACTGTGGTAGGATTCAGGTGTCAGCTGATAAGATCCGAGGATGCATATCCAGAGTCCCAGGCCCCTGAAGGGGGAGTTGCCAACCCCATTGGTAAAAGGCTGCTGAGATCTTGGGAAGGCCCGTTCTTTCTCTCTCTTTCTCTCTCTTTTGTCTTTTATCTTTTGATCTAGTGGTTAAGGTTCTGCGCTCTCACCATTGCGGTCCGGGTTCGATTCCCGGTCAGAGAACAAAAAAATAAAATAAAGATAAAAAGAGAAAGAAAGAACGGGCCTTCCCAAGATCTCAGCAGTCTTTTATCAATGGGGTTGGCCACTCCTCCTTCAGGGGCCCGGGACCTGGGTAAGCATCCTCAGATCTTATCAGCTGACACCTGAATCCTACCACATCACACAATGCTAATAATATTGACCATTTACATAATGATCTTAACATAAAATTCACACAGTGAGATTCTGATTAATCTTTCCAGTCCATTAGATGGTACCAGAAGGAACTTATGCTGTTCATAAAAAAAGACACAACTAAAATACAGTTAAAATATGTTTCCATTGAAAAAATATCCATAGCATTGTAGTAACCTCATGATAGAAAATTATTTTAACTAATAAATACTGAAGATATATTAAGAACTTAGCTGTTTCAATTGATTAACATTACCATTAAATGTTATTTCTTTAATATAGATATTATTAGGAGCAGAAAATTTTGGAATGAGCTTGTTCTAAATTTGCAAACGTAACATTATTACTCTAATTTTAGTGTTCTTAAAAATCTTATCTTTGAAAGGACAAATCTGTAAAAACTAAACTCAAATTATTGTGTGTGTGTGGTTTTTTTTTTTTTTTTTTTTTTTTTTTGGCCAATCTAGATTTAAACTAAACCTTTACTGATGCTAGGAAAGTCTTCTACCACTGAGTTGCTACACCCAAGATTCATAGTCTCAAAAAGAAAAGGCTCTATTCTGAGATCTTCATCAGTATTTGTTTAACATAATCTTGAGAGTCCTGGTAGTTACAGAATAGTTTCCATGTTGTAAAACTGAGAATCAACATCATAACTGTCTTAATGTCATAACTACTTATTTTCACTTCTGGGGACCTACGAATATTGGATGAGAGCAGTTAGTAGTTTAAGTTGAAAGAGTTTAAGTTGCCACAAACTTATCTTCAACTATGTTCATAAGTACCTAGAATACTTAATGATTCTCTTTGTGCTGTTTCAGTTACAAAGGACTCATGTAAATGAAGAAAAATTCCACATATTTAATAGACAAATTTTCTTTCTGATGGTGAGAAAATATAGTTTAATGATGACAAATATCATGTTTTTTGATTAGTGAGGGTAATGCTTCTAAAATACAATATGATTAAATATTCTCTAAAGGTGCATATGTATGTATGCATGTATGCATGTATGGCATTTTTTTGAATGTACATTATAAGTATTGTAGACTATGCTTCTGATAGTACAAAACAAGATTAAATCAAGACACACAAAAGTAATTTAAGTAAGCTCAAAAGTATACTTACTTTGTGTGTATAATCCTAAATATGAATACAAATTGTCAGCTCTGCCATTTCAGTGATTTTCCTGACCTAGAATGGAGAAAACTCAGATCAATTGCCTATTAGAGTTTCTTTTACTATAGTGAAAATGGAGTCTTTATAAAAGAAAATAGGTCTCATCATTTTTGCTTCACAAAACTAATTGCAGTGTACATTTAAAAAATCTTGAAATCTTAATGTTCAGTATAAAACTTTTTTATCATACTTTCATTGCTCTGTAGGGGAACAATTTTCATCCCTTTTACATGAAATGACTTGGTTAAGAAGAAAATCATAAGGAGAGTTTTGACACCTCATGCCAAATTCTGTTCATCCAACTACATAATCCTGTCCTTTGCTCAGTTTGATTTCTTTCTTTATTGAATTTTGCTTCCTGTGATGTTCTCATTTCCCTTATTAGAATAAATCAAGCTGTTCTTGCAATATAACATTTTCCCTTTGGGAAAACAAAGTTCCATTTTCCATGAGGAAAAAGAAAAAAAAGAGAGTAAAGAAATTTCCTTGGGGAAAATTACTCAGCCACTGTTACTTTCCATTTCCAATTTCCTTTTTTACTTGATGCAGGAAGTTTGACTCATTCCCCAATGGCAAACTCTCCTTTCCTCTGCTATATAAGTGGTATGAAGACAGGTCATCAATAATAGGCGACTCCTAATGTAAAGTGCAGAAGCTCAGGATTGATATGACATGTCATATATGACAGGTCAGAAGAAATACTCTTAGGTTATTACCTGTGCTTGCAGCTACTGCCTTTTGAAATCACAAAACTATCTCACTGGATGGAGAATTATTTAGGAAATTCTATCAGAGCATTTAAGTGACATGCAGGTGAGGCTTCCTTGGTGATTCTGCTGGAACTGGCGAGGATCTATCCCCACAAGAAGATGGAAACCAAGAATCTCATCTGTGGAACTTTATTGTGTTTCTTTCCCCCATATGGAGGAGAAAACTTGAGATGTGCAATGGCAGAAATCAGGTTTTTGTTCTTTACAAACTGCTGTTTCAATCTCAACATAGAGAATTGCATCATATATTTGTTTTTCTTTCCAAAATTGCTCAAAAGCTGCTTAACTTTTTCACAATCATTCTAAAATTGAACAAAAGTTCTGATCTAATTATAACAAGCAACATAAAACTTAATGAATTGTGGATTTAAATACTTTCTTTTTCTCTTTGTGTGTTTTCTACCCTTACATCTTAAATTCTCTTGAGGTCACCCTGTCAGCATCAGCTTTGTGGCCTGGATTTAGTTGAATCAATCCTAATTGCAATTCTGCACAGGTCTGGTCCTCCGTGGAGATTGCAGATGAATGACAGTGCAGTGGCAGGAAAGATAAATATGCTGGCAAATAAGATCCTGGCTCTCCACAGAGGATGGAATAAATTACTTTACCAATAGAGTGGAGGTAATATGTTGGAGAAAGAAAGTAAAATCGAAACCAGTTTAATACAAGGTTTGTGGAAGTCTAAAATGAGGCATTTTAAACTTAAAATACTGATGGTGATGCTTTCTATTTAAAACCTATCTCGTTGCTGTGTCCCATGAAATTTAATGACATGCACTAATTCTGTTTATGCAGATGACAGTTTGAATGGTTCTAATTCAAATGGCATCCTCGGATAGCTGAAAGCCTGATGGTGACTGTGGTGCAGCATATTGATTAGTAATTTGATAAATACGCAGAATGGCACTCTGAGCTTTAGGTGCTTCATGCAAAATGTATTCAAATGACCTTGATTAATTAGAGTGCATAGCTGCAAGGCAGTACCTTATGAATAAGAACCAGTTTGTCAGTCCAGAGATTTGTGTCAACTGATGGAAAACTATCATGCACAGATACTTTAAATCAAGGAAGTAGACTTATAATACATCATCAGGAAAAGCCAATTATATTTCCATTGTGAGAAGTATCACCTTTTTTGTTATAAAGTTTGTCCAAAATTTTTATACTTATAATTTTTTCTTAGTTTTTAAATTATATCCTGGATAACATGTATTTTATTGGAATTAAATACTTGACCAAGATCTTAAAAACAACCCTATTTTTAAAAATATGTTTATTATACTTAAATTGAATTTTGTTAAGTGTTTACTTACCTCATAATATTTTGTGGATATATGACACATAAAGCTTCAAAATAAAACTCTGCTCCTATATGACGTATCTTTATTGGCACCAATATGGATTGATAGATGCACTTCAATTATATACTGGAAAATAATACCCCATTTATATTTTGTGAAAAATAGTTTAGATTTTCATAGAACTTACATATAAAATGCTTACCACTTATAAGTAGAATGATCCAAATATTTATGAATATAATATTTTTAAAATTTCTGAAATGATTGTTTTGTTTGGTAATAGACTTCTATGACAAGATCATATAATAAGTTAATAGAAGAATATCATACTCAAATTGCTCAGTTAACCCATATAATCCTGTGTTAACTTTGAAATAGAAGCAAAGTAAGAAGGGATCTGATATGAAGTGTCTTAAATATACAAAATTTCTGAATTGAAATATTCAGCCCTGAATATATGTTATACTCCTACCGTATGCTGATGAGAAGAGAGAAAAAGAGAATTGTTTACCTACTCTCAGAATTTCAATGCACTGTCCACATATTTGAGAAATTTGCAGGCATGTTCTAATATGGGGTGAAATTTTACCATGTAAAGGGAAAGTATGAATTATATTCTTCTATAACTTAACTCAAACTCAATAACTACTTGAGTTTTTTTTTCTCACTTTCAAATGCCAGCCACTTTTGATTGATAGTACGTCAGATCATCTCTAAATAAATTTAGGTTACATCAAACACAACTTTCTCTCACTCTGTAGCTCTCTACAATCATACTTCTTCTCACGTAGTTTCTTAACAACTTCAGAGAGCTGCCAGAGATGATTTCAATTTGGTTTTCATTGTGAAAGGTACGATTTTGAAAGAATAGATTTCTAAAAAGAAATTTTAAAGCATTGAGGAAAAATCTTATAAAAGGCAGATATTCTGTTTTTCAAGCCCAATCCCTATAATTATTGAATATTTTAAGTGAAAAGGACCTAAAACCTTAGTAAGTCTTGAATTTTTGATAACAAATGACTTTGAGTTTAGAAATATTATTTAGAAGACTTGCTATTATTTCTAAACTTATGGTATTACATATATACATATATAGATTATGATATATCAATTTAAGAAATTAAAAAGTAGACAATAACATTAATATTAATAATATTAACACAAATATCACTGAGCTCTAAAAAAGAAGTTAAATTTTCAAAAAAATTGATAAATGTAAAATGTAGAATATTCAATCACACAATTAATAAAAGGAAAAGAATCTTTATTTTTCTCTTTCATATGCAGAATCTTACAAATGACAAATGTATATATTTGAACAATTATACAGCTGGGTATGTTATAATTTGGAGAAAAGAGAACAAGAAATCCTAAAAATAAGACATGAGGAAGGACTGAAGGAAGGTAACATATATGAAGTACTAAAGAAGACAAAAAGCTAATTGGCTTTTTTATTTTTGTTATAATTTTCCCATGAATTTTTGGTTTCTATGGTGAATGAGTTCATGAAATACATTCAATAACGAAAGCATAAAATTTATTGTGATATTCTACACCTTCTTTCCTGAGTGCCTATTCTAACTTAATAGAAGTTAATTGAGTTGTGTAGAATGGGGTGTGTTCAATTTGGTTTGTGACACTTTTATTCACTTGTGCTTTTTATTAATAAAATTTATTAATTTCAGTTTTCATACCAGTCTCCTATCATTTTTGTGACTTTAACATGTAAGAAACACAGTGTACAATCATGCTCTAGTTTCCGTTCTGTTGCTGTGATAAAATATCCTGACAAGCAACACAGAAGAGAAAAACTGCTGTTCATTGCTCCATGTTACAGTCCATTTGGGAGATGAATTAATGGTGACACTTTCTTGAAATAGTCAGGCACACTGCATCCAAAGTCAAGAAACAGAAATGTATCAATGCATGGATGACAGTGCTCAGCTCTCTTCCTCTATTGTATACAATCCAGCACCACCTTGGAAATAACACTACTCACTGCCAGGAATTCTCCCCATCTCAATTAACTTGATCACCAACAGATCACCTTATTATAGTCGGTTTTCTGTGTTTCTATCTATCTTCACAGGGGATTCAAGGTTGTATCAAACTGACAGAACTATGGTTGGCAGTGGAAAATGGCTAAACGTACTTCCATAAAAAATGGAAAATTTGTGATAATGACAGAACTGAAAATTTAAGAAATATAATACATAGTTGAGACACTGGGATTGTGGTGATTTGAAAGAAAATGGTTCCCCAGAGGGAGTGGCACTATTAGGAGATGTGGCTTTGTTAGAGTGGATGTGGTTTTTAGGAGGAAGTGATGTCACTATCCAGGTGAGCTTTTAGCTCTCATATATTCTCAAGATACTGCTCAGTATCTAAGGTCATTTCCTGTTGCCTCTCAGTCAAGATGTGAGAACTATCCACTACAGCAGCCTGTCTCTTCCTGCATACTGCTATGTCTCATCATGATGATAACGAGAACTAAACCTCTGAAACTAAGTCACCCCAACTGAATGCTTTCCTTTATAAAAGTTGCTCTTCACAGCAATAGAAACTCTAATGCAGGGTCTTGCAAAGAATAAATTAGGTTAAACAGATAATGAAAATTATTTAGTAGTTATGTTCAGTAAAAAGCAGATTAGATTAGAGGCCTCCTTTGAAATAGTTTGTAAGAAGCTTTCGTACTGAAGTCTTAAAGTCTTTCCAAAGTCTAAACAACCCAAGTAAGCAGAAAAGATTGACAAAATTATGATTGCACAAAATGTGTATTTATGTGTTATTAAGTAAAATATTAGACACTTGTCAGTCAATGAAAGATACTTAACATTAGAATGACTTCTTTTTTCCTTCATTTTATTAATTATTTCATAAAAATGTCTTTTAAAAATCTATTTACCCTCTTTCTCCCCTCCCTTCCCTCCTCCCAATACCTCCCAGTCAGCCTTCAGCCTTCCCCTCCCCATCCCACGATTCGCTACCCCAAAAGGGCAAGAAGTCCCAAGGTGGGTCAGCTCAGCGTGTCACATCCACTACAGGCAAGTCTGATTTCCTCATTTCAAAGTCAAGACTGATTAGGTGTTCCTCTGCAGGGAATGCACTCCAAGGTGCCAGCCCACACACAGGAACACAGTCTGGTCCCACCTTTCAACGCTCCATACACTGCTCATGCCAATCCACAGTTGCCCACCCTTGGAGGGCTTCACTTCTTTTTCCAATCTTGTTTGCTCACTGAATCAAGAATAAATAGCCACGGAAAGTCCATAGGATTACTTCTTAATTGTTACATCTACAATTTCTAGAGAGAGAGAGAGAGAGAGAGAGAGAGAGAGAGAGAGAGAGAGAGAGAGAGAGAGTCAGCACCAACTCTATGGCAATAATAAATTGTTCAAAGAGCTTTTTTCTTTTATTTCTAAAATCAGGGCTAAAAACCTACTTGTGACTTTCTGTCCAAACCTGACATCCAGGGGTTGAATTCCTAAGTCCTGAGAAAAAAGTAACAGAGACAAAGTATCTGTCAGTTTCTCTGATCAAAGAAGGATTTCTGACTAGGGCAACGCTCTGAACCAAAGGAGGTTTGAATGCTCCCCACTGCAGAAAACCAAGGGTATTTAAATAGGTACTAGAAGAAAAAAGGTGCAGAAATAGTTTGATCTCAGAAAGGAATTTGCGTCTCTTAACTATGATCTTATCTACTGGGTCCCTGGTACAGGCTACATGCTATTGGCTGAGATCCTACTGTCTGTTTGAAGAAAATACTTTACAAGCTGTATTTCTATTTGCTTACAAACTCAAATTTCCTGCAGTTAATTTAAAAAAAAATCATAATTCAGACAATATCAGGAATTATTTCATTCAGTACTATTTCTTTTAATGACAGTAATATTATTCAAAGCACACAACCCCTAATTTTGGCCAATGCCTCATTTTTCCTTCTGTCAAACCAACCCCTGCGCTCCAGTATAACTATTCACAAAATCATCCTCTTGGTTTCCTCCAGTTCTCTTTCATGCATTTCCACTTTGCTCTTAATTCTTCCCTTTCCGACCACATAGGCTGTCATCTCTGACTGAGACTATGATTGCACCTGTAATTTGTTCCCTTGGCTTCAGTCTTCCACTTCCCAGGTTTCTTCCAGCTGTAAGGATATGTGTTCTAAGTTTGCTGTATATCATTTTGTCTCACTGATCTTGATGACTACACACTTATCCATTACTGAGTCCCACTTAATTTTAAAGACACATTCTGCAACTACTCCTCACAAATCATATGCTTTCTCTTATTCAATTATTTTACTATCTCTTGAACAAATTCTGATTTTTGTATTTCCATTCTTGGTGCATTCAATTCCCTTGCCTCTACTATCTGTCTATAATACTCTACTTCATTCTTTTCTTTTGGACCCAGTTCAATCCTCATCTGCCTTCTATAGATATTCACTGATAAAACTTTATGCATTTCTTTACATGACCCTTCTTAGTTCAAAAGTTTATCTTAAGTTCCATAGCATTTTATATTATTATACAACCTTACATATTATAAGTATGTAAGTATAAGAAACACCAAGCTGGACTGTCTGTAATAACTCTCTCTCTGTTGTAGTAGGTTCTCGGTCCCGGGCAGCTGGAGACCTAGACCCACAGACCCGCCTGAGACCGCTTATCTGCGCACCACCGCCTAGGCCCCCAGAAACAACTCAGAGGCTTATATTAACTTCATGCTGTTTGGCCTATGGCTCAGGCACATTGCTAGCTAGCTCTTATATCTTAAATCAACCCATTTCTATTAATCCGCGGCCCACGTGGGCCCAGCCCGTAGCTCACCCGTGTTCTTTACATGTTGTTCTCTGCGAGGCTGGCTCGATCTGCCTCTAACACCACCCTGCTTCTCCTCCCCAAACTCCTCCCACTTCTTTTATGGTGCCCGCCATGACCCAACACAGCACTTTTATTTAAAGATACAGCACACACAAATGCATTCCCACATCATCTCTCTGGTTCCAATCACTCCTATCCTCTATTCCACTGCTCATGAAAATTATTGCCAAGTTGATCTTAGCAATAACATCATGCATAGCAAAACACTTCTTTTTAAAATAATTCCAATTTCCTACTCCACTATTGTAGTAGGAGGTTTCTGGCCTTGACTCTTGGACCTAACCTCAAGGTTTAGGCCCACAGACCCACAGACCAGCAGACCCACAGACCCGCAGACCCACAGATGTATACGATAGTTTTTGGCTGATTGGCCTAAGGCCCAGGCATATCACTTGCTCACTCTCTACCCTTCATCTAACTCATGACTCTTCCTGTTCAGCCATGTGGCTCGGTACCTTTCTTTAGAGCAGCATGGTTGTCCTATGCTTCTTCCATCTTCTCTCTGGCATTCTGCTCTCACTTTCTGTTCTCAGAGTTCTCTTAGTCTGGTAGCCCTGCCCATATTTTCTGCCTGACTTTGGCCAATCAGTGCTTTTATTAAATCAGTGGGTGGGACAATTATTTACAATGTAACACCACAATCTCTCACACACTCTACTCTTTATTCTTAATGTATTTTCAGCTTTACACTACCATCTTACTTCCCCACTTGAACTATAAACTTCTGCAAACTATATTTTTTAGTCCCAAATATGAATGCCCACAGGCCTATCTGTAAACACCAGACAGATGTGGCTTCACAAAGCCTTCCTAATTGTCAGCAGAGGCTTCTGCTTCCTCTGACACATTTTGCAAAAGCTTTCCCCTCTGCCTGCCCTTATTAGCTTGACTTTGCTCTTATTTCATTTTGACACAAACTTTTTGGAAATAGATTCTAATACCTGTTTCTTTTCATGGTAAAATCCATTCTCACCACCTTTGAAGTATCTTATCCTTGCCAGAAAAGACATCTATGGTCCTGATTTCTGTTTCAGTTAGCATTGCAAGGTTTTACATCTTTTCAGTTTATACATAGTGAGACTTGTATAGCTTATATGGATATAGTTGTGACACTACGAATATTTCCATCTAGATGAAGAGATAATCACTGAAGTTTGATTATTGGGTCTGTACAGTGTATGCATCTTTTCTTTTTTATTTAAATTTCCAACTATGACTACTATAAAGAAAATTTAATATTAAATTTCTACATACTTAAGCAATTGTCTTTTGATATCCCCAAGTATCATCTGTGTATTAGTCATTAATTTGTAGATAAGCATATCCAGAAATTCCCATTTACCAACCTCTACTGCTGCACTTTGTATTTTTTCTATTTATTTGACATCATGAGCTCATAACTTATTTTATTTATGTAACATTTCTAATAACTTAATGTTTCATAATGTTAGTCCCACTCTTGTCTTACAGTAAATTGTTTTTTGGTGTGTGAAAAGATTTTATATCAGAATATTTAAGCAACAGAGTAAATGTTCATGTATTATAGAGGACAAATTGTACAAAGACATCTGAATAGTAGAAAAAATAAAGGTAAGAAGCAAACAGACAATAGTCACTGATGAAATAACAATACTAAATATCATTGCTAATTAAATACATTAAAATTGAAATGTTATTTAATTGTATGCTTTCATCTATCACATGAGCAAATAACTTAAAAATTATTTTCCCCAGTGATTTAAAATATACAAGGCATAATGCTGTTTAGAATGTTTAGCTTAGATGTAAATGGCACAAGATATTTGAAAAGAAATTTTGCAGAAAGTCTTAGTAAATCAGAATATACACTTTTCTTCAGTGATTTAATCAGAGATATTTCTGAAAATTTTATGGACAATTTTATTTTGTACTAGTGCATTCAAGAGAAATAAAGTCTGCAACTAACATGTTTTATCATCTATCTGTCTATCTGTCATCTATCTATCCTCTGTCTGTCTATCTATCTATCTATCTATCTATCTATCTATCTATATATATATATATATATATATATATATATCCATATCTATATATATCATCTATCTATTTATTTAAAAAGGCTCTTACTATGTAGCCCAGACTGACTTAAAATTTATGGTAATTCTCCTGCCTCAGACTCACAATTACTCATAGTAGAAGCCTGAGTCACCAGGCTCCACTCTCCACATTTAGCTACTGCAAACTTTTCTTATTCCTCCTCTATTTCTGTAAATTTTTTTGTAGTAGGTTTAGTTTTTGCCTTAGTCCTCTGAAGAACTTATGCTTCTCTGCTTGCTTTCCCTTGTGGTGTTGGGAAACCCTTAGTTCATCCTGTCATGCCTCTTTGAAAGACATCTTTTCAGTTCAAATACTCAAAAAATCTTCTCACTGAAAGAGTTTTATGCAAATATGTTTTGATATAATTTACTTACCAGGGATATACTGTGATTTCTTAACTATTTGTACTATATAAGTTGTGAAAAACTCACAACCATCATTTTTTTCTTCCAATTTATTAAAAAAAATTTTAGTAAAAACTTTGTACTATTTATGTTGATGTCTTGAAAAAATGGGGGGTGTGGGTACTGCTCAGTGTTGAGACTGTTTACTTAGCATACATGGGGTCCTGGGATCAATTATCAGTACTGATAAAAGAAATTGCAGTAAAAATACAAAAAAAAAATCTGCTGTTTTAGCTGCATTAAGTGGACAATCAGTAACATTGTGGAGAATAATCTTATGCAATCATCTTATCCCCATCATCTATCTCTACTACCTTTCTTCATTTTGCTAAAATAAAACTCTGATTATTTAGCACCTCCTTCTTTCTCTTTCCTTTGTCTTTAGCACTCAGCGTTCTACTCCAAGTCTCTGTGAACTTAATGACTACAGAAGATTCATGAGTGTTAGCTATTAAGCATATTGGTCCTTCGGTCACTTAACATTTTCACTTGGTATTCTTTTCTGAGAATGTGTAAAAATTTTCTTCTTTTAAAAGTTCATTCATATTTTTTTTTTTTTTTTACAAAAACAACACGTTTTTTTCTATCTTTTTATGTGACATTAAACCTTAGGTTGTTAGCATCTTTTGATTGCTGTGAATAATGCTATTATAACTATAGGCCTACTTACACATGTCTGTTGTTCAAGTCTCCACTTCAAAGTCTTTTGGATAGGTATACAGAAGAAGAAATACTAAATGGCATAGTATTTCTGTTCTTATAGGAACTATCATACTGCTATTCATAACACTTCAGCTATTTTATATTTCTGCCACATAGAACATAAAAAATTCAATTTTTCTAAAATCTCAATAGTGCATAATATTCACCCCTCAGTGAATGTTTGTGTGTGTGTGTGTGTGTGTGTGTGTGTGTGTGTGTGTGTGTGTGCATGCACACTTAGTTATGCCACAATATTCTTGTAATGGTTGGAGTACAACTGTGATAGTCAGTGCCCTCCTTCTACATTGAGTCCCAGGAATTGAACCCAGATAATTTCTTGTGTTCTGTTTTCAATTTGTTAATTTTTGTTTTTTTGGAGTAAATCTAATATTCAACTTTCACACTGAAGTTGTGCACAGTGAAAGAGATTAAATCTCAGGCTTGCAACTGGAGGATATTTTCAGTAGTGTCTATATAATTTAAATTCAGGTAATATTTTTTTTTTCTGTCCTATTCTCTCTGACATATATCTTGCAATTTTTGGTAGTCTTATTATTTTGTCATACTTTTAATTACTATATATAAAACATTCTATAGTAATTAATGGCTACATTTAAAGTCACTGAAGGTATTTTTTTTTTAGTTTATTATGCTGTACCCCAATATATTTTCTTTCAATCATTTATTATAAATTAACTTCCTCCGAGTCTTTGTGGAAATACTTAGAAGCTTGAGTAGTAAATTGATTTGTCTTTACTTTTGTAGGATTTGGGGGTAAAGCTGGTGATGCGTCTTAAACACAATTTGTATTTCAGGACATAAAAGAACTATGGACTACGGTTTTATTATTATAGAAAGTCCCACATAAGTTTAAAATGAATTACAGTCATTTTGGACCCTGTACCAAGTATCATGACCTATTATGATCTTTTCCCCATTATATTATATTGTTATTCTTTTACTGCAATTAACTTTTTTGGCCCTCATAATATATACTCAGTATAGTTTCTCTACTCATTCCAGTTCAATACCTTCACACCCTCCCATCTTGGTTTATCCACTTTCTTATTCTCATTAGAAAACCAAAAGTCTTCTAAGGGATGACAGCAAAAGAGAATAAAAGGAAACAGTGCACTATCTTGTGATGTGGGATGTCTTTTTGTATACTGTGAAATACCATGGCACAACCAGCTTATAGGCCAGCAGGACATCCAAGCAGAGATAAAGGAAAAGGAGGACAAAGTCAGAGAGAGACACTGCAAGCAGCTTCAGAGAAAGCAAGATGCAAAAGGACAGATAATCCAGAGTAACTTGGCACAACATTGGTTAGTAGAAACGGGTTAAGGTAGCTAACAAAAAGCTTGAGCCATAAACTGAACAGTTTGTAATTAATATAAGCTTTTATTTGGGACTTCTGCTCTGGATCTTGGGGGTAGTCTTGTCCAGAAACTTCTTACTACAATATTGGAATAAATAAAAAAGAAACAAAAGAAAAAGAGCCAAGAAGGGGCCTAAGAAACACATGTAGAGAAGATTTCTAATTGTTTACACACTCAATATCCTATTAGAAACACTAACCTGGAGCTATTATATTTATGAAGAACCTGTAAAAGAGAGAGAGGCAGAGAGAGAGAGAGAGAGAGAGAGACAGAGACAGAGAGAGAGAGAGAGAGAGAGAGAGAGAGAGAGAGAGAGAATAAGATAAAAACATAAAATAAAGTGTATCTACCAGTCATATGTGGAGTATATTATGCAAATACAAGAGAATATACCTTCTTCTCAGCAACTCATGAAACCTCCTCTAAAACTGATCACACACTTAGTAACAAATAAAAATTAAACAGATTCAAAAGAAATAGAGTAATCCCCATTTACTTTTTTGGGATAGCCATGGCTTAAAACTAGGATTCAACAACACAAATTTCAGAAAGCCTACAAACACATGGAAACTTAACAACATTCATTTGAATCATCACTGGGTCAAGGGAGTAATAAAAAAAGTAAAGATTTCTTAGAATTTGATGAAAATTCACCATGAAAACAGTGCTAAGAAATTTCATAACACTGAGTGCCCACATAAAGAAAGTGGAGAAATTTCACACTAACAACTATATAATACAACTGAAAGCTAGAACAAAAAGAAATAAACTCACAAAAGAGAAATAGATGCCAGAAAATTAACAGATTGAGATCTGAAATCAATAAAATAGAAGCAGAGAACAATACAAAGAATCAATGAAACAAAGAGTTGGTACATTGAGAAAACCAGTTAGAATGACAAACCCTTATTCAAACTAACCAAAAGAGCAGAGAGAGAGGGAGGGAGCACCTATATTAACAAAATGAGAAATGAAAAGAGCGACATAACAATAGACACTGAGGAATCCAGAAAATCATTATGTCGTATTTTGAAAACTTATATTCCACAAAATTGGAAAACCTAAATGAAATGGACAGTTTTCTGGATAGCTACTACATACCAAAATTAAATCAGACAAACAACTTAAATAGACCTATAACTCCCAAGAAAATAGATACATTTATCAATAGTCTTCCAACCAAAAGAACCACAGGACCAAGTGGTTTCAGCACAGAAATGTACTGTAATTTTAATGAAGAGCTAATACCAACACCCTTCAAATTGTTCCATACAACAGAAACAGAAGGAACCTAGCAAAGCTTGTTTTTGAGGCTATAATTACACTGATACCAAAATACACAAAGATACAACTAAGAAAGAACATTGCAGACCTATCTCCCTCATGAACATTTATGAAACAGCACACTACTAAATACTGGTAAACCAAATCAAAGAACACATTAAAATAAATCCATTATGATCAAATCGGAGTCATTCCAGAGATACAGAGATGGTTCAACTTAAAAATTCTGTCACTGTCATTTACTATATACACAAACTGAAAGAAAGAAAAAAAAGCACGATCATCTCACTAGATGCTGAAAAAGCCTTTGACAGAGTCCATCACACTTAAGGGAACATACCTAAACACAATAAAGACTGTCTACACCAAATCAATAGCCAACATCAAACAAAATGGAGAGAAACTCAAATGATTCCATTAAACCAGGATCAAGGAAAAACTGTCTACTTTCTCCATATATATATATATATATATGAATATATATATATAATATGGTGCTGGAAGTTCTAGATAGAGCAATAAGACAACATAAGGAGATCAAGAAAATATAAATTCAAAAGGAAGAAGTCAAACTTAAGCTGACTGCAGATAACATCAGTTTGGCACTTTCTCAGAAAACTTGGAATTAACTTTCCTCAGGACCCAGCAATTTCACTCTTGAGCATATATCCAAAAGATGCTCAAGCACAACACAAGGACACTTACTTAAGTACATTCAATGCAGCTTTATGTATAATAACCAGAACCTGGAAATAACTTAGATGCCCTTCAATCAAAGAATGGATAAAGAAAATCTGGAACATTTACACAATACTTAATGGAAAACAAAATCAATGACACCATAAAATTTGTAAGCAAATGAATGGAACCAGAAAAAAAAAAAAAAAAACAAACAAAAAAAACCTTTTTGAGTGAGATAACCCAGAACCAGAAGTACAAACACAGTGTGTACTCACTCATAAATTGATAGTAAGCACATAGAAAAGAATGAACAAACTAGGTTTCACAACCCCAGAGAAGATAGATAGAGAGGGGGACCTTAAGACAGATATACATGGGTTGCCCTAGGAAGGGTGTAACAGGTGGGCGCCCCTAACTTTAGCACCCCTAGACACCCCAAGACCATAGCTAATGACCACTGTTAACTTTAAAGAAAAAGAGAGTTTAATGAATGATATACCGGTACACACACATGTGTGGGCTGGAGGCACTGTGGAAGCCAAGAGCCCTGAATGCTTTCAAAGTAGAATTCTTACACCACACTCTGGGTAGGGGAGGGGATACATCTGGACTCGGAGTGCTAGGAAAGTTACAACAGGGCGGGGCCAAAGGTGAGCTTAGGACAGAGTTTAGGAATGCGACAGGCAGGCAGGTGTATTTCCTGTGAAACAATAGAGTCTTGGGCAAGCAGGGGATGGACAAGCAGTGGACCACCTGAGGATATTCATTTCCTGGAGCAATGGTCACAATGGGAGGCACAGGGAGTCTGGTGGCCAAGCAATTCAGGAAGTACATCCTTATCTTGGGTGGTCCTGCTCAGAGTGATTAGTGTCCAGAAGGTCAAGCTGACCTGACTGGGTGTGTCCCAAGTGTGCAATTGAGCAAGCAGCCATTAATCCTGTGAACAAAGTTTTTCAGAGAACCTGATTTCTGAGCAAATTGCCCTCTAATTTAGTGATACAATGGAGCTGAAACTCTGTCAACCTTCGCTAGTTTCAAAGACCTCAGAAAGGGGGTTGAGGGGAAAGAATCAAACAGGATTTTTCTATCTTCACAAGGGGAAATGGATAAGATCTCCTTGGTAAACTGGAAGGAGGTACAGAGAGAACAGGAGAGGGTAGAGAATGAGGGTTTGAGAAGGCTGAGTTAGGAGATTGTAGTAGGAGGTTTCTGGCCGGGACTTTCGGGCCTAGTCTCAAGGTTTAGGCCCACAGACCCACAGACCCGCAGAGACACACAGATGCTTATAATAGTCTTAGACCGATCAGCCTATGGTCCATGCATATCACTTGCTAGCTCTTTATCCTTAAACTAACCCATGTCTCTTATCTTGTTCAGCCAGTGGCTGAGTTCCTTGTCTTGGAGCAGCATGTTTCTCCTCTGCTTCTTCCGGCTTCTATCTGGCATTCTGCTCTGTGCTTCCTGTTCCCAGAGTTCTCTTAGTCTGGTAGCCCCACCCACACTCCCTGCCTGCCTTTGGCCAATCAGCACTTTTTATTAAACCAGTGGGTGGGACAATTATTTACAACGAAACAACACAATCTCCCCCAGGAGATGGATGGAAAGTCGGGCAATGTAAATGATATCCTCATTGAGTGAGCTGTTATGGGCTTTGACAGAAACCTGGTGCTAAGGAAGTCCACAGGAACTCACAAGGAAGTCCTAGCTAAGTCTCCTGGCAATGCTAACCTTCCTTATAGTCAGATTGGTGAATAATCCTAACTGTCATCATAGAACCTATATCCAGTGACTGACGGAAGCACATACAGACACCCACAGCCAAGCACTTGTCTGAATGCCTGGAGTTAAGTTGAAGAGCGGAAGGAAGGAACAGCTAAAGGAGCAGGGGGAGGGTCAAGAGCACAATGGAGAGAAACACAGGGACAGCTGACCCGAGCTAAAGGGAGCTCACTGACTCTGGTTTGACAGCTGGAGAACCTACGGAAATCCAAACTAGACCCTCTGAATGAGGGTGACAGTTGCTCTAATCGAGCTTTCTGTCGGTGGGATCCCTGACTATGGGACCAGAAAATATCCTGGTTACATGAAGAGGCTTTTGGGATCCATTTCCTGTAGTGGGATACCTTCCTTAGCCTTGACACAAGGAGGAGGAGATGGATGCTGCATCACTTGATGTGTGAACCTGTGTTGACTTCTCAAGGAAAGCTTTATCCCCTTTGTGGAGTAGATGGAGGGAGAGGTGCAGGGAAGTGCAGAAGGTTAGGGGAAGTGAGAAGAGGAGAAGGGGAAAATGGAGGGTATGTAAAAGGAATTTTGTTCATATTTAAAAATAAAATAAATGTATAATGAATAAAATAGCATAAAAAAGCCCTTACATGACATTATGAGACAAGAAACCTCTAATTATACACTTGGATTAGTTCTCCTTTGGCATGCAGCCTACCCTTAAGAGTAGTTTGATTCTTTGTAAGACTTCTTTGAAAAAAACAAAATTTTCATTTGCAAGTGATTAACAATTGGAGATACCTCTGAGGGAGGCAGGGGGTGGGCATCTCTTTACTACTTTCATTTCAGTTTTAGGACCTGTTTGCTTCAGAACCTTGCAGGTTCTGTGTATGCTACTTCATTTTCTATTAGCTCTTACTTGCATTGTTCTGATGATTCAGAGGGCATCTGCTTCTGTTTTTGTTTGTTTGGTTTTTTGTTTGTATTTTGGTATGTTCTCTCTTAATTCTGGCTCTTATACTCTAAGTTCCTCTTCTGCAGGGTCCTTGAACCTTAAGGAATGGATTTGATACTGATAAGAAATTTAGTGCTTAATGTATTAAAATCTTACATTCTCTGCATAATATCTTGCTAAGGATATTTGTACTTGTTCTTAAATGCTGGAGAAAACTTCTCTGATGATGCCTGAGAAGGGCATTTATCTATAAGTATAGCCAAATATTATTAGGAACCTTTAATTGCTATGCTTTTTTAAAAATTAGGAACAATAATATTTGGTTTATTGCTAGGTCTATGGGCTATCTAGTTTCAGATTCTTTGTCATCTAAGTAGTGTTGGGTATGAGTCACTCTCATAAGTTTTGTGCCACCATTGTACTACTATATCTTGCAGGCAGGACACCAATAGAAATCATAAGGTTTGTAGCCAAAATGATGTTTACATTTCCCTATTGGTAGTATGCAAAGTACCTTTTGATAACAAGAACACTATTCTGTAGGGACGAAGCAATTACATTTCATATTTATTTTTCTGAGTCTGGGGTTAGCTCAGTCAGAATAATCTTTTCTAGTTCTATCAACTTACCTGTGGGATTCTTTTTTCTTGAAATGGCTGAGTAATATTTCATTCTCTAAATGTCCCATATAATCTTTATCCATTCATCTGCTGAATTACATCTATTTTTTTCCCCCATTGCTAGCTATTAAGAATAGAGTACCAATAAACATGATTGAGTTTTTGTGGAGGGATGCAGTTAGCTTGGTATTGGTCCAAGAGTGCATATAGTAGGATCTTGAGGTAGATGATTTCCCATTTTCCTGAAGAGCCATCACACTGATTTCCAGAGTTTCCGCACAAGTTTGCAGTCCCACCAGCAATGGATGAGTGTTCCAATTATTTCTCATCATTGTCAGCATAAGCTGACACATTTGTTATTGATATCAGCCATTCCTAAAGTTTTAAGGTTCTTTAAAAGAATCTTAAAGTAGTTTTGATTTGTCTCAAAGTAGTTTTGAATTGTCTCAAAGTAGTTTTGATTTGCATTTTCCTGAGAAGAATCAGGAACATTTCTTTTTCCCCTTCATTTCATCTTTTTTTTTTTAAAGGCTTTTTAATTCATGTATCTCCCTGATCCCCCTTCTTTCCCTCTTTCAATCCCTCCAAGTCAACTTTCAGCCTTCTCCCTCCCCATCTTCCAGCCTCTTCCCCTAAAGGGCAAGAAGTCCCAAGGTGGGTCAGCTCAGTGTGGCACATCCACTCCAGGCAAATCTCTTTAACTGAGCCATTTGAGTTTCTTACTTTGATAATTTTTGAGAATGTTTAAAGCCGTATATAAATTCTAATTTGGTTGTTTAGTTGATATCTAGTGTTTAGAGTTCATTATAAATTTGAATATTTACCCTCTATCTATTGTTGATACAAGTCTTTTCACATTTCATTATCCTAACGTCCTATTTATTAGTTTATCATGTTGTCCGTGCTAATGCTATTCTGTTCTGAAAGTCTATATGTGTTCTAACAAATTCAAAACTTCTCCACTTTCTTTCATATTAGCTTCAATGTATCTCATTTTATTAGATCTTTTATTCATGTGGAGTTGAATTTTCTGCACGATAATAAGCATGAAACTATTCAAATTATTTTAGGTGAAATACAATTTATGGCACAATTTTTGAAGATGCTTTCTTTTTTGTTTTTATTTTTTAGTATGTATTTTTTCTTCTTTGTAAAAAAATTATGTTTCCATAGTCTGCATATTTATT
Source organism: Phyllotis vaccarum (assembly GCA_033318265.1). Classification (NCBI taxonomy): domain Eukaryota; kingdom Metazoa; phylum Chordata; class Mammalia; order Rodentia; family Cricetidae; genus Phyllotis; species Phyllotis vaccarum. Next base: position 51,306,727 of record JARWLC010000007.1, read on the forward strand.
TCCGAGTCTTCAATTAGATTTGTTTGATATTAATGCATCAAATTCTATACTAATACCATCTTCTTTTTTTATTATATAATTCTGTAGTACAATTGAGGACTGGAATGGTATTAATTTTAGCAGTTATTTTAGTATTCAGGATTTATTTATCTATATTTTTTCTCTATAAAGTTAATTGTCATATCCAGACCTTTGAGGAATTGCATTGGAATTCTGATGGTGTGACATTGAATTTGTAGATTGCTTTGGGTAATATGACAATTTTAGTGTATTAATATATTGTATTGATATAATAATATATTAACTCTACAGATCAAAGAGCATGAAGAGTCTTTACACCTTCTGATTTCTTCTTCAATTATTTTCTTCAATACCTTAAAGTTTTGTTTTCACTTGCTTGGTTAGAGTTATGCCAAGTTATTTTATATTATGTTAGCTTATTGAGAAAGGCGTTTTCTCCTAACTTTTCCAGTTCATTTGTTGTTTTTATATAGGAGGGTAACTAATTTGTTAATTAATTTAGGATGCAATGACTTTGCTAAAAGTGTTTATCATCACTAAGAATATTACAGTGAAATTTTTAGTCACTTATTATTATTATTATTATTATTATTATTATTATTATGTCATCTACAAATAAGTATACTTTGACTCTTTTCTTTCCAAAAAGTATCCCCTTGACCTCTGTCAGTGGTCTTACTGCCCCAGATAAAATTTCAAGAATACTTGAAGAGATATAGAAAGAATGGAATATGTTCTCTTTCTCCTAATTTTAGTAGATGGCTTTGAGATTTAGTGTGTGTGTGTGTGTGTGTGTGTGTGTGTGTGTGTGTGTGTGTGTGTGTGTGTGTTTCTCCATTTGAGTTTATGTTGGCTATGACCATGGCTTGCTATAAACTACCTTTATAGTCAGGCAAATGCCTTACAGCCCTAATCTCTCCAAGACTTCTACTATGAAGCAATGATGAATTTTGTCGAAGCTTTCTTGGTATCTAATGAGAAGCTCAGGTGCTTCTATTTCTTTCAGTTTGTTTCTATGATGGATTACATGGACTGAGTTTCCTATGTTGAAATAAGCCTGCAGTTTTTTAATGAAGCCTACTTGACCATCATAGAAGATATTTTTAATAAGTTCTTAAATTTTTGTTTTTGAAAATTTCATTGACTATTATTTTGTCTATGGTCTTAAGAGAAATTGTTCTTCAACTCTCTTTATTATGCTGAGGATTTTTTTTTGTGTGTGTGTGTGTGTGTGGTTTGGGTATTATGGGAACCAGCCTCATAAAATGAATTTGGCAATGTTATATTTGTTCTTATTTTGTGGAATAATTTTAGTAGTATTGTGCTGTTTTATATTGTTTGTAATCTAAGAAATAAAGCTTGCTTGAAGATCAGAGGAAAGAGCCAGACACAGAGTTAGCAATAGAGGCCAGGTAGTGGTAGTACACACCTTTAGTCTTAGCATCCCAGAGGCAGAGAAAGGAGAATCTTGGTGAATTCAAGGCCATTTTGAACCACACAATACTAATCTAGTCTGTAGGAGAAACAGAGCCAGGTAATAGTAGCACACATCTTTAATCTCGGCACTAGAAAGGTTGAGACATAAAGTGATATGGCTGGGTGGAGAAAGAAATACCAGATAGAAGGAGACAAGAGCTTCGCCTGCTCTTTCCTTCCCCTTTGGCTGAGCACCTAGAGGCATTCAGTCTGAGGATTCTTTGGGACAAATCTATCCTGAGCTTTCAGTTGTGGTGAGAGGTTTCTTTAGTGTCTTGTTCCTCTGCTTCTCTGATCTTAAAACATTTATTCTAATATCAGGCGCCAGTTTATGAAACCAATTAAGACTTGTTCAACAGTATAGGCATTAACTCTCTTTTAAAGTCTGGTAGACTTCTGCAATAAAACTGCTCCTTGACTTTTTTTTTTTTTTTTTTTTTTTTTTTTTTTTGATTTGGAGACTTTCTCTGACTGCTTCTATTTCCTTAGGAGTTGTAGGTCTATTTAAGTTGTTTTTCTGATCTATATTTAACTTTGGTAAGTGGTATCTATACAGAAAATTATTTAATTATTTTAGATTTTCCAATACTTTAGACAAGTTTTTTAAGTATAATCTAATGATTCTTTGAATTTTCTCAGTTGTTATGCCTTATTTTTATTCTGCTAATTTGGATATTCTCTTTTTAATTTTCTCAAAGAACCAACTATTTGTTTGATCCTTTGCTTTGTTCTCTTCATTTCCATTTTATTGATTGCAGCTCTGAGTTTATTTTCTGCCTCCTACTCTTGCTGGATCTGCTTGTTTTGTTGTTGTTGTGGTTATAGAACTTTCCTTTAAGTTACTAGTAGATTTTTCCAATAATTATTCATATAAACACTTAGTGCTAAGAACTTTCCTCTTAGCACCACTTGTATTTTATTTTATATGTTTGAGCATGTTGTGTATTCATTTTCATTGAAATCTTGGAAGTCTTTATTGTTTTTATGTCTCCCTTGGATCAGTACTCATTTAGAAGTGAGTTACTCAGTTTTTATGGATTTATAGTTTTTTATTGTTTCTGTTCTTGGAATCCAGCTTTAATACATTGTTGTCTGAGTAGGTGCAAGCTGCTATTTCAATTTATTTTATATTTGCTTAGATTTGTTTTGTGGTGGAGTATGTGCTTGTTTTTGCAGAAAGTTCTGTGAGTTGCTGAAAAGGTATATTCTTTTGTATTTAGGTGAAATAACTATAGATATCTGTTAGGTCCATTCGATAATATCTGTAAGCTCCATTATTTCTGTTTAGATTTTTGTCTGTTTAGATTTTTGCCTGGATGTAAGGTATTGAAGTTTCCCTCTATCAATGCCTGAGTGTTAATGTGTTATTTAGGCTTTGTAATGTTTCCTTTATAAACATGGGTACCCTTGCATTCAGGGAAGAGATGTTAAGAATTGAAAAGTCATCTTAGTGAATTTTTACTTTCATGAACATGAAGTGTTCTTTCTTGTCTCATTTGATTAATTTGATTTAAAGTCTATTTGGTTGATATTAGATTGACTACATTATCTTGCTTAATAGGTACATTTGCTTTGAAGATCTTTTTTTAACCCTTTACTTGGAGGTTATGTCTTCTTTAATTTTGAGGCTTGTTTCTTGAATATAGCAGATGGATTGATCTTGTTTTCACATTCATTCTGGCAATTCATGCTTCTTTATTAAGGAATTGAATCCATTAATATTTAGAGATATCAATGATGAAAATTGTTAATTCATATTATTTTATTATTACTTTTTTTGTTGGTGGTGGTATGTTTTGTGTGTGTTTGTTGTGTTTCTCCTTTTTTGGTTTTGCTTGTATGTGATTATTTCTTATTTTTCTATAGGTATAATTAACCTTATTATGTCAGATTTTTTTTTTTTACTAGCTTATATAGGAATGAGCTTGTTGATAGATATTGCTTTAAATTTTCCTTCATCACAGAATATCTTGATTTCTCCATCTATATTGATTGAAATTTTTGCTGGCATCGGTGGTCCTTTAGAATCTGCAGGACACCTATCCAGTCCCTTCTGGCATGTAGAGTCTCCACTGAGACACTGAGAACAATTCTGCTAGGGCTACCTTTGTATAATGCTTTCTCTTTCTCTTGCAGCTTTTAATTTTCTTCCTTTATTCTGTATGTTCAGTGTTTCGATGATTATGTGATGAGTGGAATTCGTTCTCTATCCAGTCAATTTGGATTTCTAAAAGCTTTTTATACTTTTATAGTTACATCCTTCTTTAAGTTAGGAAAATTTTCTTTGATTTTGCTTAACATTTTTTGTATCATTGAACTAGGATTCTTCTTCAATTATTCCTGTTATTTTCAGGTTTGCTCATTTCACAGTTTCCCAAGATTTCTTGACTGTCTTGTGTATGGATTATATATATATATATATATATATATATATATAATATATATATTTATTGATTATATTATATATATATAATATCAATATATATATTGATTATATATATATAATCAATATATATATATTTATTTAACATGTTCTTTGACCAATGCATCTATTACTTCAATTGTAGATTTATTGCCTGATATTTTCTATTTAATTTTTGAATTCTGTTGGCAATGCTTGGCTCTGCAGTTCTTATTCACTTACTTAGATCTTCCACTTTGAGACTTTCCTCCCTTTGTGTTGTCTTTATTGTTTCTATTTCTAATTTTGAATCTTTAATGGTTTTACTTGTTTGCTTCAATGACTTGTTCCTTTTTTCTTTGCTTTCCTTAACAGACTGACTCCTTTCCTCCAATTTATTGTTGTTCTTAATTTCCTTGATTTCTTTAAAGAATTTATTCATTTCTTTTTTAAGGACCTTTATCATCTTCACAAAGTTAGTTTTATGATCATTTTTCTTGTTCTAAGCTCTCTTGGGATATTGAGAGCTTGCTATAGTAGCCGGGCTCTGATAATGCCATATTGTCCCACTGTTGTTGATTTTGTTCTAACACTGGCATCTTGGCATCTGGGTTTGCAGTGATCGTATGTCTAGGTGTTGATTTCTGCTGCATGTATGTTTTGCTCCTTGTTTTATGTTTCTTCTCTGTTATTTTGGTGTGGGGGCAATTGGCCTACCTGGTTTTCTGGCAGGTGTTCTCTGTGGATGGGTGGAGGGCGTTGTGGGTTGGAGCACAGAGAGCAGGAAGGAAGAGAAACTGTGGGTTAGGTTTGTCTGAAGAAGCTAGAGGATGAGGATAGTCCACGGGAAGTCATCTTACCTGGCTTTCTGGCATATGCCTGTGGTTGTGCACAGGATATCTGCCTAAGGGAACCAAAGAAGAAGGTATTATCAATCGGTAGCTAGGCTCATTTTTTGAGTTTTTATGCGATTTGAGTTTTAGGGTAATTGTGGCCTCATTGATATGGAAGAAATGGTCCAGCTTACTATGGCCAATGCTATCTCTGTGAAGGTGGTCCTGAGGTATATAAGATAAAATGAGCCAAGTTAAAGGGTTAGGCTACTAAGCAGAATACCTCCAAGATATCTGCTTTAGTTTCTGCCTTCTGGCTTCTGCCTTAGTTTCTATCAATGAACTGTAACCTGGACAAGCAAAATAACCTCTTTCTCTGTAAGTTTCTTTGATTGTGCTTGTATAATAATAGTAGATATTCTAACTTAGCAACCAACAAAGAAATCCAATAGTTCTGATCCTAAAGTTTGAGGCAATAAATATTGGAATAAGAGTAGCCTTCTGGAATACTCAGTAAATGGAAGCATTATGGTGGAAAGAGCAGTGTGGGCATATTAGACAATAATAGTGTATTATATACATGCTGATACAATTATGTGTGGAAGACCTATAATGAAGGGGTCAAATAGAACAAACATTTTTAATAAAATAATATTAAAAGTAGAAGCAATTAGTACATTCCAAGTCTCATAAGGACTAAATTTATGGCTGAATCAATTTACATGATTGAATAATACAACACAAAGATATGCAAAACAATAAAAAACACAACTTTTGGAAAACTCTGAGTTTAAAAAGTTAATTTGATGAAAATAAAGGAGAAAAGTTTTTAATGGCAGAGATGATCTTCTGTAAGTTTGAGTATGAAACTGAGAGCATTTCTTTTTTCTAGCTCACTCTTCATATAAGAGTTTGCTTAATGAAAAAGCTCAAGGGACATCAGTGTAGCAGTTATTGAGCCACAGATCAAGGGAACCCAGGGTGTAAGCACACTGGTGACATATGTCAACATTAATTTACATCTAAATGCTTGATTAATACTACTGATCTCCAATTACAAGTATAGCTGCTGATAAGCAGAAGCAGAGCATATACATTTGTGTAATTACATTTAAAAACTGAAAAATGCATTTGTTTATATAAAATTTATAACAAAATTTGTTTTGGCCCATACAAGTCTACTAGGACATATTTTACCACGTCTACTCTAACAAATTTTGTTCACAAATTTTACAGATAGAAAGCTGCATTTTCCAAAATATCATATTGATATGGCCTAAAACAATGAAGTTTTAAAAATATTACTATTAATATAAAACAATGGTGCTAGATTATTTAGGAGGATTCAGTTTTACAAGACTCCAGGTCAGACATGTGGTGTTATGTTTATCATCATTTGGCACTATATGTGTGGCTTTGTATGTATTTCTCTCTCTAAACTCTGATTTACTCATGGACAGAATAGATTCTGTGAAATTTGGAGTGAGGTTTCCTCCATAGAGTCATATATTTGAATGTTTGGTACCCAGTCAGTGAAATGTTTAAGAAAGCTTAGATGTGAAGTCATACTGGAAGAGGTGTATCAGTGGAAGTGGACTTTGAGGTTTCCAAAGCTCATGTCAAACCCAGATTCACTCTTTAATTTTCCCTGCCTTTGGAACATGATGTAAGTTCTCAGTTATTGCTTCAACACCATGCCTGCCTCTGTGCCTTCTTACCTGCTGCCGTGCTTCCCACCATAATAATCATGGACCTTATGAAACTGTAAGCATGCTCCCATTATATACTCACTTTTATAAGCTGTTCTGCTCATGATATCCCTTCACTGCAACAACAGTAAATAAGGCAGGGATAAAAATGGTATTCTTTTAATGATTTTGTACATTTTAATTGAAAAATATATAGCTATACTATTCAAGGGGTGAAAGAATATTTTTATTGACAATATAAGTAACAAAAATAACACGATTCTGTTATAATTAATCAGATGTATTATTTTATTTTCTCCTGCTATAAGTAAACACAATAACTTTGGCATTTCAATAAAAATGATTCACTACTGGCTCACAGTTGTAAAGGCTAGAGAAAATATTGTCCTAGTATCTTGTGATTAAGCTTTACTTCAACGTCAGAACATGGCAAGGATGTATAAGAGAAGCATTAAGGCCAGGGTTTGTTCCAATGACCTTATCCTTATTGAGCCACTTCCAAGATTGCTGCATAAACTGATTCAAGAGGAGTCTGCTATCAAGACCCATAATGGTTTTAGGCCCAATTCTCAGTACTCTTGCTTTGAGAAGTTAATATTTAGATATACACATGTGTGATATGGGTATGTATGGAAGTGAATGACTATCTCTATATACTGCTAGTTAGAGAGTAATATTATGAGTATCAAGCAAGAAAACAAATTTTATTTCAGTTACTCTAAATAGTAGTACTTAAATTTCAAGGAGACGTGGTTTAAATCAGCTGACTTCTGTTGGTATGGAATGAAGAAGATCAAAGTGAACTTTATTTTCCTTCTCCATAATTAAATTGTAGATGAAAGAAGCAACATTTTTATTAATTATAAGATAAGGTTAATTAAGTGAAAGTTAATGAAGTTTTGCTGTCGATTTCATAGTGGTGATGTGTAATATATCACAGAAATGCAAAGAAGTCTGAACTGATGAACTGTAGGATATGATTTGGCTGATTGGAGTGGCAGCTGCCAGCCATACTCTGCTCTAATCCTAGTTAGTACAACCTTCTCATTTTGCCATTTCAAGCTCTTTAATAGTTTCCTATTACAATAAATAAAAATTGGTTCTTTGGAGGAAAGACTTTGTACTGCTTTTTCAAGACACACTGCCATTTTCTTAGTGCTGTGATTGAGTGCTTTCAGTCAAGTCACACTTTTAACATGTGCAGTATTTTCATACTTTCTCTTTCTATTAAATCTCAGAACTTCTTGAAGTTATCAGTTATCTTTTCTGGTAATACTGACATGAGAGCATGATGGACTAAGGAAGTGAGAGTTTATGTATACAGGCATGTGTGTGCACACACAAAAGTACACAAGCATGTACACACATATGAGAGAGAGAGAGAAAGAGAGGAAGAGAGATAGATGTGAAATATGTTGTATATCTAATAAAAATAGTCTAATATTCTGGAATATCAGCAAACAGAGCCACTCCCAGAACTGAACTATGAAGGTCAAGGAGTGGTGACTCAAACATTTAATTCATTACTTGGGAGACAGGGATGTCTGTGAGTTAAGGACTAACAGAGCATGGAAATGGTGGCAAATACCTTTAATCCTACCTCTAGAAAAGAAGAGCCAGAAAGTGAGATAGAGGGTAGAGAGAGGGGAGGGAGGAGTTCCGTTTCACCTGGCACTTCCCTTTTTGGCTGACAATGGGGAGGTTGGAGTCAGAGGATACATAAAGACAGGCCTGAAGAGTTGGCTGGGTGAAAATTGTTTGTGGTTTGTTCCTTGTCTCTCTGATAGCTCAGTTTTCCCTCAACACCATCTGGCTCTTGGTTTCTATTCTAATACCAAATATAATTTATGTCATAGAGAGAAAAAGAGAAAACCCTGATATTCATAAGAGCACAACACAGACACTGAATAATCTGGTTCTTGTTTTGAAGTAAAGACAACCAGGCATTGATAATGAAACAGCTTTATCTTTTGCCTAACATCTTAGAATTGAGTGAATATGTATAAAATCATTAAGAGCTACAGATTAAGATGGCAGGTGCCATTTTACCTTTTAGGGATTGTCCTTTACTACAATGGCACTCTGTACTCATTACCCATTTTTCCTGTTCATGGTCAATTTCTCTGCTTAAATTTTGTAGCTTCTCAATTGTTTTATTCATCCATATAATTAGAATAAAGCAGAGGAAGGGTCTATTGTCCAAGAAGGGGATGCTCGTGAAGGTGATGCCTACCACCTTTCAAGTCTGCAAGTCCTTTAAGCCCTCACTTTTGAAAAGTTCAGTACTACTTGATATCACTTCCCTAATTACCAAACCTTTCCCTCAACAACCATTAAGAGAAACTTATGATTCAAAAAGCAGCCAAAGAGATTATGAAGATACATTTTCACACACATATTCTACCTCTAAGTAATGCTTAATTTCTCCTTAGCTTATAATGAGGATATTAGGATAATAAATTTCAAATGTGCAGCCTAACTTGCCTGAGGCTGAATACCCAGGATTTGAAGCCAAAGCTCTTATCTCTACTACATCATTCTCGATACTAAATCATTAGCTAATGGATCAAATGATGGACAAATCATTAAACATTGCATGTCAAAAAGTTTTCAAGTTATATTAAATGGATTTGAATAATAAGTTATGTAAAATTTTTATCCATGAAAAGTTAGAAAGATTATAAGAGCCACAGTCTACAGATTACTACAATAAAATGGTATTTACTGGACACCCAGAACAGTTGCATGTTACAATGTGGTTTCTTGGTCCCGGGCAGCCAGAGGCCCAGACCCACAGACCTGTAGCCTCAGACCCCTTAGCTGCTGCTGCTGCTCAGGCCACAAAATGACTCAGACCCTTATATTAACTTCATGCTGTTTGACCTATGGCTCAGGCATATTGCTAGCTAGCTTTTACATCTTAAATCAATCCATTTTTATTAATCTTTCTGCCACGTGGCCCATGGCTCACCTGTGCTCCTACATGTTGCTCCTTTGGGCTTCTGGCTCCTTCTGTCTCTCTGACTCTGCCCTGCTCCTCCTACCTATTTTGATTCCTCCTCCTACTTTTTCTATGGTGCCTGTCATGGGCCAAAACAGCTCCTTTATTTAAAGATTGCTAATCACATCATACAGAAAGGCATTCCCACATCAGTTGCACATTTGAATTCATAGCAGTTGAGACAGTAAAAAGCATCTAGCCAGAAAAAGTTCAGAATGGTAAGTGGAGGTTGAGCCAAAGACTCACCTCTAGTTAAGGAACTGCTAGCAGATGATAGCTTCTTGGAGGAGAGTTATACTTCTTTAGGGGAGAAGCCCCTGGTGGATTGGCAACCCTCTAGTGGCAGTCACTCATTAAAGAGTACATGGATAGCACAAATTATATTTGATATGTTAAAAAAAAAGGACACAAATATAAGTAGGGGGCATGGATTTGGGAGGATTTGGATGAATTTGGAAGACATAGTTCCTAATTCTTAATGACTAATAAAAATGAGAAAAAAGCTTACTTAATTTTTATTCAATTCAACATATTATATAAGGTAACAGGAAATATTTGTGCTTCACCGAATCATTCAAACAAGCTAATCTTTAGATGGGAGTTTGACCTGAGTTAGACAATAGGAAAAACTAAGCCTTGCTTTTAATATTGGACACCATGACATGAAGCTACCACACAATTCTCCAGTTAGGGATTGCTATTTACTTTCTAATAGTTTACAAAGAGATAGAACCTCATAGATAAGTTATCATTTAGTTCACAAGTGATCATCAATTGTTCTGAAAGCTAGGGAGACCAGGAGTAGATCTTCTGGGACTAGAGATACGGACAATTGGTAATTGAACTCAGTTTCTCTGAAGGAACAACCAGTCCTCTTAACCACTGAATTAATTTTCAGTGAATTTCAATATTTTATCACCTGTGACATGGGCAACCTATTGGCAGCTATGACTCTTCCTTATTAAGTAGTCATCAACTGTGAATAGCTCCTCAGACAGAGAAGGGCCTTGTGTGTCTTTATTCCAAATTGTAAGTTTTAATTGATTTGCTCTGGTTCAAATATAGTTTCTGTAAATTTACATATGCAAAGCCATGTAATGTCCCTAGGACAGCACTTCACAGCACTTCTCCCTGTGCTCTGGATCTTACATCATCTCAGCTCCCTATTCCATGATGTTCCCCAGCTTGACAGGGGTTAATATTCATGTCCTGTCTATGGCTGAGCTCTCCTAGTAGCTTATTCTTGATGACTGTTGAGTCTTAAAATGCTTGTTACAAGTATTTCTCAAAATTATGTAGCAAATATATAGCATTTGTGATAAGAAAAGTGAATATAAAATCTAAACATCTGAATGGTTGCATTTACATATTATTATATATAAAAGCATAGGTTTTAAGGAAATAAAGCTAATACATCATATTTAACTTTTAATGGATTACTTTTCTATAAAAATAAAACTTTAGGATAATAATAATACAACTGGGTATTATTAGTTCTTAAATCATAGCTGATACTATATTAGTAACATAAAATATGAGATATAAAGAATGCTTGAGTGATTACTGAAAGTATATTTGATAACTTTGAATTTATACTGGAAGCATATTTGATAACTTTCAAATGTCCTTTTGCATAGATAATTATTTCCATGCTTAACAGAACTTTATCACAGTCTCCAATGAATTTCATTAGATAAGCAGTAATTTTTATCTTTATCTTGTTCACCTTCTGATGGCACAAAGCACAGAGAACCAGCAAAAGATATTGGATGAGAAAGGAAGAAGGAATCACCATCATAGCTAATTGAAGTTTGATTTTGTATATAAAACAGAAGAACAGAAATTAATCCAATTCATATTTCTGAAAGAACATTGTGAAATAAAAGGAAAATATTTGTATCAATGGTTATATTCTGAATAATGATGAGAAATACAATGTAATCTCAATGTAAGCTCTGGAGTAGTAAAATAGCTGTTATTCCCATTGCCATTGTCAACATCTCATAAAATGCATATCTTGATATACTTTGGAAAAGGTGAAAAACCCCTTGATACAACCTTAGCAATGAATAAGTATAGCCAATCCCTGAAGAATTAAGATGAGAAAAAAGGTTATGAGAATAGATTTTATGAGCCTGACTGGGAAACTAAATTCATTTACTGAGCTAAAATGACCTTATAGGAATAAGTGAAGCCACCAGAAAAGCAGACTAAAATAACCAGGAGACATAAAAGTCAAAATGACTTTTTGCAACAGTATTTCTAATATGTTTTTTCACTGGGGAGTAAGAAGAATTCTACTTTGAAACATACCAGCTTGTTTATATTGACATTGCCAAATTCATATTTATATAGCAAAGTGTATTATCAGTGTTTGGCAAAAGTGAAATTTTAAATTAAAAATAATAATTACAGCATGTAACATTTTCTCAATAATACATGTTATCAACATGCATCCCATACCTAGTATATTTAGACATGCATACATATGTGTGCATATTCAAAACTATTTTTCTATCATTAGAAAATTCCCCATTCTCTAGAATTTTAAAGCTGTGGAGTACTGTAATTAATAGGACTAGAGTCAGCTGTTCAAGGAGTGTGGTGTGGTGCTGGTATAAAACTATTTAAATACAGAGGCTAATTGTTGTTTTCTACTACCTGCTGAAGAAGTCAGAGAGTTTCCTATGTGAGTAAATGTATGAAGCCATAAACAATTCTCTCTTCAGAAGGCATCCAGGTTGTATTTTCAGTAACACTTTGAGTTTGTCTAGTCTTTAATGCCTGTGGGTCTCTAGCAGGTGGACTGAATCAAAACAGAAACCCTCACTGAAATTCTTTAATTCTAGATAATCATATAAGCTCTGAAAGTTTTGAAATGATATTGAATCATATAATCTTTAAAAGACTAACTTAAAAGCAACTCACACTACATTGCATATATTGTAAAGATTAAGATAAATTGATATTATATAAAAATAGCTATCAACTTAAATTTTCAATACAACTGAATGTATAGACAAATATTTTCATAACTTAATCTTCTCATGTCTAATTGTATGTACAATTTTAAAATGTAATGTGCCAAACATTCTTCTATATAATCTATTTTGTTGTTTACTTCCAAGCCCTACTGAGTGTCCTAATTATGATACTATGAAAAACTCAACTAATACTTCATGCCCAAGGGACTTTAGTGTGATATATTATAATCAGGTGGCATTCGGTAGTAGTTTTTCACTGGCAAGACAAGTTTTAGGAAACCATTTATAGCCAGAACTCTTCATGACAGTTTCCCAAACTCTTGAGAGGTTTATGAAAAATTTAGCTGTGCGGAATTTGACTAAACTTTTCATATTAAGGACTTAATTTTGACCCACTCCTTACAGTCCTGGCTAATAAGCAGGTAATGCCAGTTAAGCATCCTGGTGTCATTCTATATAAGGCTATCTATTTTTAAATGTTTCCCCTCACTCTTTTTCTCCCTTCATAATAATAAAGTCTTTCCACATAGACCCAGTCTGAGTGTCTCCTGCAGTGTACCTGCCTTCCATCATGTGCACATTGGGGCATGAGGTTTGTCTCCATTCATTGTCATCCCCCAACCACAATGGGTTAACATGATTATCATATTACAACACAACACTTACCTCACGAGGGCTTATTATTCTCTGCTCTCACTGCTTTGATAGAAAGGCAGAAGCTTCAAGCTTGAGCAGAAATAAAAGTTCTTTGCTTTTGCATTCAAATTTTGATTTTTTGTTGGTCTTTGGGTGGACTTCATGACTTGGGCATAACAAAGAAGAGAGAATTCCGGTGAGCTGAGCTGCTCAGCTACTGCCTATGCTCCAAATCAGTGCTGTGAGTTGGCCCATCTCATCATTTACCTCATCTATGAAGTGATGGAGCATGTGAAGTGGTCCTAATTCAAAGATGCAATGTCTCCATGACACAGGGTAACAATAGGATGTCCCTAAGGAATTCCACTGTGAGCCCAGTATCAAGGATGCAGTAGAAGTCAGAGGTTTAACCAGACCAAAGACTTGTTGCAGTGATAACTTGAAAGTAAAGGTGTATAAACTGAAAGGAACCCAGTGTGACTCACTATGTCACCCTACAGCTTCCATGGTGAGACATTTTTCTTATTTGTTTTCTTTTTGATTTTCTTTTCATTTTTGATTTTGTTTGGGGGAGATTTTAAGGACAGATATGAAAGGACAGGAAGATGGATGGAATTGGAATGCAAAACTGAAATCGACAAAAAAAAAAAAAACCCTCAAAACAACAAAAAGCTTTAAAAATCGACTTAGGAACAATTATATTGATATATTTTATATCTCATAAGATTAACTTCATTCAGGAAAGTTAATAAAGGATGCTTATAAATTTTAACTTTTGAATATATGTATTTTATTCAATGTTGAAAATATTCACTCTTGTAATCCCTATTCTCTCATTAATCTCTGTTCAAACCTTTTTGTCCCTTTAGTGAGTACATCTATTTTAATGTCAATCATATACATAATTTTATGAACTCTATAAAATATGGAAACTACAAAAGAGAAAAATATTTGTCTTTCTCAGACTAGTTTCATTCATCTAATATGTATAATACCAGTTACATACGTTTTCTGGCAAAATGATATTCCATGTGTTTTATTATCTAAAACAAGTCTATTGTGTATACACAACACCTTTATCTATCTATTCCTATTTTTTAATCAATTCCTCTCCTTTAATAGTCTGTTTATTTCTATAACTTAGCTATTGTGAATAATGTTACAATAAACACTGACACACAAGTGTGTGTGTGTGTGTGTGTGTGTGTGTGTGTGTGTGTGATATGTTTACAAGGAGTCCTTTTAGTAAATACTTAGGATTGAAAAAAGTCCAATCATGGAGATGATCTATTATAATTTTACTGAGAAAAATTTACACTGATGTCTATATATGCTGAAGACTCACTATGGTGGGGTTCAGGTTTTACAGAGGAGATGTGGGTTCAGCAGGAAAAAGATAAAGACTTGGATGATTGCCTACATATTTATTTTAAAAATGAATCCACATTTTATAAGCTACATTTGCACAAAAGATTAAATATGAGAAGGAGGCAGGTGAGCTGGGGTGTGACTTGAGGTCAAGGATTGAGGAAGCCTAGCAATGACCTTAAAATGTTAATAGGCATCTGTTATGTGTTAATAGAAATGTCACAGTCCCTCTTACTAAAAATAAGAATTTCTCATTTTTTAGCAAGCAGAACCTTTCTTCGAGCCCCAGAAGGACTTGTCTAAATGCCTGACCTTGGGAAAAGAACTTTTTGGGGGCATTAGACATTCCATTATAGAATATTTCAGGATTTTTTTTTAGTGTGGCTTGGTGTATCCAAATAGTTAAAGCTTAAAAATGAGCAAAGATGAAATAGACAAATATCACTGTGACCCTTAGTAGATGTTAAGAATTTATAAATATTAATTATCAAATACACCTTATTAATCAAGCTTATGATACTTAGATAAATTTTCTAGCAGCTTGGTGTTAACTTACATGGGAGTAGGCAGCAGCATGATGCTATATGGTTCCTCACTGGTAGGGATTTTTCCATTTTTTTCTGTTTAAAGATGCTATCATTGTGTATATTTTCATCCTTCAAAGCCCACACAAAATTTCCCATAGGAAAAGGCATAAGGGATCTTCTATAGCACATAGTGAGAATTATTAAAAATGAACATAAAAGGGTTTGGAGAACTGTAATCCACAAAATCAACATGCTCAAACTTTGTCAAGTAGCAATAGATGCCATGTGGTCCAAGCCATATAGTGATAGTGAGTTTACATTTCCACCAGAAATGTTCAAAGATTTCCTTATCTTCTCATCCTTACCACCATTTGTTTTATTTTCTTATATTGACTACTATTTCTTTACTTCTTTATTTTATTGACATGTATATATTTGTCAAATGCATTTATACATGCCATAGTCAATCAGAAGCCATCAGAAGGCTAAAAACAAGAATACATTCTGTGGAAATGGAGCTTTCTTTGACATGATGCTGGGAACCTAACTTGAGTTTTAGAAAAAAACAGTAGGGTTTTTAGCTATTGAGACATTTATTTATCAAGCCTACATGACTGCTGTTCAATTTAGGGTTAAGTAGAATCATAATGTAGTTTTGACATTGATTTGTTTTATGGTTGATAAAGTTGAATATATTTTTCATATATTCAATGGACAATATCATTTCATATTGTATGATCTATGTTACTATTTCTTTAGCTCACTTAGTGGTTGTAGGGCTTGTTTATTATTTTTGTGAGTTATTTTATTCTGCTTAGTCCTCTGTTTTGTGTTTGTAGTTCAGTTCTGAAATTTTTATTGATATATTTGATTACTGTAAGTGAAAGTCACCCTTTACTCTAAGAATAGAAGCCCTATATTTTCCATTTGTGGATACCTCTATAGGATAAATTTAGTTCTTATGTTTAATCTAGCATCTGGTTTATTGCCATTTACTTAATCTATATTTATGTTCATATTAATATATTGTGAATATTTAAATAATTTTTTTCTTTAAATTTTATATGGCCTCTCATTAGTATTATCTTAAACTGTTTTGTGGGTTCCTCCTAGTCTGAAACATGATATGCTTATCTGTTACAACAACTGATGAAATAACTTCAAATGGTTAATAAGCTGTTAGAGCTTGGCATTCTAAGTAGACTAATTTAGTTAGTAATTTTTTTTTCAACTGACAACAATGATTGCATTTAGCATTAGGTAAGATTTAGTCACTACATAAATCTAAATGATGGCAAACAGTCACAGAACCTACCCCCAATATTTCTATCATAATCTGAGTCAGGCAGAGATGCCATCTAATTCCTAAGTGTAAATAATGAAAAATACACATATTTGTTAACCAGAACTATATATCAGAGTTTGAAATGTCTTATCTCACAAACATTATATGTATGTATATAATAGATATATATTGAGTCTAATCATTATTCCAAGATATCTTCTGAGGTACAAAGAGGGTAAGATATCTCATCAACTTTGCTTTTTATATCTTTAAGAATTATTTATTCTAGGTTTTTGATATTATAATTTCCTTATTCCACCCTTTCTTTTATTTCTAATCCCTTCCATATATCCCTCCTTGCTCTTTCAAATTTAGGGCCTCTTTTTAAAAAATGACTGGCTATTAGATTTATGTATGATACCTATATCTTCCTAAACAAGAATGTACAACTTGTTTAGTCTTTCCAATGTTACTCATATGTACTATTTCCAGGTGAATTTTTTCATATTTGATAATTCATTGGTGTGCTATCTTGAAAGGAGGAATATTTTATTCCACTCTCAGATCTCACTATTTGCTTCTAGTTCTTTGAGTACAATTGAGACCTCCAGGGGTTGCCCCTGTCCAATTTGGAATGCCTATCTTGTCATCCTTGTTCAGCGCATGTTTAACCAGTTATGCTGGTGAGCCCTAGAGGTATACCTTCTGAATCCTAGGTAATAAAATCTCATAGAAAACTCCATCATCCTCTCACTCTTAGAATGTTTCTGTACAATGTTATTTGAGCACTAGATATGAGAGTTATTTTGTAGATGTATCCACTGGGACTGAATTTTACAACAATTTGAGTGGTTATTTTTTTCTCTAATAATCTCCATATATTGTAAGGAGAATTTTGTTTGATGAGGAATGATGAATACAGTAATCTGTGAGTATAGGGACAAATATTTATAATGTATTTAGGAATTGGGATAGTATGGTGTGCTAACACCTCGGTTCTTTTCAAAGATTTATGGCTAGACCTGAGTAGTTGGCTTTGTTTCCAGTACTAGACTTTTTTTCTCTGCTGAGTGTGTTCTAAGCCCAAATGTGTACCTGTTGTTTATCCCCCAAGGTGTGTAGCACTTTTGCACATTGGATCTTAGGGTAGTTTATATGTATTATGGCAAAGAAGGATTGTTGGTTGCTTCTCTCCATTGGAAGGTTGCAATAATGTCTTCTGATACCTCCAAAGCTAGTCCCTGGGAAGAAGACTTTTAGGTCAGTTCTAGCTTAAAGACCTCTGAGCCCTGTGTCTTAGGTGCATGGTGTTGTCAGCAATAGAGCATTATTTTACACTTCAGAGTGGCAAGAAAGGATAGTAGACATAGCTTATAATATTTTGCAAGGCCCTTGGACATACCAGACCAACAACTCAAAAAGGACTTACCATGTGACATATTGGGAGTTTTGTTGGATGGTATTGGCCCTTTTGAGGAAGCATTTTCAGCTAAGATAAGAGAATCATTTTTAAACTCTATATGCATATTTATATACAGATGTACATGTATTACATATTCCTTATGTATATAGTTAGTAGTATGGTCCTTTATGACCTTTTAGATATCCTCACTCTTACTTTTATAAGTGCACCTAGAACCTGGACAGAGATCTAAAAATGGAAAAATGTGTTAATTTTGAAACAACTAAAAATACTCATATTTCTAACAGAAAAAATACGAAACAAAAGTTTTTGTATTTCATCTTATAGATTTCATAATGGCAAAGATCATCAAAACAATTCAAAACAGATACTAGAAGTATATAGGGAATGAGAATCACCATTCACTGTTGGTAAAATTGCAAGCCACTCTGGATTTCAGTGCTGAGAATTTTAAGAAACAAAAAATGTGTCTGTAATATGACCCAGCTATACCACAGTTAGCTTATACCCCAAGGACTTGACACTATACTCCACAGGAATTTCCACAGCATTGTTTATTGCTTTTCTATTTGCAATAGATAGGAAATGGAAACAATCTAAATGTTTTTCTATCAATGAACGAATAGTGGAAATATGGTATATATATACACTGAAGTATTTTTTACCTGTAAAAAAATTAATCATGTAGCTTTGCATGTAAATAAATAAAATTTTAAGAGATTATACTGATTGAAGTAACCCAGGCCCAGAAAGACAAATGCTATATGTTTTCACTCATCTGAAACTTCTATTATTAAATCTTTAGATGTGGGTACATATCACAGAGATACTACACAAACCAGGAAAATAAAAAAGCAATCTCCTGTACTTAAAAATTATATATAAGTTATAATGGTTCAACCTTAATTTAAAATAATTTAACATTTACAATCAAATATATGATCGAAAATTGTCATTGCAGTGTATCTTAGTATGGTGATATGTTATATATTTAATAAAACCAGTCTGGAATATCAGAGAAGGAATTTACCCGCACGCAATCCAGGAGGATCAGAGAGTCTTGACTCACACATTTAATCCCAGCAAGGGGAAAAACCTGGGAGTGTTGACCTACACCTTTAATCCCAGCAGATCTGAGTTTGAGGCCAGCTTGGTTTACAGAGGAATTTCTAGGCTCCCGAGTAGGCAGTGGTGGTGCCATGCCTTTAGTCCTACAATTCCAGAGACAGATTTCTTTCTGTGTTTTTGTGAGTTCAAGTCTAACTACCAAATAGTAGTAGCCCATGGTTTTAATATTAACCTGGATATGAAACATCTGGGTGAAGAAGTTATTTAATGTAGGCATAGAAAAACAAATTGGGGAAAAAAATAGATGGGTATCTCAATAGAGGAAGACAATATGGGATAGAAAAGAGACCAAGTTCTAGGAAAACCTCCAAGAACTCACAGGATGTCCCTGGATAGGTCTTCAACCAATATTGGGGGGGGCATAAACAGGACTCCCCCTGTAATCAAACAAATAACCACCGTAATTGTCATCAGAGAATCTATGTCCAACAATAAATAGAGGTAGAGGCAGAGATCCATGACTGAGTACTATGCTGAGCTCCTGGTTCAGCTAAAATCAGAGGAGGAGAGTCTGTCTGAGCAAGGGGATAGGGGTTATGTGGAAAATTCCCACAGTGATGGCTGGCTGGAGCTCTGGGGAGCTCACTGTACCAAGAACAGCCACTAGGGGAGCATCGGGAAAAGAAGCTAGGCCCTCCAAGGGTAGGCAACAGTCAACTGGCATGTGGAGCGTCGAAGGCTGGGATCAGACCATGTTCCTGTCAGTGGGCTGGCACCTTGGAGTCCATTTCCTGCAGAGGAACACCCAGCCCAGTCTTGATTTTGGGATGAGGAAATCAGACTTGCATGGAGTGGATGTGCCATGCTGAGCTGACCTGCCTTGGGACTTCTTGCTCTTTGGGGGGAGGGAATGGGGTATGGGGAAGGGAGTGGTTGATGACTGACTGAGAGGGATTGGGAGGAGGAAAGGTAGAGGGAGCAGGGGGGATACATGGATAAAAAAGACTTTTTTAATAAAAATAATAAAACAAAGGAAAACAAAAATGATAGTTGGAAGCAGTAGAAGCCACTAGGAGAAAGGCCAAGGAAACTGAAAGATAAATGAGTGAGATTTGACTGGTGGTCTCTCTTTCTCTCTTTGATAATACACCCTTTCCCCTATGTCTGGCTCTGAGTTTCTCTTAATAAAACCAGAACTCAAGCAGCACTTGGCTCCCAACTTTGGATCACCGAGTCCCTCCACCACCACCAAAAAAAAAAAAAAAAAAAAAAAACCGCTTGCTAGCCAGAGGTGGAATTACCTGATAGCTAGAGGTTAACTTCCAGTCTTAGGCAGATGTACACATGTTTAATATTTCACTTTTAGCTGGGTAAAATTTTTAGTTAGTCAGTTGTCTCTTTCCCTTGGTGGGTTGCAGGGTATTTTTTTTCTCTTTTGGACTCCTATTTGGGCTGCTGTCACACTAGGTAGCTGCCCCACTTCACAGTCATTTGAATTGTCACTGTTAACTAAATTTTTGAGTAAATCAGGTTTTTTAAAAGGGGATTTGTTTAAACAACAGAGGATACTTGGTCTTTCTGTGATCTTTCTCTAAATGATTTGATATTAGAACCAGTAAAGGATAAGATAAATAAAGTAGATGGCACTATCATAATTTTATCATATTGTTTATTATGAATATATTTTGTTTAATTTATGTTTTATCATTTAAAAAGTCATTTGATGTGAATGCAAAGAAAAAAGTCTTAGAAAAGCCTGTGAAAAGAGAACAAAGAGATATTCAAACCCAAACAGAGGAATATAAAGAACCAGTCTCAGCAATATCATCTAAGATTATACAAAACCAGCCTAAGATTGTCAAACAGCCAACATTAATACATCCAGTAGCCCATAAAAATTGCAAAAGACTAAAAATTGTATAGAAGCTAGCTAGGCTCAAATGTTAGAATTAAAAAGAGTCAAGGAAGCAATTGTGACATATGGGATCTATTCACCATGTGTAAAGCAAATGCTAAAGAGTTAGTTATCATGTAATAAGATCACTCCTAAGGGGAGGCTGGGCCACTTTTATAACAGAAAATATGGTGGAAGGAGGAGGCTAAAACAATAGAATAAAGAAGAGACAGAGGCATATAAGTCTCTCAAGCCCAACTTCTTGGGGAAGGAAATTATGATGATATTGAAAGGTAATCCTTACACAATAAGCATAATCTAGATTTATGCTACATGGCAGCATTAAATACATGAGATTGGATTGAAGAAATAGGAAAGGAAACTGAGTACTTCACAAAAAATAACTCAAAACCCAAAAGAAAATTATAGAGATTTTGCAGAGATTAATGTAGCAGCAACCAAACTGCTACCAAATTCAGAAACTAGGTAACTAATAATTGAATCACTGGTTTTTGTGAATGCTAATATACAATATGAAAGAATACTTAGACTGTTAAAAGTAAGGTCAGCACGCTTGGAGGATTGGATTCATGAGACAATTAATCTGGGGCCTTATGACTGTGATAATAACTGGGGAGGAGAGGTTATTTCTAGAGGTATAAAAAAAAAGTCAAAATGTTAAATGTTACAATTGTGAAAGGCAAGGTTTCTTCCATAAAAAGAGATTATAAGCAAGACATTCCTGTTATGAATAATCTCATGAAAATTCCCCATCCCTCCTGGAGTATGCAAAAGGTGTGGAAAAGGGAGATACTGGACTAATGAATATAGGTCAAGAAGAGTTATACAAGGTAACTTTCTACCTTTTGGAAATGCCCCACAAGGGTTTTCAAATGCCCACATATCAAATCTAGTTCAATCTTACCTGACATTATGGAAGAAAATTTTTCCAGAACAATTAAAGAAATTAAAACCTATTTCTAAAAGATATGCTACAATGAATGATAGAAAAATCTACAGATTTTTAGCCCAAGCTAGCTTTAGAGTTGGAGTGTGGCTCTCTCCTTCTCTAAACCCAAGCATTCTTGTTAATAAGAAATGTAAAATGTCTTTATCATATCAGAAGAGCCACCTGATATGGGACAGAAGAATAACTAAAATTAAAGGACTATCCTATTGTTACTAATCCTATGCCCAAAAAATACTTATATATTTAGCTTTCTGTACATTGTGTTGGGTTTTAGTCTCTTATCAGTTTTCTGCAGTGATCTATGGTTTTCGTTATGCTGGTTATAACCTTTTTTGTTTTGACACAAAAAGGACACATGTGATTATATATTATATTTGAATAAAACCAATAGGAATATCAGAGAAGAGATCTACTCACAGTCAGTCTAGGAAGATCAGAGAGTGGTAACTCACACCTTTAATACCAGCACTGGAAAAGACTTGGAGTGGTGATCTGTGCCTGACTGGTTATGGTGACCTAAGCTTTCAATCCCAAAAGATCTGAGTTTGAGGCCAGCTTGGTTTACAGAGGGAGATCCAGGCTCCCAGGAAGGCAGTGGTAGTGTGTTGTAGTAGGGTTCTCGGTCCCGGGCAGCCAGAGGTCCAGAGACCCACAGACCTGGCACCTGATACTGCTTAGCTGCCCAGCCGCCCGGGTCCCCAGAAACGACTCAGACGCTTACATTAACTTCATGCTGTTTGGTCTATGGCTCAGGCACATTGCCAGCTAGCTCTTATATCTTAAATCAACCCATTTCTATTAATCTGTCGGCCACGTGGCCCATGTGGCCCACCTGTGCTCCTTACATGTTTCTTCTTGGGTGGCTGGCTGGATCTGCCTGACTCCACCCTGCTTCTCCTACCTAAGCTCTGATTTCTCCTCCTACTTCTTCTATGGTGCCTGCCATGGCCCAAAACAGCTCCTTTATTTAAAGATTGAGATTCACAGCATACATAAACGCATTCCCACATCACTTCCCCCTTTCTCTCTAATCAAAAAGTAAGGTTTCAATTTTAACATAGCAAAATTACATATAACAAAAAAGCTATCAAGCAAGAATTACAGTTACAATATCTAGTCTATTTGTATTTAGCAAAATTAAAGAAAATATTCTATCATCTACCTTATCTTTATGAATCTAAAGTTTTATATCTAATATATCTTTCAAATGACTAAGAAAAACTATACCTATAACTATCTAATCTTCAACTACATCAAAGACCACAGAAGGATATATTTACCCAAGTAAGCCAGAAGTGCAAGCGACTTCTAAAATCTAGAAAGGACAGAGATGACACCTATCTGCCTGGACAGTCACCCAAAGTTCCTTTATAAAGTTGGGGCATCCATCTTCAGCCTACAGGCCCAAAGTCTCTTTTCGTTTCAGTGAAACAGGAAATTTGCTCTTCTCATTCTGACACAGTTCATCCGTTGTTTCTCCTTGAGTCCTGAAGAATGTCTGACAGTTTTCTCTGTAAAGCAGGAACCTGAATGACCATCTAGGCTTGTTCTGCCAAAGTTCAGAGATTATCTTCTTATGGAACCTGCATGTCTAGTTTAAACAGCATACTGTCAAGCAGTCAATATAAGAACAAGTTCTTATCCAGTGGCTAACCATTGCCACAAAGAGAGTAGACTCCATATGGAGTTTCTTCGATGCCCATTTTCCTGTTGAAGTAAATTAGTGCTGCCAGGAGCAGACCTGTCTCACTGTCCAGAAAAGTCTAAGCTCTTAAAACATTTTAAATGCCATATTCTGTAGGTCTTAGAAGTATTTGAAGATTACCTACCTAATTGAAATATATCTTTGTATACCTAAAAATCCTAACTAACCTAACTATAAGTTTCATTATCAAAAGTGACTATTAACCTTCATATCTTAATTATACACAATTTTAAAACAGTTACATGAACGTCATACCTTAAACAAGAATAGAAAAACACATACAGCATAACAAAATTGACCTTAAATTTGTATCAATAAACCAAAATCTATACCAATGTAAAGCATTTTGAGATTAACAGCTGATTTCCTGACCTAAGTAAATTCAATAATCTAATCTTTAAAAAATCATTTATATACCATATCCCCTTTTTCTTCTTAGAAAGAGATTAACTATGACATTAACCATGTATAATGAAAACAAACATCTAAAAACAATATTTGGGGAATTTGGGCGTTGTTTTCTATTACTACTTCCTGCTGATTAAGGGGCGTTGAAAGTCTCATGGTTGTTGAGGCTGAATCAGTCTGCAGCTCTGAAGCTGATACGGCCATCTCTTTCCATCCGGTTTTTTCAGGGGGTCTTGGTTGATGAAACCATATTTGCCTGGAAGCAATCCACAGGTTCTCATCTTCTGTGGAAACAAAAGCAGAACTCTTCCAAAGCAATAAATCCTTAGACACAAATTTCAAAATCAAAATACCTTTAAAATATATATTCTTGTTTAACTTAGTAGCCTTTGTATTTGCAATCTATTGTCTTTTTGCAGTTAGCTCATTAACAGTTAAAAAATTAAAAGAAAACACAATAACAACCAAAATCCAGATTTTGTGTCTATTTTCTATCTTTACGTGGCTTATTATATTTTTATTACTCTATTTCTCGCTTTAAAAACTTTTCTAACCTCTTTCTTTTCTCTTTGAAGCCTATGTACCTTTTACAAACATTGTAACCCGTTTACAGGTTTTTCTTTTTATCTGAATCTGTTTTATTGTGAATCCTTAATCATCTTCTAACCTTAAGAGCTTTTAAAATACATTCTCTAAAAAGAAGCACAGTTTTTGCAAATTAGGCTGAATCACTAAGTTTTCTTAAAAGGACCATGTATCTATTCGTGGCCAGTAAACAGAGCACACCCAAGAAAATGCTGCTACGAAGAAAATTTGTTTCTTTTTTGTTCAAAATAAACAGAAATCTAAAATCAATCACATGCTACTGAGTCTTCTGTGAGATATCAGGAACCCGCCTGATTGCAGCTTACACTGCCTGTCGCCAGTCTGCTGGGGCCATTTTGAATGTGACCCGGACCATGCTTTCTTTGTACAATGGCCCACTTCGTATACACAATTTGGAAGCTGCCTTGGCTCAATTTCTGTGATCTAGAACCCTTCTAATCTTTCTCAGGCTCTAAGTGGATAATCGACCCACGTTGGATGTGCCATCGGTTGTAGTAGGGTTCTTGGTCCCGGGCGGCCAGAGGTCCAGAGACCCACAGACCTGGCACCTGATACCGCTTAGCCACCCAGCCGCCCAGGTCCCCAGAAACGACTCAGATGCTTACATTAACTTCATGCTGTTTGGCCTATGGCTCAGGCACATTGCCAGCTAGCTCTTATATCTTAAATCAACCCATTTCTATTAATCTGTCAGCCACATGGCCTGTGTGGCTCACCTGTGTTCCTTACATGTTTCTTCTTGGGCGGCTGGCTGGATCTGCCTGACTCCACCCTGCTTCTCCTACCTAAGCTCTGATTTCTCCTCCTACTTCTTCTATGGTGCCTGCCATGGCCCAAAACAGCTCCTTTATTTAAAGATTGAGATTCACAGCATACATAAACGCATTCCCACATCAGTAGTGGCACACCTTTAATCTCATAACTACAGAGACAATGATCTTCCTGAGTTTCTGTGAGTTCAAGTCTAACTTCCAAATAATAGTAGCCCACACCTTTATTCTTAACCTGGATGTGAAACAACTGGGTGAAGAAGGTATTTAAGGCAAGTGTAGAAATTCAGATGAGGCAGTAGAAGCCACAAAGAGCAAGGCTGAGGAAGCTGAAGATTGCAGAGTGAGATTTGACTATGGTACTTTCTCTCAGTGATATTTCATCCTTTCCCCAATATCTGGCTTTGTGTTTCTTTTAATATAACCAGAATTTGTCCAACATCTTAGTTCATAGTTAGAGGTTGTTAAGCTCTCAGTGGAGTCTAAAGCAGAAGGAGGGATATTGAAAGGGCAAGCTTATACCTTTGGAAGAGAACCAATAACAATGTTCCTATTTTAATACTAATAAGTAGCCTCACTGTAGTTTAAACTCACCTCAATCCCTGATTGTCTTTAACCCTGAAAATGACTTATACATCAAGTGACACTAAAGGAGTCATCTGTGTCCAGTTCTGCTATCATCCTGTATGGCGAGTGAGACCCTATAAAGTTTGTACAGGGAATCAGGGTTAGCCAACCTTAATTAGACCTCATTAAATTTCAATATTCTACAACTCTAATGTACAGGACATGTTAATACTTTAATCTTAGCCTCACTCAACAATGATCCTAGAGGCTGATGTGTCCAAATAGCCTTTTATTTTCAGGAAACTCAATTGCCTACAATTCCATTATCAGGTTGCTTTCCTAATCTATCTTATTTGTAGTTGTCTGACCCAGCTCTAACACACATACTATTACTATAAAGTAAAATTTACAAAAGTTCTCCAAACAGAAGATAAACAGGGAAGCACCCAGAAAAAGATAGATAGATAGATATATAGATAGATAGATAGATAGATAGATAGATAGATAGATAGATAGATAGAATAGAGATACGTAGATACATAGATAGATCTTGAAACATTCAGCCCTAAATTGGTTGTCTCCATCAAATCCTTTCCCTCGAAGCTCAAGAAACCCCATGGAAGCTGAGGCAGGAGTGCATCAGCCAGAGCGAATAGAAGACATCAATAAATAATAGCTTCTAAATTATCAGAGTAAAGCTTATAAGAGCCCATAAAGGTTGAAACAGCAAGCACAGGCATGCAATGGTCAACATCAGGTCAGCATTAGCATATTTTGCTTTGCCTTATATGTTATTATTATATTTATCTTATTTAGAAGACTTTCTTTTCTAATGAGAGACTGAAAGGGAGAGGATCCATTTGGGAGGACAGGTGAGGAGAAACTGGAAGGTGTAAAGAAAGAAAAACTATAATCAGGATATATTATATGAGAAAATTATTTATTTTCAAAATATGAAAAAAATGATAAAAATGGAGATAAAAAACAATAATGCATTGAAACCTAATAGTTGGTTTATAAAGAATTAAAAAAAATCTTAAATTTAAAAGAAGAAAAGGGGTGTAAAGTTAGAATCAGAATTGAAAGATGAGTCATTGCAATGGATACAACATAAGTATAAAAGACTATATAAGAGCACTATGAGCTATTACATGTCAAAAATTGTAGAGCTACACCATTTACATTCTGGTTGCTCTAGAGAAGATGAGTAGGCTGCATCAGGAAACTGAAGGCCTGATCAGGTTTATTGAAAATTACAAACACAAAGCTAACAGGGAAGGTAAACTTACTAACTAGGGAGCATATAGTGAGGAGAGTCTTACTAACAAGTTAGATTATCCACAGGTATCCAGAAAAACAATGATGTTCCTGTGGACTGTCACAAAGCCAACAGTGCAGTTAGTATGTTCAGAGGAACATATGTGCTCTACAGAACTTTCTGGGAGCTTCCAGAGTGGTTGATTAGACAAAGAATATTTGTGCAACCCTATGAGCTGTGCTTGTTACCTTAGTCTCTCTGGGTCTGTGGATTATGACATATTTATCCTTTACTTTATAGCTAATAGCCACTCATTAATGACTATATACCATGTTTGTCTTTTTGGTTCTGGGTTATCTTACTCAGGATGATTTTCTTTAGATAGATATATTTGCCTTCAAATTTTCTTGTATACTTGTTTATATCATCTGAGTAATACCTATATTGTGGTGGGGATCGGAACAGACTAAATGGTTGGTGTAGGGAGACAATACTGAAAGAGATTTCTGAAAGGGGGCAGATTTTGGAATCAGGTAAAAATCCGGAAGAAGGGAATCTCCCAGGAATCTGCAAAGATTACCCTAGCTGAGAAGTGTAGCAATAGTGGATGTGTAGCTTGAAGTGGTTACCTTCTAAGACCAGTGGTATTTAGTTCAATTGTGATCATAGAGGCTTCATTCAGAAACTCATGGAAACAAAGGCAGACCAACATCCAAACATTGGATGAAGTTCAGGGTATCCTGCAGAAGAAGAGGAAACTAGAGAGTTAAAGAATACTACAAGAAAACTCACAGAATCAACTAGTCAACTAGTAGGGGCTCATAGAGACTGAACCAACAACCAGAAAGCCTTAATAGGACTGACCTAGGCACTGCATATATGTTAAAGTTGTCTAGTTTGGTCTAGAGACTCCTAACAGCTGGAACAATGGCTATTTTTGACTCTTTTACTGGCTTTAGGAACCTATTTCTCATACTGGTTACCTTGTCCAGCCTTAATACATGGGAACATGCTTAGTCTTACTGTAACTTAATGTCATGTCTTGTTGATACTCAAGGGAACTGCAATTTCCTAAACAAAAATGGAAGAGGAAGAGTGGATTAGATGATGGGAACTGAAGAGTGTGGGGTTGAGTGCTAAGAGGAAAGGAAAAGAGACTGGTATCAGAATGTATAATAATGGGTTTCTGGCCAGTTCAGACCTGCCCACTGCTGTTTATCTGGGCCAGCAATCCCAAAGTCCCAATGAAATACACATACACTTATTTTAACTTCATGTTGTTTGGCTCACCTGTGTTCCTTACATGTTACTTCTTTGGGCATCTGGCTTTGTCTTTATCTGACTCCACCTATCTTCTCTTCCCTATGCTCCTGCCTATGGCTACAGTGTTTGCCAACAGTCAAAACAGTTTGTTTATTTAGAGACTGATATTCACAGCATATAGAAAGACATTCCCACATCAAGAATATAAAATAAATTTATTTATTTAAAATAGGACATGTTCTCTGCGTACTTTTTCTTTACCAATACAATTAGAATTTACGCTAAATAAACATTGGTGAAATTAGCTTACCTTCTTATGTGCCTATATGATCAGTATTTTGAGAAATCACTGGCAAAAAGCATGTAGGGAAAACACAAGTTCTCTTCTAGACAAACCTAGTCAGCCCTCTTCTCAGTACACATAAGGGATCCATGCTATTCTAAGACTTAAATTATAGAGCTGTTCTCATTGTCCTGTTGACTGACAGGAGTCTTGAAAAAAGAAAGGGCCATTTCAAATGCATCAAGTATCTTAATTTTTTTCTATTTTCTTAGTTATCTCGAGAAGAAATGGATAAATACCCAATTTTACACTATGAGAAAAAATAAAATCTCAACATCACTGACAAAATGACTGAACAAAAAGAAATTTCAGTACAGGAGAAAATGGCCTAAGTCCAGAGAGTTTCACTGGTGAATTCTTCCAATCATAAAAATTCAAAATAAAACAACAACAAAATAAACCAGATTGTAATTATTTGCAAATTCTTCTGAAAATCTTAAGAGTAAACATAGAATATATCTCTCGGTTGATTAGTAGGTAAAGATAATGTCAAAACAGCAAAGAAATTTGACCACATGTATGACTCTAGAGGACTGTGGCTAAGTGAGATAAGAAAGACAGCAGAAATTACTCTAGGATTTCAATTATATTTGGAGTCTACTCAAGTCAAACTATCATAAGCTGAGAGAAAAGAGGTTAATTGTGACTTGGTGGTGCTGTGAAATGGAAAAATGATGCTTTATTAGTGTGAAGATTCATTTATAAGACCAATAGATTCTATAAACCTAATGTACCACAAGGAAAGTACAGTTGAACCTCACTAAATAGATTTTAACTATTTTCACCACAAACAAACATATAATGGGATCTATGTGAAACGTTACCTATGTTATTTAACTTGGCTGTTTGAATACTTTATTATACACATATGTGTGTATCAAAACATACACACATTATGTACATATACTTGGTATGAATTATATCTGAATATTGTTGAGAAAATGCTCAACTTCTCTTGCATTATTGATTAAATTTTGTAAACTATTTTGTATTATTTCATTTCATTAAATATTAAAATTACAGTGGGTGTAGCATATTAACAGTGACCTCAGTATTGCAGAGGCCTGAGAAATTGAACACAGTTCTACACAATAAAAGGGAGAGTCTAATTAATTCCCAGACTTACTTATTTTGCCTCCAGTTTAATTTTAATGACTTCAGATTAGGGAGATGGCTACCAAAGGGTGGTCAGAGTTGGCATCTTCTTATGTGCTCAGTATATGTGATGAGTTATTTGGTGTCTCCTAATTTTTGGATAATCTTTCCCATTAAGACACAATAACAGGATTCTGTATTCAAATATTTATATATTTTATGTGGGTTTTTTGAGGTGTTTACTTCTAACTTTAATGGGTATTTATACTGGAATGTATTCATTCCTTATATCAATGTTAAATGTAATATATATTAATGCAAGTGACTAAATTAATCTCAAACTACATTTAGTGTTAGCATTAGAAACTTTTAAGTGAAAATGTCCAGTATAATATGGCTCATCCCTAATAAAATCATTACTTTAAAAGACAGAATGTGAAAACCTAGGAAGCCACTAAGGATCACTTGTTTCTTAGCTGTTACAAGCTTCCAACTGGCAAAACAGCAGTCCTAAGTAGACAGAGCTTTGAATTTCTCATTAGGGAATAATGATCTTAATATGCACCACACAGCTGTTTGGCATGGAACAATCCCTTCCTTAGCAGGATCCTCATTTGTGTATCTACTGAACTGTCCAGTTGCCTGCTCAAACTGGTCAACACTCTGCCATGTGGCATAGGTTTCAATTTTGAGGGCTGCTGCAAGAGTAACTTTCACTAGAGTAAAAGTAAACACTATCCAAATACTGGGCCACTTCTTTAAGTTCAGTTTTAGCATATGATTGCTCAAATCCCTCATCTAATGTAACTTCTTACCCTATCTCATTTTTTTTTACCTGTACACTTTATTTCTATTGAACAAAATGCCATTTGCAATATTGCATAATTTATTGTTCAATACTTTGTGTCAAATGATTCTATGACAACCTATTTGAAATGTATTGTGTTTAATTGAAGTGTCACTCATAGACATTGGATCTCTAAAACTGTTTTACCAACAAAGAATAAACAAACGTTATTGATAACAACTTTTTGTGTCAAAAATATAGTTTTTGCTCCTGTTATTTTTTTTATAATTTTCTTTATTTACTTTATTCAACCTTTCCCCAATACCCTCTATGAATTCCTCTCTGCCCCTTTTCCAAGTCCTCCCCCAGCCTCTCTTCTCCCTCTCTAGATCCACACCCTGTTCACTCCTCAGAGAGGGCAAGGAATCCCAAGGTGAGTCAATTCAGTCTACCATATCCAGTTGAGGTAAGACAAAGTCCCTAACCAAAGTATCAAGGTTAAGAAAGGTGTTATCTGCTATACATGGGATTGAGAAGATAGTTCATGCACCTGGGATAGACTCTGGTTCAATGGCTCCAGGAACTGCCCATGCCTTACAACTGTCATCTCCATTCAGAGGGTCTAGATCCATTCCATGAAGATTCATCTGCTGTTCCTTCAGGGCAAGCTCCCAACAGCACAGGACTGCTTAATCCATGGGTCTCCCTATCATAATTCTTATCCCTCTGCTCATGCAATCTTTCCTCTTACTCTTCAGCTGGACCAGTAGCTCAACCTGGTGTTTAGCTATGTAGCTGTCTCCATTATTTTAGTTTCTGGATTAAGATTTTGTAATGGCAATTAGAGTGGACATTCATATGATGATGGAAAAAGGCAAGTTTAGGTACCTTCTCCACTATTGCTTGGAATCCTATCTGGGCCTATCTTTTGGGTTCTTGGGTGTTCTCTAGTATCAGGTTTCCCTCTAATTTCACAGTGGATCCCTCTATGAGGATATCCACTTCTTTGCTCTCCCTTTCTGTTGCTCCCAACTCGCTCTACCATCTCATTCTTTCATATTTTCTTCTCACCTCCACTTGCTCCCTGCTCCCTACCCCCAGTATGATCACAATTTTCTCAAATGATCTTCTTTATTTCCATTTCCCAGAAGGGATGTATGGATATCTCTTTTAACTTTTTCCTGCTACCTAGTTGTTGTGTATGCATGTGTGTGTGTGGGGAAGGTGGCTTGTAGCCTGGTTGTCCTTTGCTTACTTTAGTTCTAAAATGTACTTATGAGTGAGGACGTACCATGTCTGTCTTTCTGGGTCTGTGTTACCTAACTCAGGATGATATTCTCCAGATCCATCCATTTGCCTTCAAATTTTAGGGTATCATTTTTTTTTCTGCCGACAAGTACTCCATTGTGTAAATGTACCACAGTTTTCAATCCATTCCTTAGTTGAGGAACATCTAAATTTCCAGATCCTGGCTATTACACATAATGCTGCTATGAACATAGTGAGCTTATATCCTTGGGGTAAGAATGTGCATCCCTTGGGTATATGCCCAATAGTGGTATTACTGGGTCTTTGGGTAGATTGATTTCTAGTTTTCTGAAGAACCACTATACTGATTTTCAAAGTAGTTGTACAAGTTTACACTTCCACCAGCAATGGAGATATGTTTCCCTTGTTCCACATCCTCTCCCAGCATAGGTTATCATTTGAGTTTTTGATATTAGCCATTCTGAAAGGTATGAAATGGTATCTCAGGTTTTTTTTTTAATTTGTATTTCTCTGATGGCTAAGGATGTTGAGCAATTCTTTAAGTGTCTTCCCACCATTTAAGAATTTTCTGTTGAAAATTCACTATTTAGCTCTGTACCCCATGTTTTAATTGTCTTTTTTTTAATTTTCAGTTTCTTGAGTTCTCTATATATTTTAGAGATAAGTCCAATGTAGGATTGGTGAATATCTTTTCCATTCTGTAGGCTATTGTTTGGGCGTATTGACTGTGTCCTTTGACTTACTGAAGCTCCTCAGTTTCAGAAAGTCCCATGTATTGATTGTTGCTCTCAGTGTTGTGTTATTGGTGTTATAGTTAGAAAGTGGTCACCTGTGCCAATGAATTCAAGGGTATTTCCCACTTTCTTTCTATAAAGATCAGTGTAACTGGGTTTAGGTTGAGGACTTTGACTCATGCATATTTGAATTTTGTTGAAATGAGGTGTCTTTGTCCCGGGTGGCCAGAGATCCAGACCCACAGACCTGCAGCCCTAGACATCTTAGCCACCCACAGCTGATTAGGCCCCCAAAATGACTCAGGTGCTTATATTAAGTTTATGCTGTTTGGTCTATGACTCAGGCATATTGCTAGCTAGTTCTCTTATCTTAACTCAACCCATTTTCACTAATCTGTCTGCCAAGTGGCCCGTGGCTCACCTGTGTTTCTTACATGTTGCCCCTTTGGGCTTCTGGCTTGGTCTGTCTCTGACTCTGCCCTTCCTTTCCTACCTATCCTAATTCTCCACCTACTTTTTCTTTGGTGCCTGTGATGGGCCAAAACAGCTCCTTTATTTAAAGATTGATACTTACAGCATACAGAAAGAAATTCCCACATCAGAATTTTGTGCAGGGTGATAGATATGGATCTATTTGCATTATTCTACATATCATAATCCAGTTATGCCAGAACCATTGTTTGAAGATGCTATCTTTTTCTATTGTGTATTTTTAATATCTTTCTCAAAAAATCAGGCATTCATAGGTATGTGGGTTAATGTCACAGTCTTTAATTCAATTCCATTGATCCACAAGTCCATTTCTATGTCAATACCAAGATGGTTTTCTATCTCTATAGTAGAGTTTTAAGTCAGGGATGGTGATGTGATCCTCCCAAGCTTCTATTATTGAACAGGATCATTTTGGCCATCCTTGGATTTTGTTATTCAATATGAGGTTGAGTATTGTTCTTTCAAGGTCTGTGAAGAATTGTGTTGGGATTTTTATGGGGATTGCATTAAATCTGAAAAAATACATTTATTAAACAATATGAATTTTTATCTATGTAAAAGTCAAACATTGCCTCTCTCCATATGAATTTTAGAAACAAAAACTATCATGGTGGAACAAATAGTTTAAAACTGTTTGGAAAAGTTTGGTTATCTGATTTGGACTGCATGGTAGATTAAAAAAACTAGAGATTAGAAATATAGAGTGGAAGGAAGAGTGGGAGAATTGGGATTAATTATTTTGCTTTCACTACAGAGAATATAGCAATAATATCAGCAGGGAGGTGGCTGAGTTAATAAGTGCAGCACTCAGCACCTTTCCACACTGTTCAGATTCACCAACTGTAGTAGTGGGGTTCTCGGCCGGAGACCCCTTAGCCGCCCAGCCGCCCGGGTCCCCAGAAATGACTCAGATGCTTCTATTAACTTTATGCTGTTTGGTCTATGGCTCAGGCACATTGCTAGCTAGCTCTTACATCTTAAATCAACCCATTTCTATTAATCTTTTGGCCACCTGGCCCGTGGCTCACCTGTGCTCCTTACATGTTTCTTCTTGGGCGGCTGGCTCAATCTGCCTCTGACTCCACCCTTCCGTTCCTACCTATTCTGATTTCTCCTCTTACTTTTTCTATGTTGCCTGTCATGGCCCAAAACAGCTCCTTTATTTAGATTGAGATTCACAGCATACAGAAAGGCATTCCTACATCACTTCCCCCTTTCTGTCTAATCAAAAAGGAAGGTTTCAATTTTAACATATCAAAATTACATATAACAAAATAGCTATCAAGCAAGAATTACAGTTACAATATCTAGTCTATTTGTATTTAGCAAAATTAAAGAAAATATTCTATTATCTACCTTATCCTTATGAATCCAAATTTCCATATCCAATATACCTTACAAATGACTAAGAAAAACTGTACCTATAACTACTAATCTTTAACTACATCAAAGACTATAGAAGGATATATTTACCCAAGTAAACCAGAAGTACAAGCGACTTCTAAAATCTAGAAAGGACAGAGATGACACCTATCTGCCTGGACAGTCACCCAAAGTTCCTTTATAAAGTTGGGGCATCTATCTTCAGCCTACAGGCCCAGAGTCTCTTTTCATTTCAGTGAAGCAGGAAATCTGCTCTGCCCATTCTGGCACAGTTCATTCGTTGCTTCTCCTTGAGTCCTGAAGAATGTCTGACAGTTTTCTCTGCAAAGTAGGAACCTGAAGGACCATCTCAGCTTGTTCTGCCAAAGTTCAGAGGTCATCTTCTTATGGAACCTGCATATCCAGTTTAAACAGCATACTGTCAAGCAGTCAATATAAGAACAGGTTCTTGCTAGTGGCTAATCATTGCCACAAAGAGAGTAGACTCCATATGGAGTTTCTTCAATGCCCATTTTTCTCTTGAAGTAAATTAGTGCTGCCAGGAGCAGACCTGTCTCACTGTCCAGAAAAGTCTAAGCTCTTAAAACATTTTAAATGCCATATTCTGTAGGTCTTAGAAGTATTTGAAGATTACCTACCTATTTGAAATATATCTTTGTATATTTAAAAATCTAACATGCATGCATTTCTTAATTATACATTACAATTCGAAATCAGTTACATAAAAATCTTATCTTAAACAAGAGTAGAAAAATACATACAGCATAAGAGAATTGACCTAAAATTTGTATCAATAAATCAAAATCTACACCAATGTAAAACATTTTGAGACTAACAGTTGATTTCCTGATCTAAGTAAATTCAATAATCTATTTTTTTAAAAAAAATCATTCATATACCATATCACCTTTTTCATTTTAGAAGAGATTAACTAGGATCATTAACCATTTATAATGAAAACAAACATCTAGAAACAATATTTGGGGAATTGGGGGGTTGTTTTCCATTACTACTTCCTGCTGATTAAGGGGCATTGAAAGTCTCACGGTTGTTGAGGCTGGATCAATCTGCAGCTCTGAAGCTGATATGGCTATTTCTTCCCATCAGGTTTTTTCAGGGGGTCTTGGTTGATGAAACCATATTTGCCTGGAAGCAATCCACAGGTTCTCATCTTCTGTGGAAACAAAAGCAGAACTCTTCCAAAGCAATAAATCCTTAGACACAAATTTCTAAATCAAAATACCTTTATAATATATATTCTTGTTTAACTTAGTAGCCTTTGCACTTGCAATCCATTGTCTTTCTGCAGTTAGCTCATTAACAGTTAAAAAATTAAAAGAAAACACAATAACAACCCAAATCCAGATTTTGTGTCTATTTTCCATCTTTATGTGGCTTACTATATTTTTAATATTCTATTTCTCTTTTTAAAGACTTTATCTTCTCTCTTTTTTTTCTAAAGACTATGTAGCTTTTACACACATTGTAACCCGTTTACAGGTTTTTTCTTTTCATCTGAATCTGTTTTATTGTGAATCCTTAATCATCTTCTAACCATAAGACCTTTTAAAATACACTCTCTTAAAGCACTGCATAGTTTTTGCAGATTAGGCTGAATCACTAAGTTCTCTTAAAGGGACCGTGTCTCTATTCGCGGCCAGTGAACAGAGCCGACTAAAGAAAATGCTGCTACTAAGAAACTGTCTTTGTTTCCTTTTTGTTCAAAATAAGCAGAAATCTAAAATCAATCACATGCTACTGAGTCTTCTGTGAGATTCAGGAACCCGCCTGATTGCAGCTTACACTGCCTGCAGCCAGTCTACCGTCACCATTTTGAATGTGACCCAGAGGCCACGCTTTCTTTGTACAAAGACCTGCTTTGTATACACAATTTGGAAGCTGCCTTTGCTCAGTTTCTGCTAAAACCCTTTTTAAACTTTCTCAGGCATTAAGTGGATAATCACCCCACGTTGGATGCGCCATCTGTAGTAGTGGGATTTCTAGGTCCAGGGCAGCCAAAACCCAGACCCTGTCACGCCAGACCCCTCAGCTGCCCAGCCGCCTGCACAGGCCCCCAGAAATGACTCAGACACTTATATTAACTTGATGCTGTTTGGCCTATAGCTCAGGCACTTTGCTAGCTAGCTCTTACATCTTAAATCAACCCATTTCTAGTAATCTGCCTGCCACGTGGCCTATGGCTCACCTGTATTTCTTACCTGTTGCTCCTTGGGTGGCTTCAGCTCCCTCTGCCTCTAACTCCGCCCTTCCTTTCCTACCTATTCTGATTCCTCCTCCTACTTCTTCTATGGTGCCTGTCATGGCCCAAAACAGCTCCTTTATTTGAAGATTGAGATTCATAGCATACATAAACACATTCCCACATCAACCACTAATATCCAATTATTCTCTTTTATGCTAATCACCATTTAATGACTAATATTGCTTATTACCTCTTATGCTTTATAAAACTCAACTCCAGTGTTTCAAAGGCTGTAACTTAAGACTAGATACCCTGAGTCTGATGGAAGTGAAAGGCAGGAGAGTAAATTGCAATCATGAGCAGAAAAAAAAAGTTTGACAAAAGAATGCAGGAAACCTCCTTAATCTTAAGTTCATTAAAAGCAATATTCTTGTGTGATATCCTATAGATAGAATTGTGTGGAATGAATAAATCTCAGCAGGGATGTTCTGTTTGTTTTAAACAAGTACTTTATTGTGGAGGAGGGGATGAAACTAAATATATTTTACTCATTAATTTCATGAGTACTTACTGATTATAAAGATTACCTTTCTTTATTTAAGACATGCAAGCTGTAATCAGTTTGTGATCAAATAAAAATTTCTTTAAGCCTTTGATTTACTTTGGTTTATTTTCAGGTTAAGATATGAATAAACATTTTTGATAGCTTCATGGCATTCATAAACCATTATAAGCAGAGATGTATCAAATATCTATATGCACAACCATGTCTAGCTTACATATTTTGCTTTATATATTTTACTTATATAACTATAAACATTTACACATATGATAGTATTTAAATGGAACTGTGGATTCTGACTCCTGATTAACATAATTGATATATTACAAGTCTGCAAACTCTTCACATACTAAACAAAGCCACTGTTGAACATTTGCAGTTACAACCAACTAATGTAGACTAAATAAGAAGCATCCATGTCCATAACTAGGTTACCTACAGTTAACTTTACACTTAGCATTTAAATTTGTTTTACCAAATGGAAAGTCCTCATAGCTATATTATATATGGAGTAGGAACCTTAATAATCAATGTAATCAGTAGAACAAATTCTATTCCATCTGTGTAAGTTTTATTTAGAGTGAAATTTATCAATGAGCCATTCAGCTTCCATTGCTGTAATAAAAAGAAAATATTAATTTGCTTTACACTTTCAAAGCTTTAAGTTCATTGTCTCAGCTGTTACTTTTAAGCTTGTGACAAGGCAGTACATCACAATACATGTATGTTGACAAAAATATGACCTTAAGTCCTGAGAAGTAGAAAGCAGAAGGGACAGCAGTCCCACAGTACTTTTCAAGGAAATTCCCATTGTAAGGGTTTGGATGGAGAAATTCCCAGGTTTGTATGCTGAACATCAGGCTTATCATGGTATATTGAGATATGCTGGAGATCTAAGAAAGCAAAGCCTACTTAATAACTATATCACTGGGGGATGATACTCTTTTGCTTCTCATTTCCCATCATGTTCTGACACACTATGAGCCCAAAATCCACATACAACTGAGATGTGAGCATCATGTTAGAATCCTGAAACTATAAGTCAGAAGAAAATCCTTTTCCCTTAAAATTTTTGTGTTAGTCTTTTTTTTTTTTTTTTTTTTTTTTTTTTTACATTTTATTAACTATGATCAGGATCCTCTGCTAAGAGATGTCTTTCAGTATGCTGTGATATCATTTGTTAATAAATGGACTGTTTTGGCTGGTGTCAGGGAATCTTAAAAGCAGGCAGGAAATCCAAGCACAGATGAAAGAGGAGAGGGGAGTCAGGAGAGGTGCAATACAACTGCCCAGGAAGCAAGATATAAAGAAATAAGTAAGCCACGGGCCACATGGTAAGACAGATAAATGGAAATGGGCTGGAATAGGATGAGAGCTAGCTAACAATAACCCTGCTCCATAGGCTGAATAGCATGAGATTAATGTAAGTTTCTTAGTCATTTGGGAATGCTAAGCAGATGTGGGAGGGTCTGGACTGCAGGGCTAGCCTGGACCAAAATCCTATACAGCAATTCTTCCTGAAGGCCCTGCCTTCTGAAAGTTTTAATGTCTCTATATAACCTCACCCCAGAGAATTGCTTTTAGCACACTGCAATGCAATAAGACTTAAATTTTTACATCAAACAAATGTGAAATTATACAAACTCATGTAGATTGAGTAACTTGTTATAGAATGATGAATGAGGAAAGACAGAAAATATTACAAAAATATCTGAAATTAAGTGAAAACAACAATATGAGAAAGCTTATGATGTACATTAAATGCATAGCCCTGAAGGAAATGTATATCTATACTTACCCTGCATTATAGAGTTGGGGAGCTTACATAGACAACTTAATGACACAACCCAAGAACTAGAAAACAAAAATAAACCAAGGTGAAACCCAGTAGATGGTATAAAATAACAATAACCATAGAAAAGAAAATCAGTAAAATTAAAACAGAGATACCATGAAGAATTGATACTTCTAATATATAGTTCTTTGAGAGGATACACAAGCCTGGCAGGATTCTGGTCCAGTTAACCCAAAAAAAGAAATGGTTGACAGATGTTAACAAAATCAGAACTTAACTAGGAAGATTATAACAGTCATCAAAGACATTCAGAATATTATAAGGAAATACTTAAAAAACCCATACTCCATTAACCTGGAAAAGCTAAAGAAAAGAGATGCATGTACTATATTCATGTATATTTAAATTTAAATCAAGAAGAGATAAATAACTGAAACAAACCCATGAGAAAAAATAGTCAAAATAGTGATTAAAAGTCTCACTAAAATTAATTAGGGTAGGCATAGATGGACTCAGAGAAGACTTCTATAAGATTTCAAAGAAGACTTAAATTACTTATTAAATTGTATAAATAAAGAGCAAAAGATGGATCTCTTCGAAATGTGTTCTATGAAACCAGTATTATTTTAAAGTTCAAATCAGGGAAAATAGCAA
The DNA here is from genome assembly GCA_033318265.1 of Phyllotis vaccarum. NCBI lineage: Eukaryota > Metazoa > Chordata > Mammalia > Rodentia > Cricetidae > Phyllotis > Phyllotis vaccarum. The sequence goes on from JARWLC010000007.1 coordinate 51,346,217, forward strand.
AAATTAAACTGCAGGTCAGTACACCTTATGAATATAGATTCTCTAAACCTCAATAAGATGTAAACCAAATACATATAAAATACTCATTCCCCACAATCAGGTTGACTTTATCCTGGAAACACAGGAATGATTTGACAAACATATTTTAGTAAGTCACATAAATAGAAACTTCTATAGCATCTTCTGTTACCACAAAATCTAGTCCTTAGGGAGGAGGTATTCTAGTCAGTTCTAGCTTAGGAGCCTCTGGTGGCTCAACAATACAAACATATTCCTCTGCTTGGAAAGTAGGAAAGGAGGTAACCAAGGACAATAGCAATAGCCCAAAATGTGTCAAGTTCTATTTGGCAACTCACCATTCAGCAGAGGGATTCTCAAATCTGGCTTTGTTTTTTGGTTTGTTTGCTTGTTTTTTATGTTGTCTTTGGCTCTTGGAGGGGACATTGTCAAACTAGATGACAAAATTTCACTTAAGCAACATTCAGATACACAGATCCACGTGTATTACTTCTTAATTTAAGTTGTTAATAGCTTGTTTGCTTATGACTTTTTCAGACATTCTTACTATTATTTTACTCTTTCCCCGATCTCCTGCTTTTATCTCTCCTTTCTCCCTAGTTAAAACCCTCTTTTTTTCCATTTATCTGATTAGATCATTTGCATGCTACATACAGCTAAATTTTAATGACTGCTTTCATTTTGTCCCATAAATTTTATGTTGTATTTTTATTTAAGTTCAAGATTAGGAATACATTTATTGCTTTCAATAGCCTGTTCATTAAATAATATGTTGTTTAGCCTGGGTGAGTTTATGTGTTTTATGTGGCTTTCTCCTGATGTTTATTTTTACCTAGATTCCAATGTAATTAGACAGAAAACAATAAGCTATTTCAATTTTCTTGTAATTTTTGAGACATGAGTTTTACCCTAATAAACAATCTATTTTATAATTGGTACTACTGGATTTTGAGAAGAATGAGTATTCCAGTCTTAATGTCCATTTGACCTATGATCTTATTTCATTAAAATGTATCTCTATTTTTTTCTGTATGTCTTTTAATACAGTGGAGTATAGACGTGATCCACTCTTATTATGTTTCCAATAATTGTTGACATTAAACCTAGGCCATTTGATTTTCTGAAATTGGGTGCACCTGTGCTCAGGGCATATGTGACTTTAGAATTGTAATGTTTTGTTCATGGATGAATTATTTAATTAAAATAAAGTGATTTTCTGTTTGTATTATGCCTACATTTGGGGGGGTGAAGTTTATTTTTTATATATTGGAAATGAGATATTTGCTTATTTCCTTGTATCATTTACTTAAAATATTTTCTCCCATTTTTTAGCTCTCAGGCAGTGATTGTCTTTCAGAGTGAAATGTATTCCTTGTGAGTAGCAAATAGATTCCATTTTAAAAACTAATCTGATAGTCTATGTATTTTGACTGGGGAATGGAGATTATTAATGTTTAGATTTATTACTGATAGATACTTGTTAATTCCTATAATTTTTAAATATTCTAGTTTTTAATGCCTGTTTTCTTATATTTTTTTAGATTACTTTTCCTTATATCCTCTTAGATGTGTTTACTGTTTTTTGACTCTGAAGCGTTTACTTGTATATCTTGTGAAGAATCTGACTAATGAGCATAAATTCTTTTAGCTCATTTTTTGTCATAGGTTGTTTTCCTTCTCCATCAATCACAGCAGATAGTTTTCTGGATCTGGGAGTCTAGGTTAGTAGTTGTGGTCTTCAAATGCACCAAGCCTTATATATATCATCCAAGCCCTTTGGCTCTTCAGGTTTCTGTTGACATGTGAACTGCTGTTTTGTTTTTCCTACATTTTTTTCTATGACTACGTGTTTCTTCCAGTTCTCTTTACATTGTCTTTGTTCTATGTATTTTGTGCTTGATGTTATTATTTTTTCTTTTCCAGCCCTATATATTTGTCTTCTGTGTTTTTCTCACACCTGGATGAGCTTCCTCCAACTGTTCAAATTTATTTTCCTATAATTGCATTGAAAATAATTGTTTTGTCTTTGGAGTAGAATTCATTTCTTGATTTGATGTGCAGAATTCATAGATTTAGTCTTTTCATTATGCTTTAAAGATCACACATGCTTTTTTCACATACTGAAAACAATTTAACATCTTATTTAACAATATTTGAATGTTTTGTCTTATCTTAAATTCTCAATATTGTGTCCTGTCTGAGGTCCATTATATTCATAAAATTTTTCACTAAACTTTTATGTTGTTTATTGAATTTTTTATTTTGATAATTTCAGGTTTTTAAATTTAATACTTATTTGTAGCTTTTAATTCCACTCATTAATTTATTTATACTTTAGTGTTTCATTTCTTTGAACACATTTGTGATCATCCTTTTGAATTTTTTAATATTTCATCAAAATGTTTTTATTTAGGGCCATTACTCAGTGATTGGCAGATTTTGGAGAAGGCAGTTATCTTAGGATTGTTTTTTTCTTATATTTCCACACTGGAACTTCTGTATCAGAATTTGGGAATCACTGTATTATGGAAGCATTCCATTGTAGTAGCATGGGATGTTGCTTTATAATTCCAGATGTAAGAATATTAGTCAAAATACAGTGATGTATCTGTAGTTCTGCTCTGAGAGCAGAATAGTGTCTACAGCAGTATGTCACTGTCCATGTATAGACCAAACTGATTGCTGGATTGCTTCTGGCCTCATTCTTGTTTCTTCACTATGTCCTATAAGCTTGACATTTTGTTGGGAGTTCCCTCTATGATGGGTGGTCTCCTTTGTGTGTTCCATATATTTAATGACTTTTTTTTTGGACCAGAATCTGGTTCTAGGTATGACTCTTGATCTATGGTTTTGGATAAGACTTTGAATCTTGTTATAACCACGGTTGCTATTTTAGGAGTGGTTATAGCTCCTTTTCTGACTCTGGCTATAAATTAGGCGTATATCAGTCTCCAACTATATTTTGATTTCTCTAAAGTATTCTGGAGCTAAGTTCTTACAGTTTTAAATATATTTCTTGCATATCTGTATTGAGTGAATATTTGGTTCAGTTCTTTGTATTGCCTTGGTATAACTTGCCTTGTTTTGAGTAGTTACTTTATCTTGTTAACTCATGAGGTTAATGATGTATAAGTAGGACAACCGAGATGGTGCATGTTCAACCAGGACACAATGAATCAGTTGGCAAAAGGGTACAGAAATGTAGGTGTTAGCATGCAGATGACAACCTCAAGTACCTGACTGGTTTATGGGGTGCAGGATTAGGTATGTGATGCATGAGATAATGGGATGCAGGAAGACAGTAGGCAGCAGACTCTGGCATCTGGCCAGTGACTTCAAAGGTCTGACCTAAAGGTAAGTGGGAACTTAAGCAGTTTTTATTTATTTAACCTTGCTTCTCTGAATTTACAAGTCATTGCCTATCTATCATTTTATTTATTTCTTATTTCTATATTTACTCTAAATAATTTCTTATCATCAATAATTTTCCTATTTGCCAGTTATATGGCGGTTGGTATTGTATTTGTCATTTTTAATAAATTTAAGTTTGCTAAATCTCAAATTCATTGAGATAATTGCTATTATAATTAGTTTTCTCTATTGAGTATATCAGGGAATGAACATTTACAAAGAAGATGCTCAAGAATAAGTCCTCAAATAAAACTGAAAGATTCAATTGATCAAAAGTATTGCTTCAAAGAAACAAGAAGAGAAAAGAAATAAAGCAACATAATTGTTTCAAAATATCATAAATTTAAGTAATGCATTCAAAATACTGAATGAAGAAAGTATCAATGATGACTTAAGATGTTTACTAGTGATAGTGATTTATGATATCAAAAAGAATACAGTGAAGAAAGATAGGATTCAATAAAGTCAAAAAATATGCGAAATGTTGTCAAAGTGCATAAAAAAGTCACAAATGTGGATAAAAATGTCACTAAAGTGAGACAAAATTTCATAATTAAATTGATATTTTGAAAGAAAATATTAAATAAAGCATCTTAAAGTGAATAGTCAATATATAAAAACAAAGAAAAACATACAAAACACACAGTGATGGGAAGTCTTACTACATCAGAGAAAAATGTCAGGAATGGAGATGAAGATTAAGGAAAAAAGCACATTGTTGTAGTATTGGGTTCTCGGGTCCCGGGCAGCCAGAGGTCCGGAGACCCACAGACCTGCCGCCTGGGACCGCTTAGCCGCCCAGCCGCCCATCCCCCAGAAAGGACTCAGACGCTTCTATTAACTTCATGCTGTTTGGCCTATGGCTCAGGCACATTGCTAGCTAGCTCTTATATCTTAAATCAACCCATTTCTATTAATATGTTGGCCACGTGGCCCGTGTGGCTCACCCGTGCTCCTTACATGTTGCTCCTTGGGCAGCTGGCTTGATCTGCCTCTGACTCCGCCCTGCTTCTCCTACCTAAACTCTGAATTCTCCTCCCACTTCTTCTATGGTGCCTGCCATGACCCAAAACAGCTCCTTTATTTAAAGATTGAGATTCACAGCATACATAAACGCATTCCCACATCAGCACATTACAAAAAAGAACATGACCACATTACACAGGAATTATGCAAAAAAGTCAAGAGACCTAACCTTAGAATCCACAGGGTTTCAAAAGGAGCTGGAATAAAAATTAAAGCATATAAAATCTATCCAATGAAATAAAATTTTAAATTCAGTAGAAAACAATGGACAAATCTCTGATAATAAGAAACTGTATAATAGTTTAAGTCCGGATACTAAAAATCAAGAAATAATATTTAAAGCTGTGAGAAATATCCAAGTTACTTAAAAACGAAAATAGATAGCTCATCTGCAAACCTAAAATTCAGGGAAGCATGGAAAATGTATTTTAAGCATTGAAAATTAGCAAAAAATAATTATCTAGACAAGCAATCTGTTGAAATTGATGGACAAATAAAAGCCTTTCAAGATAAATGCAGGCCGACTCAGCAGTCAACGATGACAAGTACACTGCTACAGAAGAAATGTAAATGAACATTACAAACATTGTAGAAAACACTGTCCACAATGAGAGCACATCGAAAGTACAATTCATGAGAGGAAATGACTGAATAAAGAAAATCTAAGAATGAACATCTCTTGTGAAATACAATAAATAAATATGTTCATCGTACAGAGAAAAAAAATTAAAAATATAATACTACAGATAAACAATAAAATCACAAGAGTTACTAAGCATCTGTCATTAATAACATTAAATTCAAAACTACCTTTCCTACTAAAAAAGAAAACACCCATGTAAGTGATAAATATACCAAGAGACTGTTGAAACATAGAAGCAAAACTATTTCCAAATCAAAATTAGAAGATACTGGAGAGGACTGTATTTACTAACTAGGGATTTATAACCATTATGAAAATATAAAAATAGTTAATATATACATGAAATGTAGAAGATCTTAGTTTCAAAAGATAAATACTATAATGTTACTGGGCATAAAGGACAATTTTTGCAGAAAATAATTTCAGTACATCCCTTTGAAGTTCAACTAAAAATTAACAAACTTCAGAACTAGCAAATGCTTTGAAAAGTAACTTATTTTCAAAAATTTAAGAAATGTAGAAAAAAATAGGGAAATTCCTAAATGAATATAATCAACCAAAATTAAATCTAAGAAATATCCTAGGGAGATATATATAGAGGCACAAAATTGAAGAATTAATAAATGACTCTGTCCCCCAAAGAGATAAAAATTACATAAATTCATCGATTTCTACAAAAGCCATGTGGAAGAGTTAACAGTAATACTCCTCACACTGTTCCAGAAAATAAAATGGGAAAGAATAAGATCAAACACACTCTTCAACACTTTTATTCCTCTGATTCCCGAACTGAATAAAGATACAATAAAAATAAATTAGAAAAAATGTTCTGTGTATGAATTTAAATGTAAATTCTCAAAATAATTTATGTAGATTATATTAAAGAATTTCTTATGAAGATTGTACCCCAAGATCAATAATGCTCCATACAAATAGTGTAAGTTTCCTTCAACTTATACAAATTAATAAACATAACAAAACATACAATAGATTCAGATGAAATTAAAATGACTACTTATATAAAAAGCCACTAAAAATTACTTTAATACTATTCAACATTCCTTCATGGAAACATGTTCTGAAGGAAGGATCTACCATTAAAAGGAAACATTTCAACAACATAAAGAATTCACACACTAAACCTATATAAAGTATGATACTAAATTTAGAACAGATGATGGCATATACGCAAACCCAGTAAGTAATCAAATACGTTTATTACTGTTATCCAATACCATATTCAAGACTTAGGTGGAGTAATTTGAAAACAGAAAGAAATAAAAGCAAAATATATAGAAAAGGAAGATTTTATATTAACCCTATTCTTAGATGTTATAATTTTTAAGAGACTAAATTGATTCTTCCAGATAATCTTCTATATCTGATAAATATTTCAACAAATTAACAGAATATTAAAAAAATGGGTTAACCATGCTGTTTACTCTAACCTCAAATGTATATAAATTTCTATCTCTGATTTATCTCTATATATGAATAAGTCTAAATCTTAAACTTAAATGCTTGTACAGTGAAAAATTTAAGGCACTGCAAAACGATACAATTTTTAAAGATTTAAGATGGAAAGATTGATAGAATTAATGTAAAATTTGCCATATGATCAAAGTCAATCTACAAATGCAATAAATACATACAAAAATTCCAGTGCACTAACCTCTAAAAAATTGAAAAATATTGCCTTGAATTTCATATGAAAAGACACATGACAGAATATCTGAAATATTCAAGAAAAATAAACGAACTACTAGTGGTATTGCCATTTCAGTATTGAAGTTATACTATAGTTGAGAAATCATATATCAGACTACATTCCTACAGCTTCCTGACTTTGACACGAAGACCAACAATACACATAGTAAAAAAGACAATATCTTCAGAAGATACCACTAATAAAATTGGCTAGCTATTTGTAAAAGAATAAACTTGTATCTGTATTGTTATCCCTTACTCCCTTAAAAACCAAACTCCAAATGGATTAAGAACCTTGATTGAAGGAAAACAAATAATATGCATCAGAAAAAGGAGAGAACAAGGAATACATTTGAACTTAAAGACACAGCAAAGCACTGTCTGGTGTCATATTAGTGCAGACAGTAAGACCAAAACCCAGTAAATAGGATGCCATAAAGTTAAAAATACCTTTCTGTTTATCAAACAAACCATAATTTTAGGGATAAGGCAGCTGTCAGAGTAAGAAAATTCCTTTACCACTTATACATGTGACTACATAATAATATTTAGAATATACAAAATCTCTGAAAACTAAGTGTAAAGATAACAATATAATTAAAAACAATATAGAATTAAACAGTTTTCAAAAGATGAAATACAAATAGCTATTATAAAAATGTTCAACAACCTTAGTCATTATAAATATGGAAATTAAAACTACATTCAGATTATATCTTATCACAGTCATAAATCCCCAACAGTTAAAACACACACACACACACACACACACACACACACACACACACACACACACACACACACACAGACAAACACACACATTTCCCAAACAAACAAGCCACTACCACAAACAAACAACAAAACAAAGGATGATAAATGGTACTATGAATATGGGAAGAGTGGGACATTTGTTCATGCTGTGGGGGTTCACTAAGAGGTGCAGCAACCAAGGAAAATGTTGTGGTGGTCCTTCAAAAAGTTAGAAATAGATGTAACATCCAATCCAGTCTTGGAAATATATCCAGAGGACTTTATATCCTACTAAAGTGATATCTGCTCTTCTATGGTTATTGTCACACCGTTCACAAAAGCATAGATATAGAAATACGTAAGATGCCCATCAACCAATGAATGAATATGGTAATTTTGTTATATTTACATAGTATAATATTACTCAGCTGTTAAGAAAAGCAAAATTATGTAAATGGATGGAATGAAACTATAATATCATCCTAATTTAGGTAACCTAGAAACAGGTCATACATTGAATTTTTTCTTATAATAATAGCTTTGAATTATTAGATATGTCTGTTTTATTTAAGATAATTGTAGATGTCAGAATATTAGTAAGTGGCCACAGGAAGTGGCTTTTGATGTAGGAGAGATAGAACACAGTGACAAAAATGGTTAAAGACCTGAGGAGGATAAATTGTGGTGGGAATAGAAAGGCAGAGTAGAGGAGGGATAAGTAGTATTGAAGACTTTTCAAAACTGTTAAATGGAAACACACACACACACACACACACACACACACACACACACACACATAGATACAGAGAGAGAGTTAAAATGTAGCTACCCTATAATAGTGAGAGAATGCTGCCATTTGGTACTGCCAATTAACAAAAATCCTAGTGCTAGCATTAGACAAGCTTTACTGGAGTTGTTTGCCAATGAAGTGCCTTAGATCTCTTTCCACATTATATACTGTTCCTAATGCTATTAGTTGTCCTACAAAATTTGAATGTAAGATATTATTGTAGACTCTGTTCTTTGATCCTCCTATTCTATGATAATAATAGATATGGAAACATCAAGTGAGTACTAACCTGGAACCTTCATCTCTATTGGCTGTGTTCCTTAGTACCAGAAAGTTGTATGCACACCATTAGAGGAAAAAAGCAAAGACCAGTCATACACAGTTGTGATATCAGGGATAGCAGAAAAAGTCAGAATATTAAGTAGGTTTCTGGCTCTGGAGAAAATTCTTCTCTTGGCTTGGAAAAGATTGTGCAATATTAGTTCAGTTTAAAGTTTTTTATTTTTTAAAATATACTACAAATTTTCCTTGAAGTACAAATGTCTTTGCTATATCATAATTCAAATTTTTATCTCCATCAGCAATATGTATCAGCCCATTTAAATGTATTTTTATCAACTGCTTCTATGCATCAAAATTTTAAGTAATAAACATGGAACATTTACTATTGGCAGGTATAAACAGGATTTTTCACATTCTCTTTTCTAAAAGCATATTTCTGTAGAATGAACATAAAGAAAATTTATTTTTAATAAATCTTGTGATATCTGTTCATTATTCCTTATTCATTATCTTCCTAGAAAGAAGAAATTTTGACTTTGCTTTGGAGGGCTGAAATTCATAGATCCTCCTGGTACTTCTAGATTTGTTATAATGTATTCAGTGCCCAAAGGATACCATAAGAGGATTAACTAGCATAGGATAGGCACAGGGACAGTCGTACATGCAGCTATGCTTAAACCATGCAGATTAAAGCAAAATTAGGCCAAACTTAGTCTTGCCTTTGCAAAAAATAGAATAAATTTTCAACATTTTTGATACCACTATCATCTTAAATGTTAGTTTCATCAAATGCTATATAATATTAACACTGTTTTTTTTTTTTTTTTTAAAAAAATCTTTCTTTAGCTGTATCTTGTAATATAGGGAATAGTCCTATAGTACTAACTGGGTTTAATTGCTTTACTTGTTACTAAGATGTGTAATTTTATGACATTCCTAGCATTTTGGCTATTACAATATAAAAAAGATAAGTCTTTAAATATTCAAAAACTGTTTAGCTTCAGTTTCCCTATCCAGTGTCCCGGTATTTTATGGTTCTCTTTAGCTCCAAAAGTGTATTTCATTACTAATGAGTAAATAACTAGTCAGTCTGATTTCTAGACTATACCCAGAAAAGAATTTTTTTTAAGTACACATTTAAAAATATAATTTATCGAATATCTAAAATGTTTTTTTTTTCTGCTACTATGTTTGATATTGATATCTTTGGCAATGAGTCACAGTGTTAATGGCTGTGGAATGTTATGATGTAGAGAAGAATGGCATACTAATAAAATTACAAAACCTCTTTATCAAGCAGAGACTTCCATTTTGTCCTTGCTCTCAGGACTCTGAATGTTTATAATCGCTGTTTTTTAGTTGTACTGATTTTCCTTTTGTACTATGCTTACCTTTGGCATTTGGGTTGAAGTTTCATTTTTCCTATATTTGAAACATAATATTTGCTTCTTTCTTTACATCATTTGTTTGAGGTACTTTCTTCCATCCTCACTCCTCATGTAGTGATTGTCTTTCAAAATGAGATGTATTTCTTTGGAATAGCAATAGATCCTTTAAAAAACCTAATCTGAGAGTCTGTGCTTTTTGACTGGGGGATGGAGGTTATCATTGGTCAGAATTATTACCAATATATGTTTGTTCATTACGGTAATCTTGTAAATTTTCTGTTTTTTTCTTAATGCTTGTTTACTTAAATATTGTTTAAGCTTTATTTTTGTATTCTCATGTTTATTGTTCTTTTACTTTGAAGCATTTTTCCAGTATCCTGTGAAGAATCAGTCTAATAATTATAAAAGCCCACATTTACCACAAATTTTTTTCTCTATCAATCACAGCAGATAGTTTTGGGGATCTAGTAGTATTGCATTTATTTGTTAATTTGTAAATTCGTTCAGGACTATTAATCTGTTCATTACTTGCTCACTGTTCATACAATTATATATGTTGCTCTAAACAGAGGTTGATGGCATCGTCTAGCTCCTCCAAAAAAGAGAGCTATTTAAAACCTAGATGAGGCTCTGTCTAATTCATTTATGAGACATATCTGTCATCATTATATTATGTAGATTAGTACTTACTCAATAGCTAGAAATTCATAGTTAAATATAATTTTAAAACAAGAATTCTCAGCAAAACTTATGGGCTAAATGTTAACATCTTGAATGAAGTAAACACATAAGTAAGGCTGAGTTTTTGTTTATTACATTTAATTTTATTTTGATTGACATGCACAGAATGAATATTATTGGTATTCAGGTTGATGTTTCAGTACAACTATACAACATTTACAGCCTTCTCTATGCTAACCATTAATAATCAGTGCTCTGCATCCAGACACACTTTGTTGAAGCTAAGAATGAAATATTCTTAAATTTTTAATCATCAATGCTTGTCATGAAGAATTTATTACTCTCAAAATATTCCAATTTATATTTATTTAGAAGTTACTTGGACTTGTTATTTACATCTGATAACTGAGTGTTCACTAGTTCACAATGTCTAAGTTGAAAACTGAAGTCCAGAGCAGTAATTTAGTCTTTGGGGACTAAAGGTTTGTACTTGACAACTGCGTCAGACAACCCATTATGTTCCTGAATGCTGGAGAGGTTGAGCAGAGCAGATTTTAAACTTGATGAAGTGACATGATTTCAAGAAATATAATTGGGCTTAATTTGAGAAAACACCAGGATAAGATAGCTTTGGTAAACTGCCAAAATGGATTATTTAAAGAGGAAAAACTCTGATAGTGAAACCAATGAGCGATTGTTTGAGTTCACCTTGATGGGAAGTTTGTACAGACCACCATGATCTGTATGGTTAGATTAAGATAACCTGCCGTGTTGGTTCTTTCTCTTGATGCTGGAACAAACACAGTTTAAGGATGGAAGGGCTGCTTCATTTGAATTTACAGTACAAGGAAGGTACTTGTTTAAAAGTGGTTTTTTTTTTCCATTTACATATCAACCATAGTTCCCCCTTCTTCTGCTCAGCCCCTAATGCCCCCACTGCTCTCCAAGTAAGGCTCTCCATGGGGAGTCAACACAAAGTCTGGCATATCAAGTTGAGACAGAATCACGTCCCTCCTTTCTTTACCAAGACTAAGCAAGGTGTTTCTCTATAGGGAATGGATTCTAAAAAGCCAGTTCATGCACTAGGGATAAATCTGGGTCCCATTGCCAGAGACCCTACAAACTGCCCAATCCACACAACTGTTATTGACATTTAGAGGCCTATTTTGATGACACAGGTTCCCCAGCTGTCAATCTAGAGTCAGTGAGTTCCCAGTAGCTTGAATCAATTGTCTCTGTTGGTTTCCCCATTATGAGCTTGACCCCTTTGCTCATATAATTCATCTTTCTTTCTTTCTTTCTTTCTTTCTCTCTCTCTCTCTCTCTCTCTCTCTCTCTCTCTCTCTCTCTCTCTCTCTCTCTCTCTCTCTCTCTCCTGATTGGGAGTTTGGGCCAGTGCTTAGCTGTGGATCTCTGTATCTGCTTCCATCAGTTGCTGAATGAAGGTTCTATAATGACCATTAGGGTGGTCATCAATTTGTATGCAGGAGAATGCCAGTGTAGGCACCCTCTCTACTATTGCTAGAGTTTTCACTGGGGTCATCTTTGTGTATTTCTGGGAATTTCTCTTGCACCAGGTTTCTCCTAACCCTCAAGTGCCCCCCCCACTCTATCAAGATATCTTTTTCTTAGTTCTTTATTTCTGTCCTTTCCTTAACTTGACCGTCATCCCATTTCTCATGTTTTCTTCCCACCTCCCATAGAAAGCTATGTTTTTATGGATATAAGGATAGGCATTTTGAATGCAGTTCAGAATTTTACTTGTTTATGAAAATGTTAAGGGTAAGCTCTCCTGTAATATCCATGAACTTAGGAGCTATATACAGTTAACCATGTTTATATTACCACTCATGTTTTGCTTTCTATTGAGAGTTTCCTAACTGTGTTATTATTTCACCTTTATGGGCATCATGCTATGCTGATAATTTTTGGGGTTTATAAACTTTTAGGACTTTTGTCTTTAGTAGGAGTTTTAATTGTTTTTTAAGCCTGCATTGCAAATTTGGAAGTAAGAGCTAGTCTCCAGGAAAGAGCATTCTACGTTTCTACGTCTTCCCTTCAAGTTCTGGGAGGCAACTTAGAGCAAAGGCAATAGACTCTTTTGGACTCCTCTGACCAATAAGTCAGAAGACATGCTTGCCAAGACTGGTACTGGGGGTTTATTAGATAACCTTATGCTCTTTAGAGAAGCATTATCAATCCTAACAATATAATTTAGTTTGAATTATTTTCATGTGTATACACATCTCTTTGTATTGTAAGTAAACATAAAATAATGTTTCCCTATAGCTTTTTCAATTATAGTTATTGTTAGTTATCACTCCTCTCCCTTCCTCTCTCCATATTACCTTCTCTCTGACCCCTTCAGATAAAGCCAGCCTTCATTCTTCCTCTTAATATCACCTGTCCATATAACCTTCCTCCAGTATTCTGGGGCTTCCTCCTCACCTGATTGATTCTTTTTCTTAAGCTTTACAGAAGTTGTAAGTTATGAAGGGCCACTTGTTTTTGCCACTTAAGTTATAGGCAATTGGAGTCCTACCCCAAAACTCCTTTCCTACAGTTTTACCATTTATGACACTGCCTATGTTTTCTTCTAACAGTTTATGTGTATCACACAGTAGATTTAGCTCTTTGGTACATTTGGAGTTAGTTTCTGAGCAAAATGATAGATATGAATCTCTTGATTTTTCTCTTTGTGGACATAAAGTTTTTCCAGCACAATTTGTTGAAGATTTTTTATTTTCTTCAGCATATTTTTGGTATCTATGTCTAAAATTAAGTAGCTGATGCTATGTGTACTCATATAATATATACTGAAATAGAAATATTTGTTCAAGACATAAGGAAATAGAAGTATTGTAATACAAAGAATACTTTTCAAATTCTAATGGAAAGCAAATAGATAAAGAAGTAATGAGAAACCCTTTTAGTTTAGAAGACAAAACCCATAACCTTCAGAAAAGAGAGAAACTCCATGAAGATAAAAGCAACACATCAGCATAATGAAATCTGAGTAGAAAATAGGAGAGCTCAAACAATAGTAGAAGGTCTGAAGTTTCTCTCACACTTTTTAATTCATAATGAAAATTTTTATCAACAATAGAGCACTTGTGCTTAATAATTTAAAATTTATTACTCATTTACATACAAAATTTCCCTTAACATTTAAATCACCTATTATTTTATCTTAAATAATGCATATTTGGAAAACCTACACAATAATTCATATCCTGAGTTGCCATGTAATTTTCGAAATATGAATGTTATAAAGGTTTTCATAGTGTGTACTCAGAATGTTTAGATTATAACATAAATGGGAGACAAAATAAATCAACATTTCAAAACTAGGCATTCCAAGAATAGTAAGAAGTATTCCCCTCATAAAATAACTGTCAAAACAATAATAATTATAATGAGAATATACTTAAATATTTAGTAGTCTAACTAAAATCTTTATGCCTACTACATAACTACACTTCCATAGTGAAGAAACAAAATATAGAAAGAAGAACATCAAATGAGTGATTAGTAAATATCTGTGTATTGTGTGAAATATCACGTATAAAGTCTGCTGAATTTTAAAAAATAGTTCTTAAATATTTATTACTTAAATATTATGAAATGAAATAGCCTACATATAACAATGTAATTCTAGTAGTGATGATATGAACTGAAAATTAAATCACACTATTGCCAGCATCAAAAAAATACAAACAATAAAAATAGAAAATATATGAGTTACTGAAGGACCTGATAACAAAGTTATTGAGAAAGGTCATAAGATCTATATTAAAACTAAAAAGAATATGACAATTTTGTTCATGATTTAGGAGTTACAATGTTTTATCAAATAAAATTGCTTGATAATTTGAAGATCAGTGTGTTAACCATAGTAGCTAGAACAAGAGAGAAACCGCAGTATTTTAATAGATGTTGAAAGGCCTCCGATGACATTCTGTAATTGTACATTGGTTAGAAAAATCTTTTTTTATAGGAAGAGAAAAATCTCAGTGTCAATGACTATACAAACACTATATATTAAACCTCATGATTGATTAACAATGATACTTGAAATTATTGGGTTATATTTGATACTGTAAGGCTTAGTAAAATACAGCAAGACTCAAGTAAAATAGAATTTGGAGTTTGCAGAATCATTTTCTTTATACTAACTCATCTCTATAAGAACCTTGAAGTGGGGTTTGGGATTTAGGTCAGTGGCTAAGAGTTTTCCTTGCAAGCACAAGACCCTGAGTACCCCTCTGCTCTTTTGAAAAAAAAAATCCCAAAACAATGTTAATAAAATAGAATCTGGATGGTAACATTGCTAATTTGTGAATGAACACCAATAATTTATCTAAGTCCACTCTATTAAAGTCATTATTTTTAATATTTTTTGAATAAGCATGGTAATTAATGCTGATTGTTAGCTTGACAGGACTAGAACGACCAAGTCATCCTGCCAGATGATGCTTACAAGTTACTCAAAAGCAGTGCTTTGAACCCATTTGTTCAGACTTTCATACGAGATGATTCTAGAAAAAGAATTAAAGATGTAATCAAGAGTCTTCAAAACAAAATAGCATTATTTTTATTTTTTTAATTTATGGACATTATTTATGGGCTTTCATTGTTGATGGTTTTGTTCACAAAAAGGAAAGAGAAAACATAACTGGTTAGTTTATTGGAACATGTGGAACTATTGGAAAGAATTATTACTCATATAAATTAGAATAGAAAATACTAAAATTCTGTGCAGCCACAAAACTGCTCTGTTCATTCATCCCCTGCTTTCTATTCCTTTTGCACCTACTTCCAAATCAGCATTCTTTTTTGTTTTGTTTTGATTTTTTTGTTCATTTCTCTACCAGTTGTTCATCTACCTTTATATTTTCAAGTTGAAATGCCAGAAGGAGAGGGTAATTAGGACTTTCTTTGAAAGGAGTGGATCTGTGGAGGTTTTTAACCCATTCGGTATTCATATCTTCACGAGCACCAGCCCAGTACATTTACAATGAAAAGGAATACACACAAGTGTCACATCTCCTAAAAAGAGATGTTGGGATACTTAGGTTTACCAGACATGCCAAATAGTAATCTATCTTGAATGGAGGATTAAAAATAAATTTCTTATCTAATTAGAAATGGTCTGAAAAGACATATCACCTTCTTAGAAAACATTAAAAAAAATAATAATACACAGACAGTATATGTATCTGCTCTGCTTCTACTTCTTTGTATATTTTGACCAAATTCAGATGAAGAAAAACCAGTCTAAAAAACGGTTACATAATCTGTGAGGGGATACATGGTCCTGAAGGCTATATTTGCCCAGGAAAAAATACCAGAATGTGGATCCCTGTAAAATGTGGCTTAAAATTCTTTGTTTTTCTTTCTAAATGTAAATTATATCTAAGATTCTATCTGCACACAAAGCTGGTACTAATTTGCTGATCCATTTAAACATGAAATATATGAGTGTAGAACAGAAGTTTATGTTATGATGGTAGTTGGCGCACTACAGACTCCGTTGTACATTGGGACTCCAGGGAAGAGAACCATGTAAACTCACCATGCAAGTTTTTCTTTTTTCAGAGGAGTTAACAGCAAGCGAAAAGGTGACAGTGTGCAGAGGGAATTCTAACACATCTCTCTGTTTGTTGAAGAAAGTCACCAGTTCTTTCAAAACATTGCTTGTGCTAGGCTGTTGTCCCTGACAAAATTTTCCATGGTGTCCACTGTTAGAATAGAAAAAGATCTTTATTTTTTAAGTGTGTCTTAATAGGCTTGATTTAACGTTGAGAGCAGAGACATATTCAAGCTTCCTAAACTTCCTATACTTCTGCTCTAATTCTTTACTTGGGGAAATGAACAGGCAATAAACTCACACCAGCCTCTTTAAGAAACTATTAGCATGCTAGTAGATGCTAGTAGAGCAATAATAGCCCAGAAGACTGATTCTACTGCCAGCTTCCTGTCTGTGCAGCAATCTGAGTAGTGCACGTGTGTTGAGCTGGATGCACTGGCCTCTTTCAGTGAGAAGAAGGAGAATCTGTAGAATTAATGAACTGTGCCTGAGAGGGGAGGAACACGAGAGCAGCATACTGATGGACACAGAGGATCTTTGTTCCTCCGAGTCACCCCTCCACTCTAAGACAACACAGACTCATCTAGGCCAAGACCCAGAGACAAGAAACTGCTTTGGTTTAATCAGTTTAGGTCAAACTCATAATATTTTCTTTTGAACTTGTGAACTTTTCTCCCACTGAGGTGGGAGAAAACACCGTGCTGACCACAGTGTCGCCCTATGGATAAGAGAATCATTATATTAGGTATTCCAAATGTGTACAATTTCAGCTCTGATTTTACACTTACTTTATCCTTTTTCCTCTTAATTTTCTAGTACACTGCACAACTATGCTAATTTGGCAGGATGCTCACGATAAGGTCAGAGCATCTCACTTTGGTCTCTCCTTGATTGCTTATCACCTTTCCTGAATGCCGCTCCTGTTTACTCTGCGCATCTGATCTCCTGTAGGCTTTGCAGCCCCTTGGCAGGTTGGTGCTCTTACTTTTCCCTTTTTCTAAGCAGCTGTTCAATATTTTCACATGACATAATGTAAATGTATTTCTTATTCATGAGGGAAGTGAAAGCACATAATCTCACACCATCTTCCATCACAGATTTCTTTTACCCAATGAACTGAACAATTCCTGTCATTTTTGCATTTAGAATCTCTTGCCATCATGAAAACATTTTAGAGGAATTATAGAAATATTTATACTTTCAATTCAGAAAAATCATATTATTCATCACGACACATTTTTTAAGCCATTTCAATATTTATAAGAAACCAGTGGACTTATTCCCCAGCTTCTCATTCATTGACACCTGCAAATAATCAGTGGTGTTAATGAAGCACATGAACAGGCATTACTCTACATAAATTAATTTGGAAACATAGTACAGAATATATTTTTATAAAAGCTATATTTTAAGTGCAACTTTTATGTTATAAAATAATGCAACAAGCTTTCAGGCTTTCAATGTAATTCTTGGTTTGTGCAGCTGATTAAAAACATAGAGTGGAAGTCAAATTTTAAGATGCTTTGGCTTCAGGTTTTGGCACACAGAGACATCTCCCTGGTCCCTGAATAGAGAGCAACATTAACTGGGGTGTTCTTGTTCTATCTGTATAAATCCTACCACTGCTCTGATGTGAGCTTTTAAATACCATATGGCCAGCTCATAAACATGTTGAGTGAGTAGGTTACCACCTACCTGAGACTTAGGGAAATCAAAAAAGGACATGCATTTTTGTGATGCTCAAACTTCATTAGTGAATTTGTAAAGTGCCAGGATCTGCCTACAAATTTTCATGTTTTTGCTTGACACAACAACATCATTTAGACAATAGGAGCAATCTGAAGACTTAATATATAATTAAAAGAATGAATCTGAATTTTTATTGATCATTTTCTGCTAAGCTAAAATACATATGTCCTTTGTAATAATAATAAATGGGCTGTCTTCAGTCTTATGTTTCTGGAACACAATTTTGCAAACATTACTGATTAAAAATCAATTAATTGAAGGAAAAATTTAATCTCCCTGTCTTGGCACCTCATACTTCATGTCTGTTATTAATCACTTTACTTTTTGCTGTGACTAAATATATGACAAAATCAAGTTAAGGAAGGAAGGAGTTGTTTGGTTAACAGATTGAGAGGACAGTACATCATAGTGAGGAGGGCGTGGTGGCAGAATCAGGAGATGACTGCTCATATTCCATGTATAGTTAGGAAAGGTAAGAAATGGATACTGGTACTCAGGACCACTATCCCCCAATTTTTGTTTATTCAGTCTAGGACTCTAACCAACAGAATGATTTCTTTCACATTTAGCACAGATAGATCTTCCCCTGTCACATCCTCACAAAGAGTTGTCACTAACTACCAAGAGGTGTGTTTGCTAGGGGATTTCAAGTCCAGTCAAGGTGACAATGGATATTTATAATCCATCTTTTCATGGAAAAAATTATTTTCAGAATAATATAATATTTTATATAGCCATTTGATTTTGGCTTCTTTTTTAAAAAATGTATATCCCATGGTGTATTTGGTTTAAACAAATATAATACTTGGATATCAATTTCTAATTTACCTCCTCAACTATGAGTTGTACAATGAAAGATCTCCAATTGCATACTGCCTCTATAACATGCCTATCAGGACTTTAGAAAGATTTAATTTCATATCCTTATCCCAATTCATGGGTTTTAGAAAAATATGTAAGCTGGAGATATGAAGACAGTCTATTTCTTCCAGATTGCATATGAAATATGGAATTTCATTCACAAAATCTTTACTCAATGTCAAAGTTAAGTAATCCCCTCAAGAATATATCCTAATGAAACTGTTCTCTCATGGCCAGTATAATCTTATAACTGAAACAAAATAATAATCCAGAGCTATGTTTACCTTTGTTCAAAATACATACTGTCAAACTTTAAGACAAAATTTTAAATGTATTAAGACAGAAGAGAATAGATGAGAAAATTTGTGGTGAGAGAGGACGCTAGAAAAAAAGAGAGAAAGAAATGCAAGCTAGATACTGCAGAAATCAGAACATGGTAAAATGGAAAGGTAACTGAGCCACGAGTCAAAACTAAGACTGATAGAGGCAGGTTAATTTAAATTATAAGAGCTAGTTGGCAAAATACCTAAGCTAAGGCAAAGAATTCATAATTAATAATATATCTCCTTGCTGTTATTTGTGAACTGGTAGTCCAAAGGAATGTCCTACTACAGTTCTTCCCAACTCCATGCTGGAATGTTGATTAGTGTGATCTTAGGCAGCTCTTCTTCAGACAGACACAACCTCTGTGGTTCTTAAAACAGTCTTGCTATGTCCAGAAGACACTGCACACACAGATACAAATTTATAGGGTGGTTTGATATCATATCCATTTAGGAAAACTATTGTACATTCAACTGTGAGGGCTTTAATTGTCCCCAAATGGGTTCTGGGCCTGATTTCAAACATCAGGCATAAGTTTCCTCCAATGAAGTGAGCTTTAAATTCAATCACAATGTGGTGGTTTCACCCATAATATTTGGGACACTATTCCTCTGATAGGATATGTGACCACATTGACCATTAATATAATTCACATGATTGGTATGTGAGTAAAACTGTTGATGAATTTTTACCACAGCACCTGCATAGCACCTTCCAGTACTTTGAATCTAGCCAATAGAGAAGCTTTTTGTTCAATAACAACTTTATTTTTCCATGTTCCATGACCTAAGTATATCATATCTCCAGTAATATGGTCTTATAATCAAATTCTGGTGGTAACCAAAAGCAAAGACAACAGTCTGCATTGTTTGAGTGGTTTTTGGACAGCCCTAACCCACAATTTAAAGGGAGGTTGCCTACACTTGGTACTGAGTTTATTCATTTGTCAACCTGTGGTGTTAAAAAAAATTACTTTCAGTAAAAGTTAATATCAGTATAATGTATATGTGTGTGTGTGAAAACATGTACATATATATACATATATAAAATTTTAAATTATATACATAATATATTTATAAATTATAAATATATAAAGTATAGGTTTCCATATAGTGTTAGTGGAGTTTTCCTTTTCCCAAATAAACACACAAGGTTTTATATTAATTACAAATGTTTGACCTATGGTTCAGTGTTATTACTACCTAATTCTTACATTAGAATTAACCCATATTTCTTATCTACGTTTTGTATGGCTTGGTACCTTTGCTCAGTATGGCATGCCCATCTTGCTACTCTCTGCATCTCTTGGAACTCTTTTGATTATGCCTTTGTCTATCTCAGCATCCTTAGTTTGGTTGTCCCACATCTACTTCCTGCCTTGCTACTGGTCAGTCTGCTTTTCGTTAATAATGAAAGAAACATATTTTCACAGTGTAAATGATTACTCTACAGCAATACGACTTTTTCAAACATCCTAGATGTTAATCATCTCTCCCTCAAACCATGCTTTTCTATACACTCACATCTCTCTCCCCATTTAAAATGGAAAGATTTTTTTTATAACTCCATGAATGCATGAAGTCAACAAACTAGAAAGACTCAGAATAGATAAATAGATAGTTTAAAGTGACATCTAAGGATATGAGATATGAAACAGAGTATTCTGTATATGAATCTAAATGCATCTACAAACAATAAATAAAATTCAGAATGAATATTCTGAATCATAAAAAGCATAATTATATATATACATATATATATATATATATAATTCTCTTTAAGGAAAATTGAAAGAAGTGCATTTTAAAATGATTTCACATTAATAGGGAAAGACTGACAGGGCACACTTGACTTGTGTTTATTTATGACTTATGTTAAATATCTCATTGTTTTAAAATGTGAAAGATACAGAGGAAATGCAAGTATGTCTTTATAGAAAATTAAGCAAACATTGCTGGAATCCTTGCATACTTCTGAGCCCTGATAATGTTGAGGAACTTCTGGAATGCTTTACTTTCAATTCACCAAGGAAAGTGAATTTCCAAGTGTTTAATCTCTGAACTGCTTTTAACCCTTCCACAGACTTACTCTGTGAACATAGAAAACGATCTAAGGTCAGCTGATGATGTGATAAGAAGTGAGTGTAGATGGCCATCAGCATGGCCACAGCACAGCACCTTCCCTGTGAGACAAGGACAGCAGGTGGATAACTAAACAGATAACTGGAAAAGGTAGATAGATCTTTTGTGTTCTCTGATTGTATCAGCAGCACATTGTGGGACAGTGTTAATGTATAATTTGTTCAACTTGATGTGTATGTAATACCAAGCAGAGTTGCTCACACAATTACACTCTGAATAAATTCTACTGATTGAATAATTTAAACACAAAATTATATATTCATTGTATTCACAATAATTATTAATTATATCAAAAACTTTAAACACATTTTAAAGTAAATACTTTTTATTAATTTAGAGTACAGCTTGCTATAAAATTGAAAAATAAAACTGATATTCTTGGACCCCCCATAGCAGATATTGCTTAAATCAATATCACAAAAATGTATACAATTTGACCATTATATTCTTTTACAATTAATTAATGCATTTATTTATTTTACATCCTGAGTGTAATTTTCCTCACTTTTCTCCTTCCAGTCACCCCCCCTTATCTATCCCCTGCCTTACTCTCCCTACCCACTCCTCCTCCATTTCTATTCAGAAATGGGCAGACCTCCTGTCCACGGATATTGATAAAACATGGCATATCAAGTTGCAGTAAGACTAAGAAGCACTTTGCCTTGTATTAAGGTTAGTCAAAGCAACCCAGTCTAAGGAATACCGTCCTAAAAGCCAGAAAAAGAGTCAGAGAAAGACCCTTCTCTCATTGTTAGGATCCCTACAAGAATACCAAGCTACACAATGATAACATATACGCAGTGGGCCGACATAACTCCCATTCAGGCTCCCTGGTGGATGGGTTCAGTATCTGTGTGTTCTTATCAGCCCTGATTAGTTGATTCTGTGGATTTTCCTGTGATATCCTTGAAACATCTGGCTCCTGAAACCCTTTTTTTCCCCTCTTCAGCAGGATTCACTGAGCTTGGACTGATGCTTGGTTGCTGGTCTTTGCATCTATTTCCATCACTTCCTGGACAACGGCTCTCTGGTGACAATTGGGATAGTGACCAATCTATGAATACCGCTTACTCATTACATTGAGAGATTTTTTTTTCAGTCTTGTTAGTTCTATCCTTGTTCTCTGGGCCATCCAGAATCAAGTTACTGGCATTAGAGGCATGGCAAGGGAGGACACACTCTTGTGAAATGGGTCTCAGGCTGGAGCAGCGTCGGTTGGCCATGTCCACAATCTCTGTGTCACACTTACCCTAGCACATCCCATTGGCAGTACAGATTGTAGCTCAAAATTTGTTTGGCTGAGTTGATGTTCCAACCAGTCCATAGGAGATGACCAGTTTATGCTGTTTCCCTACTCCTAGGGGTCTTTCTATATTTAAAAAAATTTCCCCATACCCACTACTGTTCCCCTTCCTGCCCCTTCCCCCAATCCTCCCCTAGCTTCTTCTCTCCCTCCCCATCCCACCTCATGATCATTCCCCAGAAAGGGCAAGGAATCTCAAAGTGAATCAGTTCAGTTTGAAGTAGGACAACGTCCTTCTCCCAAGTTTCAAGGCTGAGAAAGGAATTCCCCCACGTGGCATGGGTTCTGAAAAGCCAGTGCAGGCACCCCCTAGACTCTGGTCCAAGTGAAAGAAGCTTCAGAAGTTCCCCACACCTTTCAAATGTCATCTATATTCATAGGGTCCAGATCCATTCTATGAAGGTCTGTCAGGTGTCATCCAGAGTTTGTGAGTTCTCATCAGTGAGGGATAGCCTACTCCATAGGTCTCCCCATCATGATCCTGATTCCTCTGATCATGAAATTTCTCCTCTATTCAGCTGGACCAGTAACATACCCAGTGTATAGCTATGAATCTCTGCATCTGCTTTGGATGAAGGTTCTATAATGGCAATTTGTCTGGTTATTTATATGATAATAGGGAATAGGCCAGTTTAGGCACCTTTTCTCCTATTGCATGGAGTTCTAACTGGGCTCACCTTATCTGTTCTTGAGTGTTTCTGTGTCTCAGTGATCCAGTCTTGGCCCAATATGATCTCATGATCCAAAAGGTGCTCTTGATCCTTTAGGAAATCTTGATCCAATGGGGGCTTTTGATCCAATAGGTGCTGTGAAACTGTGAGTCCCAGGTAACCACTCTTGATCCAATAGATGTTAATGAACTGTGGGTCACAGGAAGCTGTCCTTGATCCAATAGGAGATGAAGAACTGTGGATTTCAGGAAGCTGCTGAAGTTGCTGGGTGATGAGTCACATTAGAGATTAGGGCCAGATTTGTATATGAGTGTACCCAATAGACTGAGGTTCTTGTCAAGAGAGTTTTTCCTTATTGGCCTGAATTTATGGGAGAAATGGGTGTGGGTGGTGTGACAAGCATTTTGTCCCAAGGCCTAGGTCATGGAGACAGGGCTCTCTGGCTGGGCTGAGTGAAATGTCACTGAACTCTTGATCCAATAGGTGCTGATGAACTGTGAGTTTGAGGTAGCCAATGAGGTCGCCAGTGATGAGATGAATTGGGGATTAGGTGGGATTTGTAGATGGGATTCTGTTGGATTGAGGTTTTTATGTAGAGTTCTGGCCTCCATGGTTTTACCATGCTGGCTTGGATTTATGGGAAAAATATATTCCTAGGAGTCTTAGCTGGGGTCATCCTTGCGGATTTCTGGGAAATTCAATTGCACCAAGCTTCTGCTTGCACCCCAAATGCTCACCCGTTTTAGACATCTCTTCCAGTACTCTCCTCTTCCATTCACCTCCCATAACCAGATTCTGTATGTTCCCATTCCCACCCACCTAGAGTCTACTCAAAATATTTTTTAAACTTCTTCCCAGGGAGATCCACACAACTTACCCCTCCACCCCCGTTCTTGCTTTGCTTCTTACCTAGTCTCTCTGGTCTGTGGAATTTTAGCACGGTTATCTTTTACTTTACTACTAACAATCACTTATAAGTGAGTACATAACATGTTTGTCTTTCTGGGTAGTTGTTAATTCACTTAGGATGATTTTTTTTCTACTTCCATTAATTTGCTTTTGAATTTCATGTCATTTTTAGCAGCTGAGTTGAATTCCATTGTGTAAATATACCAAATTTGCTTTATCCTTTCTTCAAATGAGATATATCTAGGTTGTTTACATGTTCTGGCTATTATGAATAAAGTTTCTATGAATATACTGGCTATTATGAATAAAGCTTCTATGAACACAGTTGAGTTAAGTATCCTTGTGGTAATGACTGAGAATTCTTTGGGTATATCACCAAGTGTAGTATAGCTTGGTCTTAAGATAGATTGATTTCTGATTTTTTTTTATTTCCAATGCAGCTGTACAAGTTTGCATTCCCACTAGCAATGGGCAAGTGTTTTCATTGTTCCATACCCAGAATGAGCTGTCACTGGTGTTTAAATTCTTAGCACTTCTGACAGATTACGGTAGAATCTCAGAGTCACATACTGATTTGCCTTTCCCTGATGGCTAAAAATGTTAAACATTTTTAAGTGTTTCTTACATTTGAGATTTTTTTCTGTTGAAAATTCTCTATTTATATCTGTATTACATTTTTAATTGGATTATTTCGTTTAATGTCTAGTTTCATGAGGTTTTTATATATTTTAAAAATCATCCCTTAGTCAGATGTGGGAATGGTGAAGTTTTTTTCCATTCTCCAGGCTGCCATTCTGTCATACTGACAAGTGTCCATTATCTTGCCAAAGTTTTTTAGTTTCCTGAGATCCCATTTATCAATTGCAATTTTAGTGTCTTTGCTCTTGGTGTCCTATTCAGGAAGTTATCTCTGTTCCAAGGTGTTCAAGACTATTTTCCAGTCCATCAAGTTCAGTTTATCTCAATTTATATTGAGGTATTTGAATTACATGGCTATGAGTCATGTGTAAAGTGATAGTTATGAATCTATTTGCATTCTTCAGCAGGCTGACATTCATAAGCCATATAATCATCCCATTAGTAGAAAAGGACTTGGCAAATTCCAATACCCTTTTATTATAAAAGTTTTGGAGAAAGAAGAGATTCAAGGGACATAACAAAACATGATAAAAGCAAAATACAGAAAGATTATAGTGAGCATTAAACTAAATGAAGAGAAACTCAAAGCAAGTCCACCGAAGTCAGGAACAAGTCAAGGCTGTCCACTCTCCATATCTACCTAATTTAGTATTTGAAGTTCAGGATGAAGTATTTAGACAAGTTAAGAAGATCAAGAGGACACTCTTTTAAAAAAAAGCCAAAGTATCATTATTCATAGATGATAAAATAGCATGTATGTGCAACCCCCAAATTTCTACCAGAAAACTCCAACATCTAATAAACACCATTAGTAAAGTGGCTAAATACAAGATTAACTGAAGAAAATCAATAATCTTCCTATATACAAATGATAAAAAGACAGAAAAATAAATCAGGGAAATAACACGCTTCATAGTAGGCACAAACAATATAAAATATTGCGATGTAATTCTAACCAAGTAAGCAAAAGACCTGAGTAACCAGAACTTGAAATTTTTAAAGGAATAGGAGAAGAAAGAAGATGGAAAGATTGCCCAGGCTAATGAATTGGTAGGAATAAAATAGTAAAAATAGACTTTTTTTTTGTTTTATCAAAATCAATTTACAAATTCAATGCAATCTTCATCAAAATTTCAACATAATTCTTTCCAGAATTTAAAAGAGCAATACCCAACTTCATATGGAAAAATGATACTAGAATGGCTGAAACTATCCTTTATCATAAAAAATTCTAGATCTATCACCATCCCAGATTTCAAGCTCTACTACAGAACTACAGAAATAAAAGCTACATTTAATAGGCATAAAACCAGACAGATGGATAAATGGAATCTAATCAAAGATAAAGATGGAAATCTACATACTTATGAACACTTTTGGCTTGATAAAAAAATCCTAAAGTTTATGATACCCAATATATTCTTAATCATTATTTCAGAGATAATATTTTCATGGTATATACATGTTTTATGTAAAAATAATCAAAATTTAGAAATGTTGAGGGATAAGAACATAATTTTTTATGCATATTCTTAAATGTAACAATCACAAAGCTTAAAAATATGATTTTACTTATAAAATACTTGAAGATTAATTTCATATGTAAATTACAACAAACATGAAGTCCAGTTAACACAACATTCAGTCATGCTGCTATACAGAGCAGTCTTTTATTCTTGTGTAACACATTTTTTATTGTCTTTTATTTCTTATCAAAATGACAAAATATGAGATAAGAATAGATGATCTATATCTCATTTCGCACTTACAATTTAATAATCATGAGACATATTTAGTAATATATTTAGGGTTATACTGTCTAAAATGGTAACTAGACATCATAATTTACTAGGAGTTCAGGGGACTAGGGTAAGTCTTATAATCCTGGGCTACACCAACATTGTTCCCCAAGTAAAGAACTCTGGTAATGGGTGACATTTAAAGGTTTCTACCAGTGAAGAGTCTCTCTCTCTCTTTGTGTTTCTCCATGTGAGTGTGTGTGTGTGTGTGTGTGTGTGTGTGTGTGTGTGTGTGTGTGTGTGTGTGTGTATATGTGTGTGTTCATTAATACCTCATATAGAAAAATAGAAGGAATGAAAAATTTTGAATAAGAGCAATCCTAGGGCATTCCCCCATGTGATATATTTCCTTCTTATATTAATTTTCTACCTTCTGTGCATGCATGATCTCACATTTATTAACTATGTACTTTGTAGTAAAATAAAATATCTTCCTTGCTAGTACTATCTAACTAATATAAGTTTCTTGTCTCTGATTCTAACATGGAATAACAATAAGTATATGTACTATCTCACTAAAATCAAAGATATTAAAAATAAGCAATAACTTCCATGACACAAGATATAGCCAGTAACAATGATTAATTGTACTAGATACAATAGTAGGGAGGGGCCTATTTTTTTAGTTCTTCAGTTTACTGCCTTTGGGTAGCTTTTAGCCTATGCACAGCTCTGGGTATATAGAAAGAAATTGGCTTCTTCCTAAATTGAGGAGATAGATGTTTCTGGAGAAGCAGAAGTATTTTTAATTTTCAGAGGGATACTCTAGAGATTATGGAAACTAAAAATTGGCTATTGTCTTCAAATAGTTAATAAAGTACTGATTGATTGATAGACGCATGGGAAGCTGCTCAGCTTCACAGAAGACTCTCACAAAAACATGAAAAGTGTAATATCAGTTTATCTAAATAGATGAGAATGGGTATTTATGTCTGAATTATCAAATCATGTAAAAACATATTTATTAGGAATATAACATTTTTTACTTCAAAGGTAATCAAGGCATTAAGTCATATAAAGCCAAACTTAATTCTCCTAATCTTAACAGTCTAATAAAAATGTGGTTGATAAACAAGAGCACATTATAGCATAAAAGAAAATATTAGTGAATTTGCAGCTAAATCAATATAAACTAGCCAAAATTAAAATAGCAAAAGATGAGTTTTAAACTGTGAAGAGTTTTCATTAAAATAAGTACTGAAAATACAGCTGTGGGAAGTATGAAAGAAGGAGAATTTCTTTTTAACTGTGTTGGACAATCTAAATACTCCATCTTTTGCATGAGGTGTCTTCAGAAACAGCAGCTTTCCTACACTCTCTAAGAACAAAAGCCATAGCCTGCCTATAGTCTTGGAAGTCACATGGATGATCCTGACCAACCATTGAAAGAAGATTTCTTGTGTATGTACCTGAGAACATTTTAGTTTGTGATTTGTGTGGGAGAGGATGAGAGGGAGTGGTGAATTATGTGGCACATTTCATTATACATATCTATTTGCTTTTGTGTTTTACATATATATAAATTAATTGTATATAATTTCAAGTAATTATAAAACAGCCCGATTCCTTGAGGCTTTGTCAAACAATCTTGTTGTTATTTGTCTCTCTACTTTTATTCTTCTGTATTGTTGTCCCTCTCCATCCCCACTTTTCATTTTTCTTTCCCCCTTAAAATCACTTGTATTCTTCTATATCCTCTAAAGTCACCCCCCTAGATGGTTGACCCTTTATGCTCTCTGATTTCTATTTCTATTGATGTTATTATCCATTATTACTAAATTGTTACATATTGTTACACTGTTGTTATTCATGTCTGAAGATTGGGAACTAGGAATTGCAGGTGAGAAAGAACATGATGTTTATGTGTTATCCTTTACACAATTGATGATTTTATTAGTTATAAGGAAGTTTTTAAGTCTTGAGTCTATATTCCATGACCACTTCTTCAAAATTCTAACTAATGTCTATCAATTTATAATTTCAATTCTTATTTTATGTAGAAAATCATGATAAGCTACTAATAAGCCAGTGGTATATTATTTTAAATAATTCAATACTCAACTAAATGTTAACATTTAAGAGTTTTTCATAGAGTAGTTAAGAGGGTCTGTATAGATCAATTATTATCATCATGGCAAAACATATATTTTATTTTATTATTTATTTAATGATCTTTAAATTTTGATTTCAAATAGAAACAATTTTGTTTTAAATTTCTTTCAGTTATACTTTAAAACATACTAAGTCTAAGCTTCACCTCTTTAGTACTTAACAACAAATTTCTGTGATATATGTTTATTGTGACAGATTTTAGATTGTAGCTTCTGGTAATACTCAACATGAAAAATAATCCTGTCAACTTTTAAGATCAAATGTTTTGAGTTTGTTGAATGGGCAGTTGTAGTAAAAGATAACTCAATAAGAAATTTTGGAAAGGAAAATGTAATATAAGTGTAAACTACAAAATATAACCTCACATAAATACAGGTCTACAGAATATACCATTCACATGAAAAGACTCATCTGTGTGCTACAAAGCAAATTTCAACATACTTATCTGATCATTGGTAACTTGTGAAAAAATTATTATTATATATCTTTAAATTAAACATTTTCATACACATATAAATTTACTATCATTTGTAAATTTAGGCAAGTATTGCATGTTATTTTATAAAAACAAAACATTCAGAAATATTTCCATGAAGTATATATTAGAACATGTGTGTTTACCTTAGAAAATCTTTGTAACTATAAAATATGAATTTACCCTAATCTGTATTGCTTGACTCACAAGTCCAAAATGCCTTATATTGATAAAATATTGGCAATACTTTCTTACTAATAGTAAAGTTCATTACCTGAATTAGAAATCTTTGCTTTCAAGTAAATTTTGTTGTCATGGATAATGTGTGTGTGTGTGTGTGTGTGTGTGTGTGTGTGTGTGTGTGTGTGTGTGTGTGTGTGTCTGTGTGTGTGTGTGTGTGTGTGTGTGTGTGTGTGTGTGTGTGTGTGTGGTGTGTGTGTGTGTGTGTGTGTGTAAATAGAAAATGATGGATATAGAAAGATGGCTCAGCAGTTGAAACCTCTCTCCCTTCTTTCAGAGTTTGGTTCTCAACAGGCATATCAGGTAGCTTATACCTTTCAATGTTAACAGATCTAATACCACGTTTTGGGCCCTGTGAGCACCATACACGTGATATATGTGCATACTCAAGCATATACAAATTAATATGTAAATCTTCAGACTCTTACATTTAAAAGTTTAATGATTTTATTTTGTTATTTCTACCAAATTAAAA
Organism: Phyllotis vaccarum; assembly: GCA_033318265.1. Classification (NCBI taxonomy): domain Eukaryota; kingdom Metazoa; phylum Chordata; class Mammalia; order Rodentia; family Cricetidae; genus Phyllotis; species Phyllotis vaccarum. Next base: position 51,376,201 of record JARWLC010000007.1, read on the forward strand.
AAAAATGGACATTTCAGTATTCAAAACACAGTCTTAACAAATTGATGAAAATATCTTTATTTAGGTTGAATACTGGTGTAAAGTCCAGTTGATAAGTCTGATAGATGTAAGAATTGTTTCATAGATTTTCCATTCATAGAGAATTCAATAAACTCATCATCTGGGACTGAATGGCAGTATAACCTGAGTGTATATTCTAAACTCATGATGGCTGTTTGGGATGTGTTTAGCATCAAGAAATTAGGTTTGCAGAAAATATTTAGATTTCATGTTAATTGCATCATATTTGGAACTGTAGAAATCATTTGCAAATCATAGATTACAACAAAGCCTCAAAGATATCTTAAACTTTAGATATATCAAAAAGTGGTCTTAAGTGATAAGAACATGATACTTCATTTTCTATGGCTAATCATATTCTGAAGGAAGCCTCAAAAATTGAAGTCACCAATGTAGTGCTTCTAGTATAACACTGTGACATTAAACACAATCAACAGACTAGTTCCATATTTTTGGTACCTTTGCAAAGCTCCACTATGACTTACCATTAATCTCTTTGAAAACTGCAATTTCCGTTGAAAAATTCTAAAGAATATAAATTTCTTTGAAAATATGGACAGGCCCTATCATATTAAGATTTAGAGTTGAATAATTTAAAGTTTTGCATTTTTATAATCCTCTAGTGGTTGACAATGATGCAATATGTGGTTTGAGTGCTATGAGGGAAATAATCTTGATGTACTAGTTAGGGCACTGGTATGTATTCCTGGCTCTTACTACTGGACTGACAATTTTCATCATCTTAAAATGATAGTGGAATGCTGGATTTTCTTAATACAAGAAAAGGTTATCAGTGACACAGACTAACAGATTACAGGTTATCTCCTTTGGTGGTTACAGTTGCTATCTCATCATGCTTTCCCTAACACATACACACACACACACACACACACACACACACACACACACACACACACACACACACACCATAATTGAGAAGGGAAAAAGGCAATCTCTCAAGATCAAGAATGCTAGGGAATCAGCAAGCAGGCAAATCTGTCAGTTCTATTGTTCTGCTTCTGACAAAGTATTTACTTCAAAGAAATATTAATATTGGCTGAGGCTAGTATATATTCAAGAATACAAGCATTTTCATGAGGTTACAATGTGTGTGTGTAATCTACATATATGGTAACATATTATCTTCAATATGCATTTATGAATTAGAAGATCTACCAGTTTCAAACTATGGGGATTTTGTTTTTTAAAGGTAGCAAAGAAATGGGATAAAAGAAATCAAAACTATTCTTATATATTTAGTAATAATAACATTTTACATTTGAAACAATTTTGATTCATAATATCTTGGATCAACTATGTCTATTTTGGACTTCCTAGAATTACATTTCACTCATGTGTTTGAAACACTGAGAGTAAGGTATACTCTTAATCTTAAATAAAAATCAAACCAAAACTATTCTCCTATTTTTCTACAAAAGAATCTAAAGACCAACATTTCTAGATTTCAGTTTAAAAAAATTAAAAACAATTTACCACAGCCAAAACTAATGTGTTTGTCTTGCTAATCCCATTTTTGAAAGTTGTAATAAAAATATTGAGAGTACTCTTTATGCTTTGAGCATAGAATACAGCATTCTAACTCTAAGTACCACATTGCTCACCAGATCTCTAAAGCAGTTTAATTTTGCATGATCAGCCTCTATCTAACAAACAGCAGCTCTCCTGTGCTCTTGTCCTAGTCTCTGACAGAAACCGTGCTGAGTATGACAACTCTCTATATCTCATCCAAGTAGAATCATACCGTATTTATTATTTGTTGTCTGACCTATTTTACTTAGCATAATGACCTTAAGGTTTATCTAAGTTTTGATATAAGGTACCCATCTTTCTGTATCTATGTTTATGTAACCACATCTTTTGAAGATAGAACATTCAAAGCTCACCAATAAAATAATACTATTTCTTAAATACTTCAAGAAGGAAAAGTTTGCTCTTTTTTCTATTCTGTATGTGCAACTAATATATATATACATATATATACATGTATACATATATATACATATATATACACACATATACACACACACAAACACACACACACACACAGGTATATATATATATGTGTGTGTGTGTGTGTGTTTGTGTGTGTGTATATGTGTGTATATATATGTATATATATTAATGTGAGAGCCAAAGTTACATTTTTAACTACTATGCCTAAGACATACATGAAACAATAATGCCTTTGATCCACAAGCCCCTTGCCCTAAGACAGTTCCTGAAATGCTAAAAGCTATTTTTTTTTATGAGAGAAAACAAGACACATGTTTACACGCCACCAAACAAGTTTGTTTGACCCTACACCAGATGTGCATGATCACACGTGAGTGGGAGGTACAAAGGCAGGAAATCCATCTGGATGCATGCTTTCCCCTGATTGGATGTAAGCCAGAGGTACATACACAGGAAATATGTTAAGATACATGCTTGCCCTTAATTGGACATGATGAGAAATATTTAAGGCTTTGCAAAACATGAGATAGACCTGGTTAGAGAATTCAACTGTATGGTCAATGTTCAATAAAACTATCCTTCTAATTTGACTTATAAATGTGGTAGTGGCCTTATTATTAACCAGAGAGGTTAACACTGTGCCACTACAATTAAAATAATAAAAGTATCATTACCTTTAAAATCTTTCTTGCTTATGTTTTGCTATGGACACAGTATAAGACTTAGTAATAACATTAAATCCTCAATACCTATTGTCATCTAAAGGCCTGTGCTATACAAGAGAACTTTGGAATTCCTGTTCTATAACATTAACTTTTCATTTATTGATATATTACTTTAAAAATCTTTCTTCTCCCCTGATCAACACTATGATTTTTTTTTATTTCTCTAAGTTTGATTATTATAGTTTTCTTATATAAGATGTTTCTGTAGTGCATGTGTTTCTGTGATTGACATATTTTACATACTATAATGTATTCAGGCCCATCACATTTGTGCAGATAATAGAATGTTCCTCTTTTGTACAGCTGAGTATTTATATCCAGTGTTATCCAATCTGTTGATGGACATTTTAGTTGCTTAATATTTTAATCATACATATAATGTTGCAATCACTGTCAGAATAGGGTTCTATTTCAGACACTTAGGGCATGTTATGCTAGCTACATTTTCTATTTCTGTGATAAAACATCCTGACCAAAATAAGTTGAAAAGAAAAAGGCTTTAATAGGTTTCATTTCTACATTGAAGTCTATCACTGAGGAAAGCCAGATCAGAAACTTAAGCAGCAACTGAGAGTCCGTTAAGAAATGCTGCTTGTAGGCTTTCTCATTAGCTTACATGTAGCTAGCTTTCCATACATCCCAAGAAAACATGCCTAGAGATGATACTATATACAGTGGTGATCTGGGACTTCATAAATCTGTTAGTGTTCATGATAATGGCCCAAGGAAATGCCCACAGTTCATTCTAAAATGGCAATTATTCAATTAAGATTCCCTCTTTCTAAATAAGTTTAGGCTATGTAAACTAAAAGTAAAACCTACTGAGAACACAAGTGTAGATGATTGGACATATAACTAGAAGTGGAATAGTATGTGTGCACAGTACTCATCCGCATGCACATGTGCATGGGTATGTGTGTTCATTTTTGTTGATTGAACAAAAGACCTCATCCATGCCAGACTAAGGAAGATGAATGCCCCTGAACTACAACTCTAGTCTAAGATGGTTGCTGTATTTTAACCTTTGATGAAACTTTATTCATCTTAACATAGTGGTAACACCATTTTATATATCAACCACCAGGACAAAATAATCTTAAATTCCCCATGACCTTGCTAACACTTGTCTTATTTGAAATAATACACATTTACATAGGCATAATTCAGGTTTATATTTTGTTATTATGTTGGCTATTTCTATGTCCTCTTTATAGTAAACCTATTCAAATTATTTGTCTAATAACTGTTTATGTTTCTGACATATAGGAGTTTCAAATTTATAATTGAAATACTAACTCCTTCACAGACACATAGCACACACTGCCTAATACTCTGTAGTATTCTATGTAATGGAATCTATTATTTTCAGTATAGAAGCCATATGTGTGTGTACCATGTACATGCCTGGTTCCTTCAGGGTTTGGAAAAGAAAGTCAGATATATGAAAGGGGAGTAAAGGATGGTTACTATGTGAATTGCTATGTAGCTAGTGGGTTCTAAACCTGGTTCCTACTCAAGAACAAGTATTCTTTTTTAATTAATATTTTATTTATTTTACATACCAATAATAGTTTTCCCTTTCCTCTCCTCTTGTTCTTAATCTCTACCTTCATTTTCCAACTCCCATTCCTCATTCATTCTGAAAGGAGAAGGAGTCCTCCAAGAGTCAACAAAGTATGGCACATCAAGTTAAGGCAAGGATAGGTCCTGATCCCACTGCTCTGAGACCCACAAACAGATCAAGGTACACAACTGTTACCCACATGCAGATGGCCTAGGTCAGAGCCAGGCAGGCTCCCTATCTATTGGTACAGAGTCCATGAGCTCTCACTAGTTCATGTCAGCTGTCTCTTTGGGTTCTTCCCCTTTTCAGGCAATCCCTACTCCTTATCTTCAACTGGAATCCCAGAGTTTGACCCAATGCTTGGCTGTAAATTTCTGTATGTGCTTCTATAGATCACTGTATGAAGGCTTTCTGATGATAGTTAGAGTAGTCACCAACCTGATTACAGGAGAATACCATTTCATGTACCTTCTCTACTATTGCTAAGAGTCTTAGTTCAGGTCATCTTTGTGGATACCTGGGATGAGGTTTCTCTTTAAACTCAACATGACCCCCATCAAAATACCTCTTTATTACTCTCCTCCTCTGCCCTGCCCCAAACCCAACCAACACAATCCCTTGTGCTCCATATTCTCATCACCTCTCTTTCTTTTTCCCTCTCTCCAGTTTATCCAGGAGATTGTATCTATTTTCCCTTCCAAGGGAAATCTATACATCCAGTCTTTGGGTTCTCTAGGACTGTAGGAAAGCATCAGTAAGGCAAAGGAAACTGTCAATAAGACAAAGTGGTAGCCTATAGAACAGAAAAAGATCTTCACCAACCTCACATCTGACATAAGATTGAACATCAAAATATATAAGTAACTCAATAAACTAGAAATCAAAATACAAAAAAAATCCAATTAAAAATGTGATACAGATTTCAATACATAATTCTCATCAGAAGAATTTTACATGTCCAAAATACACTTAAAGAATTATTCAACCTTAGCTATCAGAAAAGGAAAATCTAAATAACTCTGAGATAACTCTCATATGTCAGAACCATTAAGATGAAAATCTCTAATGGCAGCTTATGTTAGAGAGGATATAAAGGAAGGGAAAGACTCCTCCACTGCTGGTGGGGGTGCAATCTTGTACAGTTGCTTTGGAAATCAGAATAGTAGTTTATCAGGAAATTGGGAATCAGTCTACTACAAAAACTAGTGATATCAATATTAGGCATATACTCAAAGGATGCTCAAGTATATCACAAAGACACTTGCTCAGCTATGTCCATAACAACATTATCCATAATTTTTAGAACTTGGAAACATCTTAAGTGATCCTCAGGCAAAGAATGGATAAGGAAAATGTGGTACATTTATACCATGGGCTACTACCCAGTATGTTGGGGGAGAATAGCATCATGAAATTTTCAGGTTAATGGATGGGACTAAAAAAAATCATCTGCAGTGAGGTAACCAGACCCAGAAAGACAAACATGTTATGTGCTCACTCAGGTATATATTAGCTATAAAGGATAAGAACAAGTATTCTTAATAAATGAGTACGTTCCGGCACCAATCTTGAAATTTTAGCAAACTGAATAGTCTTATTTTCTTCGTTCTAAAATTGTATGGTTGAATCTCTAAGGAAATAATAATCTTTCATGAATATGTCAGCTGGCAAAGTCTTTGAAGTGTATTTTCTTTTATAAAAGAGAGAAATAGATTTTTCAAGATAAAACAATGGCAAATAAATTTAGAAAAATTTATCTCTGACAATCAACTTTCATATATATATAGCTCTATCCTTAGAACTGAAATTATATCAATTTCATTACTCATGGAGAAAAGTGAAACATTTTGATTTACCAATGTAAGAATTTCATAAATGTTCTTTGCAGGCAATATCTTTAAACAGCAATACAGTTTTGACAGCTTATATTACCCCATTTAGCATGTTTCTAGAAGTTTTTACATTTGATAGTTTTTGTGTCTTTCAGAAGAATCTAAGCTAGAGATCTCAGATATTAAGTAAGTATATTTTTTTTGTTGTTGTCTTATGGGAAGTTTGGTGTCACTCAATCATTGGTGGTACATTTCTTTTGTTTTCTAGGAAATGTAAAAGGTAAAATGGTTTCCTAAGATTTATTTCTTTCTAGAAGAATTTAAATATTACAACGAGGTTTCTTGGCCCGGGGTGGCCAGATGTCCAGACCCACAGACCTGCAGTCCCAGACCCCTTAGCCTCCCTCAGCTGCTTTGGCCCCCCAAAATGATTCAGATGCTTATATTAAGTTCATGCTATTTGTCCTATGGCTCAGGCACATTGCTAGCTAGCTCTTACATCTTAACTCAACCCATTCTCATTAATCTGTCTGCCATGTGGCCCGTGGCTCACCCATGTTCCTTACATGTTGCTCCTTTTGGCTTCTGGCTCTGTCTCTCTGACTCCACCCTGCTTCTCCTACCTATGCTCTGATTTCTCCTCCTACTTCTTCTATGGTGCCTGTCATGGCCCAAAACGGCTCCTTTATTTAAAGATTGATATTCACAGCATACAGAAAGACATTCTCACATCATTTAAACTAATCAATCTGTGAACAAATAAATATTCGATAGTTCATAGTAGAGTTTCAGATAATTTATATCTTAGAACTTGGTAATTAAAGGAACAACAATAAACTAATGTGTTGATGACTAAGTAAGTTTTTCATGCCTTACTTAACACAGAACTGTAATCAGTGCCAAGTAAACTTTAATAGAGATAACATCACCCTTTGCATCGAGAAAAACAATGGTCATTTGGAGAATATTAAGGTGGCCTTGCCTCCTAAAAATAAGAATGTGAGATAAGAATTGTGTGAAATAATACCAGAATTTTCTATATTTTGGTAATTTTCAAAAGAAAAAAATGGAGGATCATATAATGTTAAAATATTAGAAAATAAAATTAGTTGGTAAAAATGTTTCTGTGACTATCTTAACAAGGGTGTCATTTTATAATATTATGACTATAGTAATATGGAGAGAAATTTATATAATTACTGGTAAATAACTGGACTAAGGGTTTGATTCAAAGACATAATCTAATTAAGATTATATTAAATATCATAATCTAAGTGATTGTTATATGAACCATATTCATAAGTTTACTATATTAGATTTGTGAATCATTTAAGTACGTAGGAAAATTTTATTTGAGTCACATAATTGAAGTAATTTAAAAGGTAATTGAAAATATTACATATGTAAATGAACTTAAACTTTAAAATTAATCACACTTCAATTCAAACATGTTATGTAAAGATTCCTTTGAAACTTAAAATTGCTTTGCAAATGCATTGATTTATTAAAAATTAAAATCATAGCATTGAGAAATTTAATTTTAATTTCTAAAAGATGAAATATTGTCTTCAATGGGCTCTTATGAATACAAATTAGTCTTTGAGCACATAAACTCATCACAATCGAAAATACTGATTGTAATATATTTCAGCGAGGCCACTAACATGAAAACAAACTTCTGTGAGCCAAGAATATAAGGGTAAAGTACTCATGTCTAGGTAAGCAGGCTCATGAGAGTTCATAGGTATAGCCTCTGACATTTCTGTCAGAGAAACTTAATCTCACAGCAAACCTCCTGTCCCTCCAAGATCAACAAGAGACAAGGCCTACAGGAAGCTAAGGAAGTCTAAGAGTGAAACAGTCTTCCCCAGGAATATGTACACATGTGGGTGTGTGGGTGTCTGTATATATAAATACAGAAAGAGAGATATTAGCATGTGTGTATAATGTGTGTTACTGTATACTGAAACTCATGAATTTATAATGCTAACTCCATTCTAAAGTTTGTCATTATAAGTATAGCTAAGTATAGTTCTCCCCTTCATTAATGACACTGTATGGAGACTATCACAGAAATCCACAACTGAATAAATTGTAGTAAACAACAAATCGTTGGACACCCAACTCAAATGTGTTTATGTACAACGTAACTTCTATACAACAAAACTTAGAGGCCACTGTAGAAAAAGTATGCAAAAGACTGTAAAGCCAGGGTAACATAAGATCAGCTTCAAAATAGCACAGTGTGGACATGGCTGGGAAGCTGTACCCATAAAATGTTAAAAATGGGGTTGTCTGATCTAGATCTGTATAAGGACATGATCAGTTGCTAACTTAGATAAGAAGAAATTTTGCATAGTTCCAACTGTAGATGGAGAGTTACATGGCTGCTGAGAGAAGGAAATGTCAGCATTTCCGAGGGATGAGCTCTCTACCAGGTTATCTGAGTGCAAACAGTCAGGCTTAAACTCATATGTATATGAGCAACATGAAACAAACTCCGTAAGTTGTTTTCTTTTTCTTTTTGTGTGTAACAGTATTGATTATAGACGAGGTCATGAATTTGTGAGTTTGTGGGAGACATGCAAAAAGTTGGAGATAAAAATGAAGGGAAGATATGTTATTTTCCATATATATATATAATTATCCATTTTATATATAATGGATATACATATATATATATAATGGATAATTCTCAAACATTAAGTAAAGGAAAGAATATTTATGGAGCAGACAACAAATTTAACACAGTTAAAAAAATTATCAAATATCTTATTAATTTTTCTCTATATTTGTCTTGAATTATGCCTTAACTATGGCTTGAAAAATGGGCGTAGGCAACATCTTTTATTATAGTATTAACTAATTTTGCTGATTTTTTAGTCCTACATGCAAAATTTATTAAATAATTAAAAATTATAAGAAAGCAAATAATGAGTTAAAATGAGGGTAGACATCTATACTACAAATTAAAATGCTGGTAAAATTGATAGGAAAAATAACATTTAAAAATTGTTTCCAAATTTTATTTATGTTTATAGAAAGAAATTCTCCATCTCAGAAAATATTTCTTTATTCTTACTAAATAAAAAGAACTGAGAATGTGAGATCTTAGTTGATAAGGTGTGATAGAAAAAAATATGTTGTAGATAATTAAAATCAAAATTTAATTTAATTATTAAATTATATTGGAGCATATCTAAGCTAAGATGGTTCAGAGATATAATCGTATTTTAGCAAAGATCAGTTATTGTTTTTAAATAGTTATCATTTTTTTATTATGATTAATAGTAGAAAGGAGTATGATTTTCTAACTGGGCAATGGTTAGAATACCAAGCACATACTCAATAAAATGTACTTATAATAATATGGTATCCACAAAGGATACAAAGCTTGGTCCTTCTTTGTGATGATACACTGAGATTTGTTTATCAACTTTATTTGTGAAATTTGTATGTATTTAACACTTTATAATAGGAAAGTATGCACTTTGCTTCAGTTCTGACTGAAGTGATTCACCTTGTTGCATGCATGGATTCAGGCATACCTTGTACTCTAAAATGCTTATGCTTAGCATATGAGTTTCTAAAAGGATTTCTATGCTGTAATTTGTGGGGACAGGAGACAACAATATATGTTTTATTTATTTTTAACATATAATTTATTTTTATTTTATGTTCATTGGTGTTTTGTCTTAAAGTATGTCTTTGTGAGGATTTCAGAGACCCTGGAACTGTAGTTACTGACAGGTATGATCTACCGTGTGGTAGAAATTGAACCTGATTCTTTCAAAAGAGAGGCCAGTGCTCTTAATTGCTGAGCCACCTCTTTGCCTCCTATTTTATTCATTTTTAATGGACAAAATATTGTTTATTCATGATAGGATCTTTTATACTTCTTGAATCCTTCATTGAAGCAAATATCTTGCTTTTACCTGAAAGTATAAATATGTATAAGGTGATTGTTCTTTTCAGAAAACTATAAGAGGACATTAGAGGGTAGAATGGAACTTCAATGTAGTCACGCTCTGCTACACCATCCTCTGACTATGCTGGGTTGTTGCTCATTTGACATTTATATATTCACTAGGAATCTTACAGGAGAACAACTCTATGATTAAATTACTATAAAGTCAACATGTAACACAGGATATTCTCCCTTTAAAGAAAGCATGTCTATGGTTTTAATTCATCTTTAAATTTCTGTCAATATTTTGAATTGATAAAGTTCAGTTCAAGTTATATGATAACACTTAATAAAGTACTAGAGGGAACAGGGACCCTAGACTAAAGTAGTAGTCTCTATTTTATATAAAACAGTACGATAAATAGGCCAAGTCTACAGGATGTGCTGTTCATTATCTCATTTTTTTCTTTTCCTGTAAAGCTTGCATTAAGTCTAATTCTTTACTGAAGTTCATACTTGAAAAGTGCATAGTATTTTGGACAGTAAAAGCCATTAAGTTGAAAACGTCTTTGAGAAATGACAAGGTGATTGGATGCCTCAAGTTCATTTTTTTCTTTTCTTTTTTCTTCCTTTCTTTTTTATCCATTAGAGCTTCAATTTTACTCTACCTATGCTCAAGTGGATTCAGAACCAATTTTAAAATCTTTTTTATTTTTGACATTGTATTTTAATTATGACATTTCCACATTCCATTCTCTCCCTCTAAAATCTCCCATAAACCACTCTCTCCCTTCTTCACATCCATGGTCTCTTACTGAACACACACACAAACGCACACACACATGCACACATGCACACTCACACATTCCCAAATATAACTTGTTAAGTATATATAGTGTTACCGTAATATATATTTCAGTGCTGAAATAAACATTCTTAATTTTCAAAGCACAAAATTGTGCCACTATCTACACTGTCTTTACCATTTTTGTGATATATTGATTTACATATATATTATAATATTTTACATTTAATCAAAAGTAAATATTTTGACAAATTTCAAGTAAAAAGATTTGTTTTGTCCATCAATGATGACATGTCTTTCTTTCCCAATCACTTAATGACTACTGTGCTATTGAAATAATATTGTGTTCATTTTCTTTGCTTTATTTTGCTTTTTTTGCTCTGACTTGTAAAACAAAATCTATTCTTTTGGCTTGATTTTCTTGCAGCTGACATCTGGTGCTATCAGTGTATCTGGAAATGGTTCAGAAAACATAACTGCTAGGCAATAATATAGGAGCATTTTCTCTCTTTTGTAAATGTTAGACACTGATCCTCCCAAAGCTAACTAACCTTTTTCCCAGTCTCATTTGAATGAAGTTCTATCACTAAAAGAAGAATTATTCAAGTTTCTGTACCAAATAAAGAACATTCTCAAAATGCAAACTTACTACAAATTGGTTATTTTTTAATATTTAACACAAAAAGTACTTTAAAAATTTCTCCTAGCTGCTCATTTCATATTAAGTGTCTGTTAAGTCATTCACATGTATAAAATTCAATCATATTTAAATTCAGTTTTAAAGATTTTGATGCTAAGTAAAGAAAATAAAAAATATTTTGTGACAATGTTCCATCTATGACATTATACTTACAAATCTAAAGACAGAATGAAAAATATCCTTTCATTCAGAATAGAGTTAAACTTTATCAGTGAAAGAAGTACCTTAAAATGAGTCATTAATCTACAATAAAATTAGTGCAGACACAGTTTCACCTTGGAAAGGGAGCACGGCTGCATTTGAATTAAAAGGCATCAACCCGAACTGGATGACTCTGAAGTAACCTGAGGCTCATAGGACATTCTAAATAAGCCTTCTAAGAGCACTGGATACTGGGAGTTAGCTGTGTACTACTTCTCAGAAAGGTAGACTTTCTCTTGATAGGAACAAAGGTTGAGTCTTGTGTCAATCTGTTTATCTTTCATTATTTATAGATCTGAGGGCTAGAAAACTTCATCAAAGTTATACATCAAAGAATGTGTGTCAAATAATAATAGCTTTAAATATATTTTTATAAACATATCTTCTATAAGTATTTTTAACATTGTGAGGACCTTATTGGAAATTTTTTTTCAAGTTATTTGGGTCTTTTCAAATCTAGAACCCTGGTTTTAGAAGAAACTCTGAATTACAGTTCTAAGTTTCCTTTTTTCTTTGAACTCAGAAATTAATATGAGAAGAAAGACAATGAATACTTGCCAAAATATAACATGCTTCTGAAGTTTGAGAAAGACGAATTCTCAGAATACCTAGTTATTGTGAAATTGGCATATTTACCTTTAACTGTATTTTACAATTAGCTATGACCAATACATATACAATTCTGTCTAAAAATCACATCAGTGAGCTCAGATAATTTTTGTGGTAGATAACTATCATGCAAATAAAATAATTAAGAATATCTTCATTATTCATTGTTTCTATGAAAAGACACAATGACAAAGGGAACTCTTGAAAGGAAGTTTATGGGAACCTAATTTATAGTTTGAAATGGTTAGTCTGTTATCATCATAGAAGGGAACATGGCAACAGAAAAATAAGGGGGGGGATCGTTCTGGTGCAGTAGCTGAGAGTTCATGTGTTAAAACAGGATGCAAGAGAGAGAGAGAGAGAGAGAGAGAGAGAGAGAGAGAGAGAGAGAGAGAGAGAGAGAGAGAGAGAATCACAAGCTTGTCAGAATATTCTACTCCTCAGTACCGACTTCTGTATTAGTTACTTTTTATTGCAATCAGGAGACATTAAAAAGGTAATTGAGAGAAATAAAGAGTTTACTAGGAACTTACAGTTTCTGTGGGCTAGTTCAAGATCAATACAGCAGGGAGAATGGCAGCAGGCAGGCGGACGTGGAACTAAAGTAATAACTAAGATTATAAATTAAGACTACAACTATGAGGCACAGAGACACATACACACAGAAAGAGAGAGAGAGACAGAGAGAGGGAGGGAGGGAGGGGGGGAGGGAGGGAGGGAGGGGGGGAGGGAGGGAGGGAGGGAGGGAGGGAGGGAGGGAGGGAGGGAGGGAGAGAGGGGGGGAGGGAGGGAGGGAGGGGGGGGAGGGAGGGAGGGGGGGAGGGAGGGAGGGGGGGAGGGAGGGAGGGAGGGAGGGAGGGAGGGAGGGAGGGAGGGAGGGAGGGGGGAGAGAGAAACAGAGACACAGTGAGACAAATAGAGACAGAGAGTTTTTTTTTTTTAAAACCTAACACGTCTATCTCCGGTGACTGTGAGAGCCAAAGTCCCTCCATTTTCTAACCCAGAGCCATTTTGAGGAGATAGTTTCTATTTCTCAAAGATTAGGCCCTTTTCTAAGTAATCAGGAAGACACTCCAACCCAACCATAACTGTTTCCTTACCCTTAGACAACCAGTCAGCTAACTACTGTCCACTTGATGGAAGGGATAATATTAGTGAAGAAAATTTCCCTAGACACCAGCCCATAGGAATTTACCCCGCAGTCCCCAGCCTGTTAACCCCACTGCACTCCCCAGCCCAATAACATAATTCCTGTGGTCTTTTTTTTTCCTTGAAAAACCCTACCCTGCATAGTGGAGGGGCCCTTCTGCTGGTGCCACTGAGTCAAATGGCAGGTTTGTGATCCCTGCTGCAGCTTGTATTTACCGAACCAAAATACCTTGCATTTGTATCTCAGTGAATTGGTGTGTTACTGGTGGTCCTTCTGGGGGTCAAGACTGGGCACAATATTTGGGGATTTGTATGGCATCCGCAGAGGAACCCCCCCTCCCCCCGACCTCCGACCATGAAGGTAATGAAGGTAAGGTCAGCAAAGCTAGCCACTGTCTTTTCTGTTGACTCTGTACTTTTTGTTTTCTACGAGAACTGTGACATCTGTCTGATACTCAGCCAGACTGGACATGTTCCTATATTCTCAGGGGGGCTAGGTGAAGTTCTGGACCCTCATCAGGTAAATTTGTCCACCCTAAAAGTAGAATCCGGGGAATTGGAAAGATGGGATTGGGCAGCTTTATTATCACTGCACTGCCCAGTCTGTATGGTATTTTGAATCCTTGAGCATGGACTTTCTGAGGCTATGAGACTGAAACCCTTTGTCAACGATGGTCGCCAGTATAGGGCCCTATTATTACCTCTTGTTCTGTATTGTTTTGTTCTTTTTGCCTGTTTATCGTTGTTTGTCTGACTGTAGTTGACAGACACAGAATGGCGGGCACATCATCCACCTCCTAAGACTTAAGTCTAGCTCACTAGTCAGATGTCAAAGGTACTGCTCACAAAAACAGCGTTGAAGTTAAAAAAAAAGTAAACTTTTGTTCCTCAAAATGGCCCCACATTTAAAGTAGGACAGCCACAAAAAGAGACATTTCATTTCATCTCATAGCCATCCAAAGGATAAAAGAGAGAGGCTTCCAGTCCCAGACTGAAGCTAATAGTTGTCTTACTCCCTTAAAAATGTTCCTGGATATTAATATGTGAATGCATGAACAATGTGGCAAGAGTAGAGTATATGTGTTTAATGCTTGGACATGTATATATATTTTGTGAGTCCAGATAAAAACTGTTTATGGCAAACCTTAAGTTATTTGGATAAACAGAGTTATATAAAAGTTTTTATTTTGATACCTATAAAAATTTTCAATTCAATATCATTATTTCTAGGGCTAAGCCTAAAAGAAATAAATTGTAAAGTCCCAATATAATAAAAGTTGCTAATGTATTAAAGGATATTAGGAGATACAAGTAATCAGTCATCTTTAAATAATCAAAGTTTTTAAATTATAGCCATGCTAAGTACTGATGTAATTAATTATAGGGATGAGTGTTATTTAGTCCTGTGTATATATTTTCAGGGTTGAGCTTACAATAATTAACTAGAAAGAAAGATTTTCTATTCAGATACACCTGAGCAGCCCTCATACTTCAGAGATCTGCAGAATATGGCATTTGAAATGTTTATTTTAAAGCTTATTATTTTTGATCAAAAATCTTATTTAGAGACTCCCAGATCCTAACAGTGACCCAAGATCTCCAAAGAAGATTATCAGGCACCAAGAAGTCTCCATCTGGATTGTGGCAGTGCTGACCTCGGCAAGATGCTGTAGTACAATACCTGCCTCCAGGACCTGACCTAGGCTCTGGACAAGCTGCAGGACATTCTCCAAGAGTATTAGCTTTAGATTAGATCCACTGTGGTACCCAAATCTATATACTAATCATCCACTAGGTTCACAGCCTCTTCAGTGTGCTTCAGCCAATGTCAGGCTGCTTAGTACAGAGCATATAAGGCAATTAGATTAATTTTTTTTCCTCTACAGAGCCATAACTAATGCACAACCTACCTAAAAATTAGAACAAAGAGACATAAATTGGAGTTAAGCATATAGAGACCAAATATAATTTCATTATCAAAAGTATTTCTGATAAACATATGATACAAGTTCAAGAACCAAGTGAACAAAAGAAGCTTGGTACTTTTAATTTTAATATTGAAAATACTCTTTTTATTTTATTTTTGTTAAAATGTGAGTAAAATTTTTGTTATAATAAGATTAATAAAGCATCCATTGAGGTTGGACACTGTAACAATAGAAAGAAGAGAGCCCTAAAGATCAGAGACTCACTCAATTACATATCTGGAGTCCCATAAGAATACTAAATTGAAAGTTATAATGTGTACACAGAGGACCTGGTGCAGACTCATATAAATCCTATGTTTAAAACTTCATTTTCTGTCTTCGTATGAGCTGTGCTCAGTTGATTTAGAGAACCTAGTTTTTCTGGTGTCCTCAATCTGTTCTGAATCTTGTGCTCCTTCTGTCTCCTCTTCTGCAGGGTTCCCTGAGTTCTGAGGTGAGAGATTTGATCAAAAAATCTTTTTTAGAGCTGTATATTTTTATTATTTTTTTGAGAATTTTATAAAATATGTTTCGAAGATATTCATCCAATTAACTCATCCCTATACTACCTTGGTAATCATCTTTCATATTAAATATTGAGATTACATATATTTTTCTTTCTCCACTGAGTTTAGCTTTTTTTATTTAGCTAATCTTAAGATTTATTTGTTCCTGCTCTGGTGTATGGTCAGTGAATTAGATATCACATAATTTAAAAGAAAGTGATTCTGCCTGTCTTATGATTATTATTTTGTGATTAATAAACATGATCCAAAGCATTTGGAGAGAAAAAAATTATTTGGCTTATATATACCTATTACAGTTCTCTTAGGGCAGACAAGACTGCAAACTCAAGCCGGGTGGGAACCTAGAGATAGAAGTTGGTGGAAAGGCAATGGACAAGTGCTGTTTAGTGACTTGATCTTTATAGTTATCTTACTGAACTCTGGACTACCAACCAATAGTTGTATCCACCTAGCAGGAGATGAGCCCTCTTTTGTCAAACACTAACTGAGTAAATGTCCTACCACCTCGCCTACTCCATATGCTACAGTTGAGTTTCCTTTCTCCTAAATAATGTTAGCTTGCTTATGTCAAGTTGATTTGAAATTAGCTAGGATGCTCCTTCTCCCAGAAGCTATCAAATGCTAACTGACACTTTTCTAGCAGGAATATGTGTATATCTTTCCCCATCCATGCTGAGATTTTGTGTGGCTTAAGTTTGCATAGGTCCTGTGCACTTTGTCACAACCACTGTGAATTCATACGTGTGTGCCCCACTTCCATCTGGAAAACAATTTTTCCTTCTGGGTATCCAAATCCTTTGTCTCTTACAAGATTTTCATCTCTTTTTTCCAAAGCTGCCCAAGATTTTGCTCTAAATCAGATATCCATATTATAGCCATGGTTCTTTTAGTCCCATTTTTTTGTGTTGTTGTTTTGTTTTGTTTTGTTTTTACCTTAATTAAAGTTGCTACCCAAATGGAAAATAGACAACGCATGTATTTAGTGTATCTATGTTTATCCAGTGCCATAAGCCTCTGGGGCTAGGAAGAAGAGATAGAGCTCGTAGTGAAATGGTTATTATCCCCACTAACAGAAAGCAGTGATAAAGAATGTTACCCTCTTAACACCTTACTCTAACCTCCATCTGGACTGGGTAAATTGAGAGACAGAAGCTGGCCAAGAACTCTGAAAAGCTTCACTTTGAAACAAATCTTCTCAAAGTTTTTATATGAGATGTGTAAGTATATGATACGTGAAATGATAAGAATCAACATAATTCTTACATGAAATTAAGAAACTGGCATATGCACGATACTGGGATTTACAGCGTTACCAATTTTTAAAATGGATAGGAATGTTACAAAATTTACCCTATGCTTAGAATGGTTACCTGTGTTCTCAGTTTCCACATGTCATGGGAAAGGCATTTCAAGCCCATTAAGGTAGTCCCCATCCTTGTAATAAGAGATTAGTACATAGTACATAATTATTTTCTTCTAATACTATTATAATAAATGAAGAGGGATTGAGTCTTAACTCTAAGTTCAAATGTCTTAATTTGATACATTTTGATGTGTATTAATTGTATCAATTTAAGAAATAATTTAGCTTTTTGGAGGATAATTTCCTCTTTTTTGCAAGAGAATCATAAACATGGAATTGCTTTCATTCATTAAAATTAAAGAAAATAACATCATTCTTTGCATATGCTGTAATAGATAAACCATCAGTAAATGCTTCTTGTTTAGAAGATTATTTCTTGCCAGCAGGTCTCATACAACAAATGAAGCTTGGGTCATGTATTTAAGTCAAGATTGAAATCTCCAAAGTTTCTTAGACCAGTATTACTATTTGTTGAGTTAGATTAAACTCAAAAGTCACCAAAATGTCAGCTGAGTGAATCATTCCACCCTTTCATAAGGCATGGACATAATGGAGGACACACTTCCCATTAAAGTGTCTTGCTCTGATGAGCAGTAACTGTTTTACAGTTGCATTGTCTATCACAGGATGTATAACCTTGTGAATGAGGGGCAAGAGGGCAGAAAGGAGTGATGTCCGACTCAGAGTAAATCTATGAACCATTTTCTTCCATTATGAGCTCTATATCAATTTTTGTGAAGTGTGTGTTATGAAACTCAGTGTGACCCAACAGTGCCTTCTGTGCAGTTTGGAAGCTTTTTCTCAAATACAGTGGTGGCTCGACCTTGCTTCCTTTTACTCTTGAATGTTCTGTCTTCATCTACTTGATGCTTTCGAGAATGCCCTAATGTTTAGATAAAACTCACAAACTTATATTTGATGGAACTATTAATTACTTTGATTTTCTTCATTGATATCTAGTGACCTTGAGTTTTGAACATTTGCTTTTATCTGTGAATATGTTGCAACACTCTCAGTTCTTAAGCTTATTTAAAACTATATCCTTGGTCCCACACAATCAGAATCTATAGTTAATGGTGGTTTTTATACTTTACTCTGCACCACAAATATCACTTATGCAACTTTCTCAAAAGAAGTATTTATTTATTTCAAAGCTTAAGATTCAAACAGTATGAAAGAAGCTTGGAATGTCCTTAGCAATTGCCAAGAAGTATGTACATAAAGTACTGTTACAAAAATCAACACTGCAAAGTCAAGTGAGTGCCAAATAAGAAAACACAATTCTAAAAATGTGCTATAAGAAATTGTTCTAGAAAATTTCAGTAAAATAGAACATGGAAGCAAAATTTAAAAATGCCTTAATGTGCTCTTTATTCCATATACATTGAGTGGGTATTCAATAGGTGAATGGTATATAATGGTCACTTCAAAGTCTTGTTTAATACTCTTATTTATTCCTTTGTAAATCTGTTGACAAAATACTAGAAGAACTAACTTATTTTAGAACTGTGCAATATTACAAGATATTTATTATGCAACTTCTCTCTGAAAAATGTTGATAAATCACCTTTGTGGGACTCTTAACATCATCACCGAAACTGCGAAACTTGAAAGTGATGCCTCCTGCATGGCACAGATGTAGCAAAATATTGCTAATCACTTACAGTGATCTCTGAATCATTTATTCAACCTAGTATTGCTTAGTTGTGTGTGGTAAAACTTGCCTCATGAAATCTTAGCCCAGTTAATTACTGGGCCATTATAAACCAAAATTGTACTGTATTTAGTATTTTATAGAAAATTATTCGCTTTATATCCATTTGATAATTTTTTCTCTTAATCATATCAGTGAGTTCCAGGCAGACTTCTTGGACTCAAAAACTTCTTTCTCCATTCTAGACAAATAAGGAGTCCTCTGCTTAGAGAAACGGATCATGCGCACTACTGACACTGGTGAGACACTATCTGCCAAGGCAACCATTACTACTTAACTTATGGAAAAAGTTCTGTTTGTTTATTTAATGGAGTTTAGGAAACAGAAATGCTTTAGCTGATAAGCTTTAAAATTTTAGAGAACAAAATCAACAGTAACAAATGCAAAAGAATATTCATTTCCACTTCCCATCTCTATTCTTTCATGCGCCTTTCTATATATCAGATGTTCTAGACATGGCTCTACCTCTAGACACATACTTGACTTACTTAGACTACTATGATGTCTGTGCTCTTAGTCAAACACATTTTTGTTCAACATTTCTAACAACAATTACCCCAATTTTTTTTCTAGACTGTCTAAATATCATCACAACCTTGCATTTTTTATGAAGGACTCTGAGCACAAAGAAATTTGAGGACATAAACAATCAGTGTTTCAAGAAATTGCCATGTCAGGCTTGGAAAAACTGTAAAAGTCTTGGGAAAAATGATCCTCATTTATTGAGCACTGCAGGTGTACTATTCTCTGTACTTTGTGAGTGGCTTGAATTAGGTCTTTTATTTACCCTAGTCTTTACTGTTTGGCCAGTTAGCTGAAAGGCAGACAATCAAATGAAAAACAATAAAATCATGTTAGGTGCTGGAAGCAAATCTGAAGGTCATTTCCCAGTTTTGTTTTACTTTTACAATATCCAAGATGTCATTTAAAAACAGTGTTCATTGAAAATCATTTCAAAATTTGATGTTTGAGTAGAGTTTAACAAGTTAGTTTACATCTGTAAATATGATGTCTTGACCATGATTTCATTTTGAAGCAACTGCATTTGGCTCATTACCAACAATTTCAATTTATACTATTTAAAATTCAATTTTATGTACGAATATATATAATTCATAGAGACTTAATTTGGGAGCTGCTATTTTCTCTATTCAAGTCTCAAGGTTAAAGCTGCTGTCCCTAAG
This sequence comes from Phyllotis vaccarum, assembly GCA_033318265.1. NCBI lineage: Eukaryota > Metazoa > Chordata > Mammalia > Rodentia > Cricetidae > Phyllotis > Phyllotis vaccarum. The sequence continues at coordinate 51,396,482 of JARWLC010000007.1, forward strand.
CATCTGATTCAATGAATGCTGCTGTGTGTACTGTATTTTTCGCAGTAGACCAATAAAAACAATCTGATTGATCTGTCTCGTTATGAACTTGATGGCTTCCAGAGCACTAGCTATAAAATAAGCTAACTGGAAAATCAAGGCTTTAGTGACCTCAGAGGACTCTTATCTCATACTGCAGTTTAAATCATGTTACTTTAAATTTAGATATTAAATTCACAACACATTTTATATAACAAACCAGCAAAAACCAGTAAATAGCTTTTTATTTTCAGCTCTTCTATGCTGGTACAATCGGATGAGTAAAGAGCTTTGCTAGTACTCACCTTCTCTGAACATATAAACTTGTCTTTTTCCAGAATCTGAAGGGCCTTGACTCTCTTTTCTCTAGCATCCACACTTTTATTTAAATGCTTCATTCCAAGGGGACCCACTATCCTTTCTGCACAGTTCTTTCCCTGTCTTCATTCCTCTCTCCCTCTGCCCATGCCCTTTCTCCTTTCTTCAGGTAAAGATTGCTGGTTTACCACATTAAACTTTAAGATTTCAATTTTTCAAGATACTACAAATATTCTTATGATTTTCATTGAATATCAACAGGTTAGAGAACTGGATAGCTCAGGGGCATCTCCTTCTCCATCTCTCTGCCTCTTTCTTTTTTAAGCCCTGTATTATAATACATAGTAGTATTCATTCATTTCTTTCTTTATAGTTCTATACACGCATGCAGTATATTTCAGTCATTTAAATACCATTAGTCTCTCTCACTCCCAATTTCCCTGAATGCTTTTTATCCTTATGAACACTCCCCAAATTTCATGCCTTCCTTTAAGACAACTGTGTTGATAAGACAGACTTAGACTGAAGTAGAACTGAGTAGAAGTTTATGGTAACTACATCATTTATTCATTCATTTTGTTAGAAATCAATTAGGGATGAGGAAATAAGTCTTGCCTGGAGTGAATGTACCACTCTGAGCTGACTGACCTTGGGAGTTCTTGATGTGGGAATGTCTTTCTGTATGCTGTGAATATCAATTTTAAATAAAGGAGCTGTTTTGCCCCATGACAAGCACCATAGAAAAAGTAGGAGGGGAGATCACAACATAGGTATGAGAAACAGGGGGACTCAGGGACAGACTAAACCAGCTGCCCAAGAAGAAGCATGTAAGGAACACATGTGAGCCACGGGCCACATGGCAGACAGATTAATAAGAATGGGTTGAGTTAAGATGTAAGAGCTAGCTAGCAAAGTGCCTGAGCCATAGGCAAAACAGCATGGAGTTAATATAAGTATCTGAATCATTTTAGGGGTCTGATCAGCTGTGGGCATCTAAGAGGTCTGGGGCTACAGGTCTGTGGGTCTGGACCTCTCCCGGTATGGGGCCAGAAACCTCATTGTTACAACTTCTTGCCCATTTGGGGGAGGAGATGGATGATGGGGAGTAGGGAGACTGAAGGCTGACTGAGAGGGATTGGAAGGAGAGAAGAGAGGGGAAGCAGGGGGATACATAGATAAAATAATGACATTTTTTAATAAAAAAAGTCAAATAAATCATAGATCAAAATCTCAGGGATCAGAATCAGATCGTCAGGCTCTGCAGTTGCTCTTATCTACTGAGCTGCTTTCCTGGTCCCAATCCCTATTTTGTGTTCAATTGTTTCTCATAACAACTATTATTGTTACTACTTACACACAAATATGCTCTAAGTCATTCTTTTTTTTCTTGTCAATATTTTTTTAATATAAGTTCTCACCCTCTACATTATGCGACTGCTGTTAGACTACCCAGACTGTATCATGTTAACTGATTTTATAAATCATCTTCTGATATATATTCATTTTGTGAGTTCTATTCTGAAGAATCTATGACAAATATAAATGTTTATAGCCTTATAGCTGAGCATCTCTAGAAGTCATGAAATAGATGGCATGCACCACATATTTCCACTACCATTAACTAGCTGGTCATCTTTGCCTCCTTTACCATGATAAACAGAGACTCCTAGTACCTGAGCCCAAATAATTAATTCCTCTCTTATTCTACTCTTGTTAGGTATACTGGTCCACCAGTGCCAAAATTATGAATATGATTAGCATGTGATCCAAATTCATGTGAGTGCATTTCCATAGTATATTTCCCTCGCTACTTTAGACATTTCAAAACTAAATCAATACTTACTACATTTGAACTAATATTTCTCTTTACCAGAAATATCCACAGCCAAACTTTCATGAGCCTTTAAATAGGACCTCCTGAATATGTCATTCTTCCGTGTGCTTATAAAGTAATTTCTACCACATACTTCTCTTAATCTAGTCTCTTTAAGGCTATGTTTTGACATCTACTAATATTTGACATTTTCTCATAGGGTAGTTCTTGCTCACCTCCTGATCCTTTGTTGTATATTTTTCCACATTCAAACACAATCTACTCAATTCCCTGTCATGCCGGATGTCTTCACTCTGCTGGAGTTTTTCAATCATTCATTGAATTTTATCCCATTTTTCTGAATTTTACAGATTGTAATTTTATGAGATGCTCATCTGATTGTTGGTAATGGTTTTCTTGATCAAGAGACACAGGAAATATTTTGGACTAGCCCAGTAGAACCAATGCCAAGGTTTCCCACCATTGTGTAATATATGATACTGATTTTTTCCTTTTCTTTGTATTTTTGAGGTCATCTTTGTGGTTCTTAGTAATTCAATATTGAACGTGTTTATCAATGACTCTTTACTTTATTATTTTGAGAGTGTTTTTCCCTGAACCTGTAGCTTACCAATTTGTTTAGAATGCCTAAACATGAGTTCCAGGGACTACTGTTTCTGTTGTGCCCTCAGCACTGAAATTACAGTTATAGGCCTCTATGTTTTTTTCCCATTGATACTAGTGATTTGAACTCTGAACCCCATGCTTGGATATCACACACTTAATTGATTGAGCCAAGTTTATAGTTCTCTTAAATTACTATTACAGAACTCAGATTTCCCCTTATATTGGGCAGGGAATGGATATTTTTTTCTAAGTCCTATGTCAGAATCTAAAAGAATGTTTCAAGTTTTTCTACTTCATAAGACATTTTAATATTTCCTTATTATTTAATATTGTGCCTGATTTATATAAAGATAATAGCTGTGTGGTGGCAGCAACACAAAAACTATTTATGAGAAAATATACACATATGAAAACACACACACACACAGAAATACTATTACTTAAAATATTTCCTAGTAATTGCTGAATGTATAAAAACTATTGGCAAATGATAGGGTTAAAATTCTAATCTCATATGAAGAAAAACTAATTTGTTATAATAAAAACCAATAAATTTTAAACTCAGTATTCTAGAATATCAATATAATTAAGGTTAGCAATGAAGAAAATCTTTATTCATGTTTTAAGCCCTTATATAACTTTTACATTACAAAAAGTAATGGTTTCCTTAAGTGGTAGGTACAATGTCACAAAACAAGTTTGAAGTCATCAGTGGTACAGAGGAGAGAAAGATGTAGCTAGGAAAAACATTGCCCAAAGCAGGCGGTTGGTCCAAGTCCTACAGTAAAGAGTAAGGTCAGGTGTGATTCAGTTAGAAACGGAGTATAATTTTAAAAGAAATATTATCAGAGAAATAAATTAGAAACTGGAAGAAAACTGTCAGGATGTAGAATCCCTGTAAATTTAACACAGTTATCTGTAAATTTTTCCATAAATGGATAGTTCACACTTATTATGAGGAGAGAAAAGGTAGAATTTAAGATGTTGAAAGTGCTACAAACTCAATTGTTCTTTTCTTTTATTCAAATGCTTAACACTTCCAATGGAAGCCATGGCCTTTAGTTCAGATGTTGGCATCAAAGTGTTGTCTGCAAAATCATAAGAGTAAAGTTGGAAGTAATCACACCTTGAGTAGCTATGTCTGTCACTTCTTAACTTTGTCAGTAAATGAATGGATTTACTGTCACCACAGAAGCTTCAATTCTGATAGCCAACTGCTGCTCTGAATTCAGAATTAAAAAAAAAAAACTCCAATAAAACTCAGATGTTGCTTCTTACAAAGCACTCTTTTATTTGAATATCCAAGCCAATTTACCTTTGCCTGTATGATTGCTAATTTAAGCTCTAGTTGAACATATTATTAACATTCTTCATATTATATACTTTCCTTGTTGTTTTTGCCAAATAACTGGCAAGAAGCAAGCTGAGTAGGAAATTTACTCCTGTCTTCACTGAAGAGAATTATTCTATTGTGGTAGGGAAGATGTGGGATAAGACAGGGAAAGTATCATGCCATTCACAGAAAGTATGGGTAATTAAAAACTCTCAAAATAATCCCAGTAATTTATTTATTCTAGAGATGCTTCATCCCTTTTATGATTTTTTAATATTTAATTTTATTTGTTTGCTTTTTTAAATGTATGACTATGTGCCTAATTTGTGAATGAACACCCACACAGGGTAGAATTGGACCCTGAGTTACAGATGACAGTGAGAAGCCATGTGTGTGATGGAAACTGAACCTAAGTCCTTTGAAAGGGCAAAACACATTTTAAACTGTTGAACCATCTATGCAAGCCTGAGGTTCCACTTTTTAAAAATTCTACAACCTTTACAAATAGTGGTGCTAGTTGGACCTAAGTGTTCAAACAGAAACTTATGGAGAAAATTGTACACTGAAATTACAAAACTCTAAAATAAATTTCAGAACTATATAAGATTTACTACTATGTGTGCTTTAGTAAAATGGGAAATTATTTGCTATAAGGAGGATTCAAAGATGCAACCTATTGTCCAGTTTTTGTTCTACTTATTACAACCCTTTTTATAAATATACACCACCATCTCAAACCAGTATTACCTAGAGGCTCATCAACATACATAACGTGTTTTAATTACAAAATTCTTAAAATGTTTCCTTAAATGTGTTTGAATATATATATATAAATTTGATTTTAATGATTATTAATGTGATTAAAAGTGTGATTATTACTGTTTCTGGAAAAATTTGTAATTTGAAGACTACCACAAAGAAAACAATGACACAGTTTTTTCAAATTATTTGTGTTGAAAACTCTACAGGACAAGAGATTCCATTCAAGACTACTAAACCCAGCAAAATGTTTAAACACTGTAGTTGGAAGAAATAAGATATTTCATTTTAAAATAAAATTTAAATAATATATACGTGCAAGTTAAGGTTTATAAAGGTGATGGAAGGAAAATCACAGCCTAATGAGATCTGTAGTATGAGGTTTCTAGCCTCAACTTTTGAGCCTAACCTCAAGGTTTAGGCCCTCAGACCCACAGACCCACAGAGACTCACGGATGTTTACAATAGTTTTAGGCTGATTGGCCTAAGGCCCAGGCATATAACTTGCTAACTTTTTAGCTTTAATCTAACCCATGATTCTTATGATTCTTATCCTGTTCAGCCATGGGGCTCAGTACCTTCTCTCAGAGCAGCATAGTTGTCCTCTGCTTCTTCTGGCTTCTCTCTGGCATTCTGCTTTGTTCTGCCTGTTCCTAGAGTCTTCACAGTCTGGAAGCCCTGCCCACACTTCCTGTCTGTCTTTGGCCAATCAGTGCTTTTTATTAAACTCATAGGTGGGGACAATTATTTACAATGGAACAACATAAATCCCTCTACATATTGCCTTTTCTCTTTTTAAAACAAAAAGAACTCCAAATCTAATATTCTTACCCCCCTTCATCTATAACAACTTATAAACAATGCTGTAAATAAACAGGAACATCAATAATCCATGTTTTGGGAATGTGGGTATCATTCTCTAGGCTACTTCCTGCTGAATGGGGGTATTGGCAATCTCATAGGAATCCAAAGAAAAATGTAGGATTATGCCCAAGTCTTTAGTGAAGTAGTTTGTAAGGCTGAGTTATCTCAGCCAGTCTCCTTGAAATTTTTCTGGATACAGAGATCGGTAAACTTCAACAGATTTATTCTGAAATGCTGAGTCATCTGGTCCATCCATTTCCAATGAAGATTTTTCAGGGGGTCTTCCTCTATCATACTTTATGTTCTTTATTCAGAAATAAATCCACACCTTCTCATTTCCTGTGAAAACAAAAAGAAAACCTCTTCTCCAAAGTAGCAAATCTTTGGATTTCAATTTTAAAGCAAACTCATTTTCAAAATATATAGGTTGAATTAATCCAACAGCATTTATAATCAGCTGTCTTTTAGCAGTTTTTACTATTTCATTTTCAGTCAAGAAGCTTAAAGATAAGACAATAATATACAGTATCCAAACATTCTTTGTATTTTACATCTTTACATGACTATCTATCTATCTATCTATCTATCTATCTATCTATCTATCTATCTATTTATTTATTTTACTCTATTTCTTTTTTAAGGGCTTTCTCTACCCTTTCTTTGCTTTCTCTAAACATATGTATAAATATTTTCAACATGTTCTAAACCACTTAGACTTTTTAAAAAACTATCTTTACTGTATATTTCTTTCTTAACTTTTTCTGTCTCTGACCACAGCTTTGCTTGGCTAGGGTGATGGACTCCACCCAGATTCTTCTATTTCTTTCAGTTTCTGAACACACCTTTAATTTGCCAAGGTCCTTGACTAAGGATTAAAGGTTGGTAGGATAAATGGATGGCTCCATCCAACTCCTAGTCTAATTTCATAGAATTTATCTTATTAGCCCAGGTGTTCTAGGAATTTTAGGGTCCATATAGCTATTAAGTAAAGTTTTGTCATCAGCTGCTCATTAACTCCATTTAAGTACTAGGCAACAGGGCCTCTTAAAAACCTCACAAATGTTTTGCCTCTAAGGGTGAATCAGGAGTTCCTCTTAAAAAAGCCAAGCCTCTGTTTGCCTCCAGCAAACAGAGCTGATCCAAGAAAACATAGACACTAAGAAGCCATCTTTGATTCTGTTCCCTTTTTGTCCATATGAACAGAAATCTCAAATACATCACTTACAACTTTTTGCTTATATTTAGGGTCCTATGAGACTTGAGAAACAAGCCATTTTATACCTTAAACTGCACTCCAAAATCCTGCCATTTGTAGCCCAAGCCCAAATTCCTCACCAGGGCATCTCTGTACCATGGCTCACGTGAGAGACATAACTGAGTAGCTGCTTTGGGTTCTAGACCATTTTTTTAAGCTTTCTATGGCTTTATGTGGGTATATTTTACCCACGTTGGGCTGCCATTTGTAGTAAGCAGTTTCTGACCCAGACTTTCAGACTTAGCCTCAAGGTTTAGGTCCACAGACCCACAGACTCACAGAGACACACAGATGCTTACAATAGTTTTAAGCTGATCGGCCTAAGGTCCAGGAATATAACTTGCTAACTCTTTAGCTTTAATCTAACCCATGACACTTACCCTGTTCAGTCATGCGGCTTGGTACCTTTTGTCAGAGTAGCATAGTTGTCCTCTGCTTCTTCTGGCTTCTCTCTGGCATTCTGCTCTGTTCTTCCTGTTCCTAGAGTCTTCACAGTCTGGAAGCCCTGCCCACACTTCCTGTCTGCCTTTGGCCAATCAGCACTTTTTATTGAACTCATAGGCGGGACAACTATTTATGATGGAACAACATAAGTCCCCCTACAGAGATCAATCACACTCAAGAAAACCCAGGCAATAAAATATCTCATATCAGTACAATCAAAAGAATAAAAGTGCATGCACACCTACAAGCACACATGCGCACACATGTGCATATGCACAAACTCTCTAATAAAAAAGTTACAAGTTAGAAAAAAGATTGAAAAAACAGAATCCATACTTCTGGTGCATCTAGGAAATACACCTCAGTGTCAAAAATAGATATTACCTTAGTATAAAGGATTAGGAAAATGTATTTTGATTAAGTGGGTCTAAGAAGAAAGCTGGTGTAGTCATTTTAGTTTCTAAAAAAATAGAGTTTACCACAAAATTAAGCAAAAGAGATAAAGAAAGATTCTAAAGACCAAAGAAAAACATACCAAAATAACATTGCAATTGTTAACATTTATTCTCCTAAAAGGATACCTAAGTTTGAAAGGTTAAATCACAGATTATTCCAAATACTGATAGTAGGATATTTTAGTATTTCACTTTTACCAAGGGGAAAGCCATCCAGACAAAAATCTAAACAGAAAAATGCTGGAGCTAACAGATGTTATAAATCAAATGGACCTAACATATTTACAGAACATTTCACTCATGAAAGAATATACCTTCTTATTCTGTTCTTCATGAAAATTCTCAAAAATTGACCACATACTTGGACACAAAGTAAGTCTCAACAGATACAAGAAAGTTGAAATAACTTCATTTATTCTATCAAACAATTGTGAATTAAAGTTGGATATCAATAATAAGAGAAAGTGTACAAACCAATAGAAACTTGAACAGCTCTCTACTAAATGAAAACTGGATGAAGTTGTAAATAAGAAAGAAATTAAAGACTTTTGAGTATTTATTGAAAATCAATGCATAGAATACCCAAACTTGTGGGAAACAAAGAAAGTGGTGCTAAGAGGAGATTCAATAGCATTAAGTGCCTACAAAAAAATCTGGAGTGATTATATATTAGCAACTTAACAGCATACCTGAAAGCTCTAGAACAAAAAAGGGGTACAAGAATAGCCAATGGATGCAGAAAATAATAAAACTAGGAACTATATTCCTTATAATAGAAACACAGGAAACAATGCAAAAAATGAATCAAACAAGGAGTTAGTAAAAAAAAAAAAAGTCAATAGACACAGAGAAAAGATCCAAATGAACAAAATCATGAACAAAAGGTAGACATATAAACAATCAATGAAGAGATCCCAAGAATTATAGGTCATACTTCAAAATCTATACTACACCAAATTGTAAGATCTAAATTAAATGGATAATTTTTTAAAGTGCCCACTTATTAAAGTTAAATCAAATTCATATAAGAAGCTTAAATATACCTATAGCCTCCTATGAAATAAAATCAGTTATTAAACATATCCTAACTCAAAACCCAGGCTTAGAAGGTTTTATCCCAGAGTTTACTAAACTTTCAAAGAGGAGAGAGCACCGATGCTCCTGAAATTATTCTATAAAATAGTAACAGAAGGAATGTTGCTCAATTCGTTTTTGAGTTGGTTTCCCTGATATACATACCACATAAAGACTCAACAGAGAAAAGAATTACAGACAAAACTGGAAACCTACAGACCTCTGGCCCACAGCTAAGAGGTGAATGGCATTCCCATACACCAGACTAAGTAGAGACCACAGCTTCTAAGACTCAGCCTGCGGAAACAATACCTGGAACCTCCATCAAGACTTAAACCTAAGTCAAAGGGAGACCTCCTGTAAGCCCAAACCCTAGCAAAATCCCAGCTGTCAGGATATCCCAAAGACAAACTCCTGACCCAACCCCAACCCACATCATCACACAGTGACTCCAGTGACCTCTGTGACACCTAGAAACCCACAGATCCCTGGCCCACAGCTGACTAAGAGCTAAAAAGCTAAGAGTGGACCAAGAACCCAGATCGGACAAAGAGAGGCTTCTTGTGACACAGACATACCCAGAACAAATGGCACCAAAATCAGTGATCTGTAATTCAATCAAATCCTGCAGTGAACCAAGAAAGCAATGGGCAGACAGCAATGCAAGACTACATAGAAGATCTTAATGAACAACGTGGTACCACCAGAGGAATCTGGTGATTCTAAAACATCAAGACCTGAGCCTGACAATGCAGAGGAAGTAGAAGGAAACAACCTTAAAAACAACTTTAATAAAATAGTAGAAGTCTTAAGAAAGGATACAAAAACATCCCATAAAGAAATAGAGCAAAATACAACCAAAAATTGGAAGAGATTAACAAATACCTAAAAGAAAATAAAGAAAACCAAAAAAAAAAAAAAGTGAAGGAAACATTTCAAGAATTATAAAAAAGGTAACAAACCAATGCAATGTTAGAAATAGAAAATGTGAAGAAATGAACTGGAACTACAGGTGCAAACATAACTAAAAGAATGCAAAAGATGGAAGAGAGAATATCTGGAGTGTAAGATTCAATAGTGGAAATAGATATGACACTGAAATAAAACACTAAAATTTAAAAAGTCATAATAGAAAATGTCCAATAAATATGGACACTATGAAAAAAACCAAACCTGAGAATAATCAAAATTGAAGAAGGCAGACAAAATATCTCAAAGGCACAGAAAATATATTCAACAAAGTCATAGAAGAAAACTTTCCAAACATAAAGAAGGAAATGTCTATAAAGACACAAGGAGCTTACAGAACACCAAATAGACTAAACCCCCAGAAAAAGTCTGCTTATCACATAATAATCAAACCATTAAGCCTACAGAACAAAGAAAGTTATACTAAGAGCTGTAAAGCAAAAAGCCCAAATTACCTATAAGGGCAGACCAATCAAAATAATACCTGATTACTCAATGGGGAAAAACGAAAGCAACAATGTCCTAGTCAGATATTATACAGACACTAAATGAGCATGGCTGTCAACCAAGACTACTATATCAGCAAAACTATGAATCACAAAAGATGGAGTAACAAGATATTTTACAACAAAACCAGATGTAAACTTTATCCACAAATCCAGCCCTACAGAAAGCACTAGAGGGAAAATTTCAACCCAAGGAAACAAGACACACCCATAAAACCACAAGAAATAAATAATCCCACAGAAGAAAAACTCAAAGAAGAAACACACACACACACACACACACACACACACACACACACACACATATAAACATACACCTATTACTACTAAAAGAAACAGGAAATAACAGTCATTGTTCATTAATATCCCTTAATATCAATGGACTCAATTCACCTATAAAAAGACACATCTTAACACAATGGATACAAAAACAGAATCCATTCTTTTGTTCCATACAAGAGACACACTTCAACTTTAAAGAGAGACAAAGGCTCAGAGTAAAAAGTTGGGAAAAGATTTTCTACTCAAATGATCCTAAGAAACAAGCTTGTGTAGCCATACTAATATCTAATAAAATAAACTTCAAACTAAAATCAATCAATCAATGAGACCAGGATGGTTATTACTTATTCATGTCAGTATAAATTCACCAAGATGAAGTCTCAATCCTGAACATTTATTCCTCCAACACTAGGGCACCTACATATGTAAAAGAAACACTACTAAAGCTTAAACCTCACATCAAACTCCACACATTCATAGTAGGAGATTTCATACCCTACTCTCACCAATGGGTAGGTCTACCAGACAGAAACTCTCAAAAGAGAAATGAGGCCTAACAGATGTTATGACCCAAATGGACTTAGTAGATATATACAGAACTTTTCTCTCAAACACAAAGGAATAGACTTGTTTCTTAGCACCCCAAGGAGTTTTCTCTAAAATTGAACACATAGTCTGTCATGAGGCAAACATCAACAGACTCCCTCAAAATGGGAATAACTCCTTGTATCATATAAGACCATCATGGTCTAAAGTTAGAGTTCAACAACAAAAATCACATAAAGCCTACAAATTATTAGAACTGAACATCTCTCAGTTGAACCACCTCCAGGGTCAAGGAAGAAGTTCAGGAAGAAATCAAAGACTTCCTGAATGTAATGAAACTGAATCCACAACATACTCAAATTTGTTAGGCATAATGAAAGCAATACTAAGAGGAAAGTTCATAGCACTATACGTCTATATAAAAATCCTAGAGAAATCTCACACAAGAGACTTAACAGCACAGCAGAAAATTTTAGAACAATTAGAAGCAAACTTACCTAGAAGGAGTAGATGGCAGGAAATAAACAAACTAGGACTGAAATCAATACATTTGAAACAAAGAGAACAATGCAATAATCAATGAATCAAACAATTGGGTCTTTGAGAAAGTCAACAAAATAGATAACCCTTATCCAGAGTAACAAAGAAGCAGAGAGAATATTCCAATGAACAGAAATGACATAACAACAAACACCTAGAAAATGCAGAGAATTATCAGGTCATAATTTGAAAATTTATATTCCACTAAAATGGAAGACCTAAGAAAAATGAACAGATTTCTGGAAAGGTACCACTTAACAAAATTAAATCAAGACCATATAAATGACCTAAATAGACCTATTTCCTAGGAAATTGATACTATTATTAAAAGTCTCCCAAGTAAAAGTAGCCCGGGCCAAATGGTTTCAGTGCATGATTATACCAGACATTCAAAAGAACTAAAGCTAATACTCCTCAAACTGTTCCATACAATAGAAACTGAAGGAACATCGCTGAACTCTTTTTTTGCTTATTTTTTTGTTCATTTATGTTGTATTTCTTTTTTGTTCATTTTATTATTTTTTTAATAAAAATATCCTTTTTATCCATGTATTCCACTGCTTCCCCTCCCTTCCCTTCTCCCAATCCCTCCCAGTCAGCCTTCAGCCTCCCCTATCCTCATTTGCCCATACTCTCTCTCAAAAGGGCAAGAAATTCCATGGTGAGTCAGTTCAGCATGGCATATCCACTCCAGGCAAGTCTGATTTCCTCATCCCGAAGTCAAGACTGGGTTAACAGACAGTGTTCCTGCATGTGGGTTGGCACCTTGGAGCCCATTCCCTGCTGAACACAATCACCCTGATACACAAGCCATTCAATGATGAGCAAAGAGACTTATAGACCAATCCCTCATGAACAAATATATACAAAAATATTCAATAAAATACTGACAAATAAAATTCAAAAACATATGAGAAAAGGAAATCTTTCACCACAATTAAGTAGGCTTCATCCCACAGATGCAGGGATGGTTCAACATAGGAAAAGTAGCCAGTGTCATCCAGCCTTTAAATATCCTGAACAGAAAAAAAGTGATCATATTATCAGATGCTGAAAAAGCCTTTGAAAAAAATCCAACACTTCTTCATGATAAAAGTGCTGGAGAGATTGGGAATATAGAGAAAATACTTATATATGATAAAGGCAATATAAAGCAAGTAGATGGTCATTATCAAACTAAATGGAGATAAACTCAAAGCAATCTCACTAAAATGAGGAACAAGACAAGGCTGTCCTCTCTCCCTTTATCTATTAAATATAATGCTTGAAGTTTTAGCTAAAGTAATAAGAGAACAAAAGGAGATTAAGGAGATACAAATCAGAATGGGAGAAGCCAAATTATCTCTATTTGCAGATGATATTATTGTATACATAAATGACCCTCAAAATTGTACCAGGGAACTCCTAAAGCTGATAAATAACTTCATCAATGTAACAGAATATAAGATTAACTCAAAAAAAATTAATAGCCCTCCTATACACTAACGTTAAAAGGGCTGTAAAAGAAATAAGGGAAACATCCCCCTTTATAATAGCTGCAAATAGCATTAACTATTTTGGTGTTAACCAAAGATAACTTCTTGGTCTAACCAGAGAAGTACCAAACCTGTTTGACAAAAACTTTAAGTCATTGAAGAAAGATATTGAAGAGGATATCAGAAAATGGAAAGATCTCCCATGCTTCTGGATAGGTAGGATCAACATAGTAATAATGGCAATCTTAACAAAAGCAAACTACAGATTCAATGCAATCCCCATCAAAATCTCAACATGATGGTTTTCCCCAGCTTTCTCAGGCCCTACCTAGGTGGATATTTGAAAGCCTCACATAAGTATACCAAAATTTTGTTGGATTTTCTTTCTTTTTAGGCTCACGTTGGATGCCAAAATGTTATGTTTTTGCTCCTTTGTAGGGCTCGCCATCCAGATCCCAAATAAATCACACATGGAGGCTAATTCTTAAATATAAATGTCTGACTTTATATTGGTTTATGTCTAGCCAGATTTTTTTAAATTATACCATCTACCTTTGGTCTTTGGGATTTTACCATTTTTACTATTTCAGTATATCTATCTTTGTATATTTTTCTTTTGCTCTTACTCTGTGACTGGCTGTGTCTTGAGTAGCTGACCTTTTTGACCTTCTCTTTCCATTCTCTTGTTCTTTCTTCTTTTCTCTCAGATTTCTTCTTCTATACGTATTCTTTATGCCTGTCAGCTTCACCTATATCTTCTCATTTCTTGCTTTGGTCATTCAGTTTTTAACTAAACCATTGGGTGTTTTAAACAGGCAAAGTAATACACCTTCACAAAGTTACACCAGTGCAGCATAAACAAAGTAACCACCTTAAAATAATATTTTACAACATTTCTCCTGAATTTGCAGTGTTCAAATTTAATACCATAGTTTTACTTCATCTTTCTTTACTTTATTTTGTCATGTTTGGTTGTTATTTCTTAGAAGCATTTTCTTTTCCAATAAAAGATATAAAAGGAATTGATCTGGAGGAGAAGTGAGATGGGGGAGAAACTGGGAAGAGTAAAGGAATAGAAAACTATAATGAAGATATATTGTATGAGAAAATCTATTTTCAATAAAAATGTATTTTACATATTATACATTAATTCATTTTCTAAAAATCAATCATACAACATTTCCATTCTAGCATGTCTATATGTTATATAACTTGATTTTTTCTGTACCTATTAAGATCTAAAGTAATGTAAAGATTTGTCAATACAAGACAAGACAAATGTCAATACAATTGATAACAGGAAAATATTAAAACTAAGGCAGCTAATGCTGAGATAATCAAAAGTGTAATTAAAATTATTTTAAGAGAAGGCAAAAATGAACTGGGTAGATGTCTACTTGCAGATAAATATATATCTTAAAACACATAATTTGAAAATATAATTTTTCAAGTGTGTATGTGCTAGTCTGAACATAATTGCCCCTGATAAGCTCATTGGGAATGACTTTGTTAGAGAGGATATGGCCTTGTTAGACAAAGTGGGTTTACTATGCCTAGGCTATTGTCCAATATTTAAGTCTAATTTCTTTTTCCTGCAAGTTGTAGAACTTTCAGCTACTTCTCCATCACCATGTCTGCCTGTAGCCACAATCCTTGCCATAATAATAATGGACCAAACCTTTGACTATATACGAGCCACTTCAATTAACTGTTTTCCTTACAAAATATATTTTGGTTATGGTGTAACTTCATAGCAATAAAACCCTAACTAAGACACACACACACACACACACACACACACACACACACACACACACACACACTAACACACACACACTAACACACACACACACACACACACACACACACACACACACACACACATCATGTTGTTGTTCTATGAATAGAACTAACTACCAGGGTGGCAGTATATAGCTAACATTTTATTCTCTGCTACTTATGGCTCAGGTCTTTAATTTCAGCTTTCAGAAGGAAGAGGTTGGTAGATGGTCTGTGTGTCCAAGGCTAACCTGATCTATAGAGCAAGTTAAAAGACAGTCAGAGATGTTACACTGTGGCAATGTGGTTTCTTGGTCCTGGGCAGCCAGAGGGCCAGACCCACAGACCTGCCCGCCAGATCCATTAGCCACCCACCACTGCTGCTCAGGCCTCTAGAAATAACTCAGATGCTTATATTAACTTCATTCTGTTTGGTCTATGGCTTAGTCACATGGCTAGCTTGCTCTTAAATCTTAACTCAACCCATTTCCACTAATCTGTCTACCACGTGGCCTGTGGCTCACCTGTGTTCCTTACATGTTGCTCCTTTGGGCTTCAGGCTTGGTCTGCCTGACTCCACCCTACTTCTCCTATCTATGCTCTGATTTCTCTTCCTACTTTTTCTATGGTGCCTGTCATAGGCCAAAACAGCTCCTTTATTTAAAGATTGATATTCACAGCATACAGAAAGACATTTCCACATCAACTCCCCCCTTCTGTCTAATCAAAAAGGAAAGTTTCAGTTTTAACATAGCAAAATCACATATAACAAAAAAAGTATCAAGCAAGAATTACAGTTATAATATCTAGTCTATTTGTATTTAGCAAAATTAAAGAAAATACTCTATCATCTACCTTAACTTTATGAATCTAATGTTTCATATGTAATATATCTTTCAAATGACTAAGGAAAACTGTACCTATAACTATCTAATCTTCAGCTACATCAAAGACCACAGAAGGATATATTTACCCAAGTAAACCAGAAGTGCAAGCAACTTCCAAAATATAGAAATTACAGAGATGACACCTATCTGCCTGGACCATCACACAAAGTTCCTTTATAAAGTTGGGGCATCCATCTTCAGCCTACAGGCCCAGAGTCTCTTTTTATTTCAGTGAAGCAGGAAATCTGTTCTGCCCATTCTGGTACAGTTCATCAGTCGCTTCGTCTCGAGTCCTGAAGAATGTCTGACAGTTTTCTCTGCAGAACAGGAACCTGAATGACCATCTCGGCTTGTTCTATCAAAGTTCAGAGGTCATCATCCTATGGAACCTGTATGTTGAGTTTAGACAGCTTACTGTCAAGCAATCAATTCAAGAACAGGTTCTTGTCCAGTGGCTAACCATTGCCACAAAGAAAATAGACTCCATATGGAGATTCTTCAATGCCCATTATTCTCTTGAAGTATATTGGTGCTGCCAGGAACAGACTTATCTCACTGTCCAGAAAAGTCTAAGTTCTTAAAACATTTTAATTAACATATTCTTTAGGTCTTAGAATTATTTTAAGATTACCTACCTAATTGATATATATCTTTGTATACCTAAAAATCCTAACTAAGCTAACTATAAGTTTGATTATCAAAGGTGACTATTAACCTTCATTTTTAAATTATATATTACAATTTTAAATCAGTTACATGAACATCATACCCTAAACAAGAATAGAAAAATACACACAGCATGACAAAATTGACCTTAAATTTGTATCAATAAACCAAAATCCATACCAATGTAAAGCATTTTGAGATTAACAGCTTATTTCCTGATCTAAGTAAATTCAACAATCTAACCTTTTAAAAAATCATTCATATACCATATCCTCTTTTTCTTCTTAGAAGAAGATTGAATATGACCATTAACCATTTATAATGAAAACAAACATTTATAAACAATATTTTGGGAATTTGGGTGTAGTTCTCTATTACTACTTCCTCTGATTATGGAGCATTGATAATCTCACAGGTTCTTGAGACTGGATCATAATCTGCAGCCCTGAAGCTGATATGGCCATCTCTTTCCATCAGAGGTTTTTTCAGGGGATCTTGGTTGATGAAAACATATTTGCCTGGAAACAATTCACAGGTTCTCATCTTCTGTGGAAACAAAAGCAGAACTCTTCCAAAGCTCTAAATCCTTAGACAAAAATTTCAATGTCAAGATTCCTTTAAAATATATATTCTTGTTTAACTTAGTAGCCTTTATATTTGCAATCCATTGTCTTTCTAAGGTTAGCTCACTAACAGTTATAAAATTAAAAGAAAGCACAACAACCAAAATCCAGATTTTGTGTGTATTTGCCATCTTTACGTGGCTTATTATATTTTTATTACTCTATTTCTCTTTTTAAAGACTTTCTCTCCCTTCTCTCTTTTCTCTCTGAAACAGAAATCTAAAATCAATCACATGCTACTGAGTCTTCTGTGAGATTTCAGGAAAGGGTCTCATTGCAGCTTATACTGCCTGCTGCCAGTCTGCTGGTGCCATTTTGAATGTGACCCAGACGCCACACTTTCTTCGTATAATGACCTGCTTTGTATACACAATTTGGAAGCTGCCTTGGTTTAGTTTTTGTGATCTAGAACCCTTTTTAATATTTCTCAGGCTTTAAGTGAATAATCACCTCTTTTGGCTGCCATCTGTTACAATGGGGTTTCTGCGTCCTGCGTGGCCAGAGGCCCAGACCCACAGACATGCATGTCTGACCCATTAGCCACTGCTGCTCAGGCCCCCAGAAATGACTCAGACGCTTATATTAATTCCATGCTGTTTGGCCTATGGCTTAGGCACATTGCTAGCTAACTTTCACATCTTAAAGCAACCCATTTCTATTAATCTGTCTGCCATGTGGCCTGTGGTTCACCTGTGTTCCTTACACGTTGCTTCTTTGGGCTTCAGGCTTGGTTTGCCTGAACCACCCCACTTCTCCTACCTATGCTCTGATTTCTCTTCCTACTTTTCCTATGGTGCCTGTCATAAGTCAAAACAGCTCCTTTATTTAAAGATTGATATTCACAATATAAAGAAACCATTTCCACATCATTACACAGAATAATTTGGTCTCAAAAAAAAAAAACCAAGAAAATATGTTACTTTACAGTATTTCAAAATTCATATTCTTATAGCTAAAAGTCTGAAAAGCTTTACTAGGCTAAATATTTTTAAATTCTTTTTTATTTTTTATTATGTAAATACACAAAAAGTGAATTTTACGGAGGATATAAGAGTATGTTCACTTCCCCAGAATTAAAGTTACAGGTGTTTTTGAACTATTTGTTATGAGTACTGGGACTTTAACTGTATGATTCCCTTAAAAAATAGCAAGTACCCAAAAACACTAAACCACATATCCAGCTACCCAACATAAATTAGTTCATTATATTGATCTTAACTATAAAATCATAAAGAACAGTTGTAAAATATTTTCCTTTTTAAGTTATTTATCCATATATAGATAGATATTCTGAAAAAGTATGCGAAGTATCTTTTTTTTTATTACCTACTAATTCCCACTTTTTCTCATCTTTCTGGTGGTTTTCAACCATGTCATCACTGCTTTTTTCTATAACTAAAATATTAATGGACAGGGAAAATTTTTACTCACTAATATATTATGACTTCCTTATAATGGCTATCCCTTATAGCCAAATGGAGCAGGTGCTTCTTCAGCTCATGCCATCTTCACTAGAACTTATAAAAAATATTGCTAGCATTAGCTACCTTGCACAAATGCCAAACCCAAGATAGAGAAAGTAAAACCTTGTCTGGGTTCACAGAGCACAAGCCATTTTATGTTTATTCTACCATTGGCTTAGAAAACAATAGTTACATGAAATTGAAAAATATGAGGCTTGTTTTAATTCTAAGATGTTCTTGACTTTTATTTTTGACATTTAATGACATAATTTATGCAAAATATTTTTAATTTGTAAATTGTTAATAGATGTATAATACACCTATCTAATGTAAAGCATGCCAACTCTCCCAGTGGCTTTCTCTTCCTTCACATCCTTTACTACAGCTATTACTACTACTGCACTATTTATTTAAATTAGGATGTATAATAGTTGGTTTCAATCCAGCATATGAAGAATTGAGGTCTTTATTTGGTATCTGAAATTGGTTTCCAAAAAGAATAAAATGAACTAACCAGCATCCAGTTGAAAGAAGACTTTAAAATAAAAGAAGCAGAATGTACAGCTGGAGCTAATTACAAATTTGGGCTTTACTTTTGTTAACAGCAGACTAATGTTTGCATACCAAACATTTGTTGTAAATAAAGAGCTTTAATAAGTGGAGGAAAAAGACAGTGAGCAATACAATGCAAGGGGTAATTACAGCTATGTTTACCAAAGCCACAAATGCAATATATAATTATCTTAATATGAAAAATGAAGATGATCTTATATTTTAAGCTCTTTATCAGGAATAATTATAATATTTGAATAGTCTACTACTTGAACAGTTTTGTGTCACTGATTTAATTTTTCTGATATGCTTCTTTATGAAATGTGTGAATACAAAGTGATGTGGTTTCAATGAACTGATCTTTATACATGAAATAAGATGCTTGAAATCACATTTGATCATGCATTTACACCTTGTTTCAATGATGATTTACCAACAGAAGGAAGGATAATATTAAAAGGCCTTTGAGAAATGGTTCATTTCAAATTATACTATCCAAAACGTCTCTTCACATCTCCTCCCCCAAAAAATCCACTTCTATTCTGTCATTATAACAGCTAAAGGGAGACATGGAATTGTATCATAAGGCCTAAAATGCCATCAAATAAGCTATCATATCAAGTATGAAGCAACATGAATTAATTACATAATTTTTTAATTAGTCTGTGTTGAGGAAGCTGACCGTGATTATTTATTAAATATTATGGTAGCAATCAGCACTTGTCTAATTTATAATAGTTTATGAAGAATCCAAACTGGTGGTCAGAATTTAGTCAGTAGCTACACAAAAATCAACACACAAGCATTTTTATTTTTGCAAATTTATTGGTAAATTCTAGAACCTGGAATCTACTGATATGTTTCTAAATTGGTAAAGAGTAAGAGATCATGGTGCATGACTGGAAGATAACTTTTTTGTGTGAGACAAAGAAATAAACAGTTTTTATATAAAATGATTCATAGAAGTCTTAAATTAATGCCTTCCAGTGAAATGGCTATCACGAGGGACTATACGCTGTTTGACTTCAACTATATGACATTTTATGCAAATACAAAATCTATGATAATAGAAGAGTCAGCTTTTCTGGTTACAGCTCTTCAGATAAACTTGAGAGAAGTTAGAAGTTCATACAAGGCAACATGGTTTGATGCTATGCTGAGTAATGAGATTTATAGTCTTTATATGCCAAAGCTCTGTAGAATGTGAAACACAAACAGTATATCAAAGTACCAGCTAAGTATTGTAGAGATAAGACACTGACTGATAAGGGTCCTTGATATGGGAATGTCTTTCTGTATGCTGTGAATAGCAGTCTTTAAATAAAGGAGCTGTTTTGGCCCATGACAGGCACCATAGAAAAAGTAGGAGGAGAAATCAGATCACAGGTAGAAGAAGCAGGGCATAGGTAGGAGAAGATAGGAGTCAGAGATAGACCAAGCCAGCTGCCCAAGAAGAAGCATGTAAGGAACACAGGTAGCCATGGGACACATGGCAGGAAAGGTTGAGTTAAGATATAAGAGAAAACTAGCAATGTGCCTGAGCCACAGGGCAAACAGCATGAAGTTAATATAAGTGTCTGAGTCATTTCTAGGGGCCTGAGCAGCAGTGGTGGTTGGCTAATGAGTCTGGTGCTGCAGGTCTGTGGGTCTGGTCCTCTGGCCCCCTGGACCAAGAAACCTAATTGCAACAGGTACTCACCATGGCAAGCACAGCAAGCACAGTGCACTAATAGAGGATGTTAAGAGAATTGTGAGTGGACAAGAAAAAAATATGGCCATTATTTTCAACCATTATAAATTATTATGTAAAAAGGCTGTAAATTAGTCTATTGATTTGAAAATGCTAAGAATAATATTTAAAAAATGAATGATTTTTTTTTCTAGTTCTATTTTCTGCAAATTTCATGATATCATTTTCTTTGTTGGCTGAGTAATACCCCAGAGTGTAAACTCCCATTGTGCAATGTTTTCTTTATCCATTTTTTTTCTTGAGGGACATCTAAGTTGTTTTTAATTAATGACTATTGTGAAGACAACCGCAATAAACATGGTGCCTTTGTGGTAGCATGAAATATAACTCATCCTTGTTGAGGTATCCCAGGTCCAGACAAATAAATAAGGTCTGTATATTTTTATATATGAATATTAGCTGCTCAGTCAATAATATTCAAGCTACAGTCAATGGAATCACAAAAGGTAGGTACTGAGTAAGGGAGTGGAAGTAACAGATCTCACTAGGAAATGGAAATATAATAAATATTCAAAGACAGATGGAGAAGGTCTAACATGAGAAAATCAAGTAGGAAAAAGAGATGGAATTGTGGTAAGTAATATGGTGAGGGACAGATAAAATTAATGGGAATTTGAGGAGTAGTATGGAACCTAATATAGTAGAAACATATAACTATATCTATCTATCTATCTATCTATCATGTCTTAGATAAATAGATATATCTCAATAAAATCACCAAATAATGGAGAGACAGTCAAAATTGATCATTTATTTTCACCAATTATGTCCATACCAAGTTTGTGTTATATCTGAGTTGATGGCCAAATAGATTCATGGGAATCACCAAAGAAACAAAGTTATTACAAAGACAATAAAAACAAGTTGCTCTCCATTAACTGACAGCAACACCTCATTGCTAAAGACAATGCCTACACAGCTCATTGAACATGGAAATGTCAGGCTGTTGCCTACATAGAGCTGTCACCCCAGTGTTCCAGTGTAATTTTGGCTATCAAGAAATAAATGTAAACATCAAGCTAGCCACAAACACTTATTCTACAATGGTGACCTGCCTGCAAATATCCTTGGGTAACAGTGATACAAATCTGTGTGAGTAATCAACAAATAATTGATCTGACTTATGGTTCACTCCACAAATACAAATGGCACCCATAGACAACACAGCTTTGGAGGACACCAAAACTAAGGATTTCTAAATCAACATGAACAAAGGTCAGGTATACTCACAGAGACTGTGACAATGTGGACAGGTCTGCACCAGGCGCTATCCTGTGTTATGGATTCCAGTTGAGTGTTTATATCATGTATTTGTGACACAGTTGGTTTTAGTCTTGTGTCTTCTCTTGAACTCTTTTCCTTCTGTTGGCTTGTCTTGTATAACTTTTTTATTTTAATATGTATTTTTGCTATATTTAAAAAAAATGAGTGAATAAATGAAAACCTAAGCCACCAATTTAAAGGTTAATACCTAAACTGTAATTTATACCTTCTGCAAGAGAGAAAATCGTTTTCTCCAATTGAATGAAACTGGGTGTATCAAACAATTTAGGTCAGGTCTCATGTTCTAGAGTAGATAACCAATAAACAGTGGATATCAAAGGGTTTTTTTTTTAATACCTTTATTTGGATACAATTTGCGTTGTTTATCTTTTTGGGTGTTGGTTTTTTTCCCTAGAATTTTCTGGAAGTTTTGTTGTTGTATTGGATTTTTTGTTTATTTTTTGAAAAAGAACTTGGTAGTGTAGGGAGGAAGAGAGGATCAGGGCAGATTTGGGGGGGGGTAGAATTCAATCAAATATATTTAAATTTAAAAATTGTTTTAATTAATTGAAAAACAATAATATACACACAAATACATATAATGACAAATGAAACGGAAATGAGGTGTTCCAATATCTATTTTTCTTATTATGAAATATAAAATCGGTTTGAAATAAATTTTGCTGAGTAGAGCTGCAAGTTTTCTCAACTAAACATTTGAATATTGTTTGTTAAGTTACAGAAAATTCCAAAAAACACTAAATGTAAGCACTGACAGCCATCCCATTGCTAACATGACTATTTTAAGACAAAAGCTCACTAGAGCTAGGAGCAAAGCCACATTTGTATTTTATTGTTTTGACATGCAAAAAGGACATTGATGGCACACACTGAAATGGGTTTTGTATTATACATCTCATCAGAAATGTGAAATATTATTTTAATATAATAACAGCCTGTAAGCCAGATCATAGAGAGATAAAATTTCAGAGATCTCTCCTGTGGGGATATAATAAAAGATTCAAATGATTGGAGATATCAGAGGGATCTACCTACAGTCAGTCTAGGAGGATCAGAGAGTGGTGACTCACACCTTTAATCCCAGCACAGGGAGTATCCCAGGAGTGGTGAACTATGCCCTTAATCCAATCTGAGTTCAGGTCATCTTAGTTTACAGAAGGATTTCCAGGCTCCCAGGCAGGCAGTGGTGGGACCACTTCTTAACTAAGCCAAGAGAGTATTTAAGGCAGGCGTAGAAAGAGAGAAGGTCAGAAGAAGCCAAGAGAAAGCAGGCTGAGGAAGCTGTAAGACAGGTTGGTAAGACCTGATTGTGGTGTTTACTCTTTTTAATATCTCCACCTTTCCCAGAGATCTTTTCTAGAGTTTCCTTTATTTATGCAATACTCTCTTAACTGGGACAGTTTTCTTCTTTGACTCTACAATCTGTACACAAGTTAAATAGTGATTTTTTAAAAAAAGTATAGCAAATTATACTCAGAAAAAAAATATAATAATAGACTAAAGTCTTGACTTAATTATTAGTAAATAATCTGATAAGGAAGGAATTAATCTGGTAATTTAGTGGTACCCAATACCTTGGAAACAACTGCAGTGTTAGACTGCTACTGACTAGATAACTAGGGTACTGTATCTTACCTGGTCAATGTAACAAGATCATTGAAAGTTTTAAGTGTTGTGCTTAATGTCAACAATATAATTAAACAGCAAGATGCACATAACACCAATTTGTACAGCTGCCATATATAAGACATGGGAGATTTTTCAATTTCAACCTTAGATTAATTTTATGATATATCATAAATGTGACCTCAAGTCCCATAATTTTTTGAGGTATCACAATTTTGTTTTCCTTGTGCCTGAATAATATTCTATATAAACTCATGAGTTCAATAAACATGTATGCTGATTATATATTTTTATCATAATAAGCCCTGCAATAAACATAGTCTGCATTTATCCTTTTGTATACATACTTTATTATTTTGAATATATATTCAGGAAATATACAGGTAGATTATATAGACATATAACTTGTTTTATATGAACTTCTAAATGATTTCCATAGTGGATATACTGAGTAACAGCTCTACTTACACTGGACATAGGATTCTTTATTCTCTTTTTACTATATCAGTTCTGAGCAGAATAAGATGAAATGTTTTTCATTTTACTGATTGCACAAAGTGATAGAAGTCATTTTTTTTAATTCCTTGAACATATCTGAAATAGTTAGATATACATTCATGATCCTCCATTATTCATTCTCCACCTCCCATTCCATCTATATATTTTTATTAACATTTGTCTTTATTTTATTCTTTCTTGTCCTCATCCTTCTTGTTTTTAGATCCCTGCTTCATAACCTAATAGTCCCATTTCTACTTTCATACTATAATTATATATATAATTATATGTAGATAATATATATTAATATATAATACATACATGTAAATATATTCTCCATGCTAAAGGAAAACTATGCAGACACTATTTTGAAATCATACTTACTTGCATAACATAATCTACTCCCCAATGAGCTCTATTCATTTTCTTGAAAACTACTTTACTTCATTCTTTACATAGAATAATTTTCTATTGTGTGTATATTCATTGTTGCATTATCCACCAGTTCATTGATGGAAGTTCAGGCTGATTGATAACCTTCTTTGTGTGGATACTTGTGGTAATAAAGATGAATATTTAGAAATCTATATTTTATACTAACTTAGTTTCTATGATAAAAGTTTTACAGACTCTAGGAGTACAGTGGCATATCTAAAATTCTCAAGTAAACAGAAATCCCCAAATCAACATCTTGGTATACTGAGAAAAACTCAAAGCATTTCCATTAAAATCAGAAACAAGACAATGATACTCACTTTTCCTTCTGCTGCATAATTAACACTTAATGCCTTAGAAAAAACAATACAAAAAATGTGCGCTATGAAGAGAATACATATTTTGAAATAAAGAAGTCAAAATATTGTAGTAAGAGGTTTCAGGGCCTAGACTTTCAGGCCTATCCTCAAGGTTTAGACCCGCAGACCCAAAGAAACCCTCAGAGACACAGGGATGTTTATGTTAATTTTAGGCAGATTGGCCTAAGGCCCAGGCATATAACTTACTAACTCGTTACCCTTAAACTAACCCATGATTCTTATCCTGTTCAACTATGAGGCTCGATACCTTTTCTCAGAGCAGTATAGTTGTTCTGCATATTCTGGCTTGTCTGAAAACTCTGGAGTCTCGGTGACATTTCTGTTCTGTTCTTCCTATACCTAGAGTTTTCTTAGTCGGGTAGCCCCAACACTACCTGTTTGCCTTTGGCCAATCAGCACTTTTTATTAAACTCATAGGTGGGACAATTATTTACAATGTAACATCATAAATCCATTACAAAGTATTCTCATTTTCACATAATATAAATCTATAAATAAAAGGCCCTAATAATACTACAGGAAAACTTATAGCTAATGAACACATTAAGCAAAACTAAACTACATAAAAACTGAAAATGAATACTAAATCAGCACAACACCAAATAAGCATCTATCTCTCCTACAAATGATAGAAATATGAGAAATTATATCCATAATAGTTTTAAAATAATCTCGGATAAATCTAACCATGAAAGTCAAGAACTCATACAATATATACTTTAACATACACACACACATCCATACACAGACACACAGACACACACAAAGAAAGAAATTCAGAATATACCAGAAGATGGAAATACCTCTTCTGTTTATAGATTAGCAGGATTAATATTGTGAAAATGGCCATCTAACCAAAAGCAATCTAAAGATTCAATGTAATTCTGATGAAAACTTTAAGCCTAGTTCTTTGTGTAAGCTAAAAATAAAATAAATTCAATATGGAAACACAAAAGACCTAAAATAGCCCATATAATCTTGAGCAATAAAAGTGTTTGACACAACACTATTCTGGATTTCAAATTATAATAGAGCACTACAGTAATAAAAGCAGCCTAGGGCTCTCATAAAAACTGAGACATGGATCAATGTAATAGAAGTGAGCATCAACATACATGTTCAAACTCCTAAACTCATCTGAACATGGACAATGAGACCAATTGTAGGCAGAGTTTTACTTACAAGGCACCAGTCCAAGATAAATATTTATTAGAATATAAATCAACAGTCATGATATTAGTAACAGCTTATAGTGGCACCTTAACAGGGACTGGCTTATCCAAGCGATGGACGAGTGATTGATGGACGATGGATTCCGATCCTGTCTCCCCAGCAACCAGCAGCCAGGAACCAGGAAGAAAGAGTCCTTGTGTCCCAGCAGCCACTTATCAATGGGTTTGGCCACACCCCCTCCAGGTTGGCCACACCCCTCTAAGGTCCCAGGCTCCTGGATAAGCGTCTTCTGACCTTATCGGCAGACACCTTAATCCCGCCACAACCAACGATGCATATTAAAGAAATGATAGTATCTTTAAGAAATGGTTCCAGTCATAATGTAGAGCTACATATGAAAAATGATATTCAATAATCATCTCTCACACTGCACAGCACTCAACTTCAATAGATTCAAGACCTTAGCATATTAGCTTATGATCTGAATCTGATAGAGGAAAACCTGCAGCATATGTTTTGACTTTTGAGCCCAGAGAAAGACATTTATAGTACTTTTACATATATCCTAGGTTTTATTTAACTCACACTATTCCACATCTCCATTCATGAAAGCCAAGTATTGTCCTATTATATTACCTGCATTCTATTATTCACCATATCATATTTGTAATCAAGTTTTGGAATTTTAAATTTCTGTATGACTTTTCATAAATACTTCTTTTAGGATAATGACTGAGATTTCCTGCATCCTCATATATGTCTCCCTAATTAAGGTTTTCCACTCCAATATTCCACTTGTCAAATTTTTTTACCAACAGTCTATGACTATCCTCTGTACTGGATTTATGATGTAACACTGTAAATAGTTGTCCCGCCTATGAGTTTAATGAAAAGTGCTGATTGGCCAAAGGAAAACAGGAAATGTGGGCGGGGTTACCAGACAAGAAGAATCTAGGAACAGGAAGAGCAGAGCAGTAAACCACAAAGACTCCAGAGTTGTCAGATGCACCAGAAAATGCAGAAGACAACTATACTGCTCTCAGAAAAGGTATCGAGCCCCATAGTTGAACAGGATAAGAATCATGGGTTAGTTTAAGTGCAAAGTTAGCAAATTATATGCCTGGGCCTTAGGCCGATCAGCCTAAAATTAATGTAAGCATCTGTGTGCCTCTGTGGGACTGTGGGTCTCTGGGTCTGTAGGTTCCAACCTTGAGGATAGGCCTGAAAGTCCAGGCCTGAAACCTCTTACTACAATCCCCTCAATTGATACACTTCCCATTTTATCAATTGTTCCTTACTAATTCCCTGGTTTCTATTTATGCCCTAATTTAAACACAGAAAATGTATGAACCTAGGATGGTGTAGATTAGGATGTAAGATGTAGGATGTAAAAGAGTAGATGTGGTGTTTCTCTTTCTGTTTGTGAAATACCACACTAAACCCAATATCATTCTTTCTTATTTCTTTTAGATTGTATTATTTCAGTTTTCTACAGCTCAGTAATACTCTATTATTTATATATAATATGTACACATGTATCCATCTTCAGAAAAGATTACACAATATCTGAGTATTTCAAAATCATTTTAACTTTACACATTCACAAATTGGCACAATTTTTTTAGGTTGTGATACAATGAAATAAGGCTGTAACAGACAAAGTCACTATAAATTTAAACATCAACATTGTGTTTCTTATGATATTTTTTAAAACTTCCAAAATATTGGAATCTAGACTCAAATATTTTGTTCATTGAAATTAAGATATATGTACTGATTTTATTTGTGTCTCCACACATTTTTATTAATTTGTTTATTATTGAGTTATGCATATATCTTTCTTTTGCATGGAAGAAAAATCTCCAGAGTGATAGAGTTTCAAAAAATATGAGAAATTAAACAATCTTACATAATTTATTTACAAAAATGTTATATGTTTAGTGATTGTAAATTCTTCAAATCACGCAAGCAAAGAAAATTCTCTGATCAAATTACATATGCAAAATGCATCCCACAGCATTATGTTCTATTAGAAATGCAGGTGTTTGACACTATTTAATGGAGCACAGTGGTATCCCATAACGTCATTGACAGCCTGAAGTGTATCTCCTGGATAGACTTGTGAAAGTTTAATTGGATAGGAGACTACCCCACCAGAGACCATCAGTACTTTAATAGCTAGCTGCAGACCCCTAGTGAGGTTGAAAAATTACAATCAAGAAGCTATAGCTGTTTCCATGACTTCACTTATATGTTTTTTTGGCAGAAAGAACCATTTTCCCCTGCACAATAGTCACTTTGTATTAATTATAGATTACATGCTTCAGTCCTCTATCATTATGTTAGCATATTCTCATAAAGGATGGTACATTAAGTGTAAAATTCTGCATTCATTGTGTGTATGATTGTTCAACTCTTGCAGTGGGTGTGTGTATGTGGAATAAAGGAAAAAGAGGTCATTTCATAAATGTCAATAGCACCAGATGTTCAAATAACACAAATGTGCAAATGAAAAGATAGCAATAAAGAGTTGAAACAGTCTCAAACAACAGCACTATTGTGCAATGCTGCTTTATATATCCCAGCCTGCTAAAGCCTGCAAAAGGATTGAAATATAGTTAGCATTAGCTAAATAAGTTCTTCATACTTAAGCTTGAGCATCATGTGCAAAGCTGTACCTCTCATTCTTCACATCTCCATTTTTTCTGTACAGTGGTGACAGGTCTGGAAGCAGGTAACATAATTTGTGAATAGCCATTGACTGTGCATCCATCACTAAAGTAAAATATAACAAATGCTAATGTTAAGGACAATTCCTTTAAAGTAGAAATATTAAAATGTTATTCTCACTTTACAGCAAAAGGGAGACAAATATATGTCAAATTATATACTGTGCCTGAATGTAAGCAGAATTGAAATTATTTCTGGACCATGTAATTACTGTAGCTGTGCCCATTATGTTATATCATGTCTCTCTGGATGAAGAGAGGGGTAGAATGGTGGGAGGGAGACAGAACTCACACAATTTCCCTTAAGCTTTGTTCATGATAGAAAGTATACCCCTGATAGGTTATCATTTACAAAAAGGAGTCATACATATGTTGTTTATGGTCATATGAACAATATTTGATAGACTTGATTGTTTATACACACATACACACATATGAGTATATATATATATATATTTATATATATGTATGTATATATATCTAAATCTATCTACATATATATGCATACACACACACACACACACATATATATACAGAGAGCTAGAAAGAGTTCACAAGTATAAGAGGAAGTTAGAGAGGAAAGGAATAGTTGGATGATAAAAGGCAGTTATAAAAATGATATTAATAGAGTACTCATGTTTAAATTCTCAAAACATAAAAAGAAAATAATCATAACTTGTAGTATCAGAACTTGATACTTCTTAGAACTTGAACATACTAGATTGAAAAGTCAGTTGATTGTGTAACAATTTATTTTATGAGCAGAACATTTCTCTATTTTTATAATTAAAATTTCAGGAATAGTAAGCATATTATAATATTGTTCATTTCCATTTACCAGCTTATAAACTTTATAGCACTGAATTATTACATTGAAGCATGAAAGTATTTTTGCAAACTCATAGATTCAGTCATACCCATTCACTCACCCTGAGTGCATGATAGTCATGTGTTTCCCATTTTTACATTGCTCTAATTATGTTTTCTTCAGTTTTGTAGAAACAGCTCAATTCTCAAACACTGTAGACTTTGATGATGGCCTTGGTTTCTGGTGTAGAAAGCAGTTAAGTTCTTCTGAAGATTCCCGATAGTGACATGAAAGCGCCCATTTTCTCTATGAAGTGCTGGATCCACTGAGTGGGCCTGTATTTGAAAACTGTGAACTGGAAAAGAGGTATCATCTTTGTTATCAATTGTTATAATTTCTTACTTTCTCCGTCCCTGTATCACTTTACTCTTTCCTTTCTCCTCCTGTGCCCTCCCTCTCTTTCTACACTTTGTCAGAGGACATGAGATGCTCTGCTGAAAACTTACTTTGTTTTATAGATGCTTTTGAAATTATTCTTATATCTCTACCTTTCAAGCAGTGTGACTGAAAGTATATGCTACCACACTGGCTCCAGTAGTTATTTTTTATTGATTTTTTTCCCAGGAGCTATTGGTTAAAATTAGGTAACCTTAAAAATGTTTGACTGCATTCTTTGAATATTTGGGGGGCTTGGGGTATCTAAAATTATATTTCTCATGACAATGATATTATACATAGTTCTGATATTAATATCAGCACCAAATTATAATTATTAAAAGAAATAAACGATTTGAAAAAGTTTTAACATCTAAAAATTTTTACCATTATACCATTATCTTTCCTTGTATTACTTGGCTACAATGTCATAATAAATTCATTTTATTTGTTTTATTTTGTACAAGTGTGTATATAATCTGAAAAATTTTAAACATCTATTATTTTTTTACAAATATTAAACATTTATAAATTTCGAATTCAAATTTAGAAAGTATGTCAAAGAAATCTTACTAAAACTTAAAAAGTCATGGAGTTAGGTGATGCATGTACGCTTACAGTCCCAATAGTGGTGAGTCACTCAGGAGGTCAATGAGTTTTAATGTAGCTTGGTCTATTGTTATATGGTAAAAATAAGTAGATAGAGGTAGTGGTGGACAAGAAGATGAGACAGAGAAGAAAGAGGAGGAGGAGGAATAACTTCACCTTCATAATTATCCCCCAATACTTGTTATTCCTTCCTATCTGAATCAGACTCACTTTCAATGTTTAATTTATTCAGCTACATAATTTGGTTATTTTTTATTGAATCTAATATAGCCCAGATAGTTTTGCCTTGAATTACTGATCAACCAGTCCCACTTTCTTAGCTAAAGGCTAACATAGTTTAGTTTACTGTACCCATTTGCTTCTGTGTTTAATTTTTTTTAACTTTCATGTCTTGGGAGAATCTGTTGCAGTTAGCTAGAAATATTACTAATTTCTTTTGACAGTTACAAAATATGTGTGAATTTCATAGTTCATTCAATTAGCTTCTTACTGATGAGCTTTGAGATGGTTCTTAGTCTTTTACTAAAATGTTTAATAATTGCAACAAATTTTAGCTTTTATACACTTGACTCAAAATTCATCCTGTTATTTTTAAAGCAATGTGAAAATGCACTGTCTCTGGTAAATGGAGGCTGTTTATTTCATAATAGATAAAGAATAGGTAAAATCCTGTTTTTTCATAATAGATAAAGAATAGGCAAAATTCTTTCACAAAGTATCTTTTATAATTTTCTTTCTACACTTGTAATTTCAGTGTATCTGCTAGATGAACAACAGAAATATAAAGGTTCTGAATTTGAGTTGTTAGACATTATTCTTTCAAGATCAAATTTAGATGAATGTTTCCTAAATGAAACTGTTCCAGATAAAGTCTTCTTGATGAGAATTCTATACCAATGGAGTCAGAAAATGGTGGTCTATTACTCATAATATGTATAACCAAACCTATTGCCTCTTGATAGAAACATTCTTTTTTTCCTATTAATTACATTCTTGAAATTCATAATGTTAATATAGAAAATATGGTTTTCATGCTTTTGTATCTAGGTGCAAAACATTTGACTGTTCAATACATAAATTTTCTTCTTTCAAAAAATATAAAGGTAAGCTAATAGAATTTAGATATTATTTTTTAAAACTCATTTTCTTATGTAGAACTACCTGGGGAAATAAAAGCATACCTTTTTAATATCAGTATTACAGGATTTAGGTACTCAGAGTTTAACCTTGATGCATGTGATGTTATATAATTCTTAATATTAGCATAATTTCTAGAAAGACACTGTTTACTGAAATTCTGGTTGTGTACTTTATGTTTTGTGTAATAAGAATGGAGACATAAAAGTTACATTGTAGTAGAAATTATAAACTCCACTTCAGACATTTATTTAATTCTTTCCACAATTGTATGAAGTGATAGCATATTCCCTGTTTTACAAAAGATCAATATCTCTCAGCTAATTAAGAACCCATGTTTTTAAAACCTCATTATGCTGTCTTTTTATTTGATTTTATATTCTGAATTCAGAGTAATCACTGTCAATTCTTGAAATGTGCCAGGTTTCTGTCTTTATGGTTCTGCTTGTATAAATGTTGCTACAGCAACTGAGAGGTATGTGATGGGAAAACTCACACATCTGACAATGTTAGACTCTTCCTTATACTCATAGCATTAATATTAAAATATTTACATTTATAAATTACAAGTGTTAGCAAGATCAAAGAAAAGTAATTAGTAGATACACTTGGGTTTCTTCTTTATAAAAAAGCACTAAAGAAAAAGCAAATGTTATATGGCTATTCTCTGAATGTGCCTGAGGTTTTCAATAAAGGGTACAAATCATCACTTCCCAGAGCTAGCCTGCTACCCAAGAGGTCCAGGACCCAAATGTTATTTTAAAATGCCTATTCTCAGCATGTTCCCAGATTCCCACCAAACACATCCCAAAAGAGCTTCACCAGAAGTGTCTTCCATTGAAATCCATTTGAATACTTAAAATGAATTTTTATAAAAAGTTTATAAAAACTTAGTTTCCAGAGGCATAATTATTTCATGCATATTACATGAATATACAGAAAAATACATATACATGCAAAGATGCAGAAATAAGTTGATATATAAGAATCTTCATGCAAATGTACATATGGATATATAGAGAATGTGTTATCTACATGTTTCTACATGTAAATATACATGTACATGCATTACTGTATAAAAAGATATATACAGATAGATATATCCATGTAAACACACACACACACACACACACACACACACACACACACACACACACACACACACACACACACTTTCTCTCACAGAGTAGTAGGATAAATTCAGAATTCTGCTAGGAAACTACCCAGACAACTAAAACAAAGTCATTATAGTTTCTTGTTTTGGCTAACAGAGAGGACCTGTCTCTTTACATTCACAGATGCATTGCTAATTAAATTGAATAGGATCGATTTTAGCTGAACATCAATGGGATAATCGCATTTCTGTAAGTAATTAAAACCTTATCCTACTTATCCTGACAGATGGTTTGGTGGAGCATTTTAACTGAAAAGGATAAAACTTATGTAAGTAGATTATGGAGAATAGAATTAGTTGCTCATATTCTGATTGACTAAAAAAAATTATAGAATTTCATCCCACTTGATAAGAGAAGTTAAAATTCCTCAAGCAGTAAGAATCTATGGAAAATTATTTTTAATATGTATTGATCTTACCTACTATGAAGTCTTCATTTATTTTGGTGGCTCAAGGTATAGACAGTCATAACAGCAAACTTGAATATTAAAACTTACTTTGAAAAGGATGTTACCATTTAAATTCCTACCCCAAAAAACCCACAAGCATTTTACCTAGCTTGTGAGTATTCATGCGATTTATCTGACCTACCAAACTCATTTTAAATTTTTAAAATTTTTTATTTTAAAAAGCACACAAAGAGAAGGATCTCATTATGATTTTTTTTATAAATTATCTTCATCCTCCACTAGTATTATTTCTCATTCTCTTGCCCACAGCATGGTGATTTCATTCATCCCTGCCCAAACATCCCCTTCTGTTTTCACATCACATGTTCCTAATATCCTATACCCCACTTTCCCGTCTTCCCTTCCTTTAACTTATCTATATCCTCTGTTATGATTTTGATTCTCGTTTTCTCTCTTTCTCTCTACCTTACACACACACACAACACCACACCACACCACACCGCACCGCACCGCACCACACCACACCACACCACACCCCACCACACCACACCACACCACACCCCACCCCACCACCCCACACCACACCCCACCACACCACACCACACAACACCCCACCCCACCACACCACACCACACCCCACCCCACCACACCACACCACACCACACCACACAACACCCCACCCCACCCCACCACACCACACCACACCACACCACACCACACCACACCACACCATACCACACCACACCCCACCCCACCACACCACACCCCACCCCACCACACCACACCACACCACACACAGGTTATACATATGAGAGAAAACACATAGTAATTGTTTTTCTGAGTCTGGCATGATTCATTGAACATAATTGCTTCCAGGGACTTTCATTTTCCTATAAATGTCATGTTCTCATTTTTCTTTATAGTTGAATTTTAAAGCTTCATTCTGGTATATACCACATTTTTCTGGACTATTTATCTGTTGATGGAAATCAAGGCTTGTTACACTTCTAAATGGGGATGAATAGCAAAGGAGTAAACATGGACTTGCAAGTTTCTCTATTGTAGGAATTGAAGCCCTTTTGGTATGTACTCAAGGAGGGATAGATACTTCCCATTATAATTCTAATTTAAGTTTTAAGAAATAATCAGAGTCATTGTAAAAGCTACTGGACTGGTTTACACTCCACCTGTAGCAAATAGGTAGTCTCTTATCCACATGTTTAGCCGATATTGGTGCCAAACATATTTTTAAATATACAAATTATGCAGTATGATTTCTGCCTAAATTCTATTGATGAATTATTCCAGTTCAGAGGATATGCTTCAATTGAATACATATGATAAAAATTTATACAGATTATAAAGCATGTTGCTCAACTTCAACATAGAAATATGATCAAACTTTTTGTATATTAATCTATTTATTTTTGATGCCCAGGTTTAAAGTTGTATGGATTGTGCCAGATAGATCTATATGTTTCCAATTGCAACTTGTCATAAGTACAAAAATACCTTTAGGTGGAATATTATTCTTTTTACCATCTTGCTTATTATGACCTGTCATTTCACAAGTCCTTTTGAGTACCTACTATCTTGAAAGCATTGGTATTTGAGAAACAGAATACTGAGACCTAGGGTGGCCCTCCTTAACAGATTTTTTTTCCACACGAAATAACTAATAATTTGTCATTTATGTAAATCTTCTTAGAAATATGTTAAAACACAAAATAAAATTTATTATTATAGGTATGGTAGTCTTTATTGATCACCTCTGCATATGTTTACCACACACTACTAACTTGATCAGGTACAAAATAGGTACAATCATATCTTACAAACTTACCTACTAAGGAAGTAAACCTACTTCACATATGAATAAGCAAAGTTGTAAGCCACAAAACAATGAAAGAAGTCCCTTATGTATTTGTTATAAGGTACTAATTCTTTTTAATATTTGCATAGTCAAGGAGATCTAGGGATGTTTGACATGTATAGTGAATATGTAGCATAGCTAATAGCATTTATGATGTGGGAATGCCTTTCTGTATGCTGTGAATCTCAATCTTTAATAAAGGAGCTGTTTTGGGCCATGACAAGCACCATAGAAGAAGTAGGAGGAGAAATCAGAATAGGTAGGAAAGGAAGGGCGGTGTCAGAGGCAGGTCAAGCAAGCCGCCCAAGGAACAACATGTAAAGAGCACAGGTGAGCCATGGGCCATGTGGCAGGCAGATTACTAGAAATGGGTTGAGTTAAGATGTAAGAGCTAGCTAGCAATGTGCCTGAGCCATAGGCCAAACAGCATAAAGTTAATAGAAGCACCTGAGTCATTTCTAGGAGTCTGAGTGGTGGGCGGCTGAGCGGCTAAGGGGTCTAGAGCGGCAGGTCTGTGGGTCCAGGTCCCTGGCCGCCCGAGATCAGGAAACCACACTAGTACACATTTACTTGTATGTATTGCTAAGAAGTTGACATTTTTGATTCATAGGGTAAAATAACATAATATTAATTTGATTACAAAATGCCAACTAAAGAAAAATATTTAATAAATTTATGTGTGTGCATGTATGTGTGTGTTTATGTGTATTTGTTTATAATGTTACACACTAACGTTAGGGTAAAAGTGTATTTGTGTGCAAATATTTGTGGAAAGCCAGATAATATTCTTTAGGTTCAGTAGACTTTATCTTTTGATTCATATATCATGTGAGTCTGAAGATCAGCAAGAAATCTAGCTGGATTGGCACATGTCTGTATCCATCTTACCATTGCTCACAGTACAAAGTGTGCAACGGCACCCGACATTATTTTATTCATTAATTTTTACTTCAATATGATTACATCATTTCTCCTCATTCCTTTGTTTCTTTTCATCTTCCGATCCCTCTTGCATTCCTCCCCTGCAAGCCACTCAGCTACCTCTCAAATGTATAGCTCCCTTTTCTTTGATTATTGTTAAATATATAACATTAAAATAAGTAGAATAAAACCATAGATTTAAAGGCACAAATATAACCTACTGAGAAAAGTTAGTTTTGTTTATATGGTATATATTTTTAGGGCTGATCATTTGGTATTTTGTTACTGTCCTGGCTAGTTTTATGTTTGCTTGACGCACTAGAGTCTTCTGAGAGCAGGGGCCCTCAATTAAGAAAATGCATCCGTAAGATTGCTCTGTAGAAAAGGCTAATGGGCATACTTTTAGTTAGTGATTAATCAGGGAAGGCCAGGGTGGTGCCATCTGTAGATGGATGGTTCTAGGTTTTTATAAGAAAGCAGATGGAGCAAGCTAGCAAACAGCACCACTCTATGGCCTCTGTGTCAGCTCCTGACTCCAGGTTCTTGCCCTGTGTGATTTCCTGCCCTCACTGCTTTTGATAATAAACTGCTATAGGGAATTTTGAGTGAAATAAACCATTTCTTTCCCAATTTTCTTTGGCCATACTGTTTTGTCACAGGAATAGTAGCCTTAACTAGGACAATAACCACATGGGCATGGTGTGGGTTGTCTATCCCCTCTCTCTGCAGTTATTAATTAGCTGCAGTTTGTTGTCTAAGTTGGGGCCTTGAGACCTCTCATCCATGTTAGCACATCTTCCTATCATTTTGCTATCAACAAAAGAGAAGGACAACCTCCTGGAAAGGGGTGGGGCACACAGACAGAGAATGAATGTTTATGCTTAAATAACTGTCTCATCTTTCCATAGGACCAGACATTTTCTGTTATTTCAGACACCCACCAGACCTTACACAAAGCCCCCCAAACCCCATCACATCTTTGAGCTGGTATTTCACAGGTTCACTCCTCCTGCCATAACTGTGTCAAGGCTGAACTATAGAGATCCTGCAGATACATCAGCCTCCTCATCAGCTCTGAGGACAGCAACCAAGCAAGGAATGGCAGGATCAGAGAGATTGTGTGGGAAGCTCCACATTCCCTATTGCCCACAATCCTTGGGAAATGTTGAGAAGGGCAATAAACTCATCAAACAACAGATTACCATGCTCTCCACTGAACTAAGGTCATCTTGGTCCTCTTTTCTTCCCATTGCCCTTACCTGCCACCTGGCCACCCCCACTCTCCTACAGGCCCAAGCCCTTTTGAGCTCCTTTATGGAAGGCTGTTTCTCTTCAGTCACCACCTCCAGGCCAAACTCCTGCACTGGCCAAATACTTTCCCTTCTTCTCCTCTCTGAGGACCCTTCTAAATTCATATGCTGACAGACACTCTCCCTGCCCTCACACCAATGGACCCAACTTCCCCCGAGCCTTCCCCACTCTCTTCTAGAGACAAAATACTTCTCAAATATCTAGCTTCTACGACTCTCAAACTCTGTTGGACAGGAGGCTACATTGATTCTCATCACCCCTTCTGCTGCCAAGCTCTTGGGACATTCTTGCTGGTACCATCTCTTCAGGTTCAAGCAGATACCTATTCAAGATAGATGGTCTGTTCAACAGCCTGGACCCTCTATCCTCAGGATATCCTTGATATCCCAATAAAGGGCCTATCTGGTCTTCTGTCTTGTACATCCATTTTTGTTAGTACAAGTGGGGCAGGTGTTAATGATCTATTTTTTCCTAGCAACTTGCCTTCTCTGCTTTCTCAGGAAACAGATTCCAAAGGTCTCGATGATGGCAGATAGCCAGATGTTAACTCACATCCTATATATTCTATAACCTATATAGGCCCCTATAGATCAGATAACCAGATAACTCAGACCTCCTGCAGAATGTGAGCTCACCAATAACCAATTTTCCCCTCTCCATATTGCCCTTATGCCCACAGAAAGTAACTAATACCCATTCTAATGGAAGCTCCACCTTAGGGCTTGGCACTTTGGCAATCATATACCCAAAAAATTTGGAATGTTCTGATGGAAGCTGTACCTCGGCCCTTGGCCTCTGGGATTCATATACCCAGAGTCTGGAATTTTCTGATGAAATCCACACCTCTCTGCGTAGACCCTGCACTTCTGAAAATCCCAGAAAACACTGCTTTTCCTTTAGAGATGATGAAGACTGCCCCCATAGGATGTGTAAAGTGCACCAGGAAT
This sequence comes from Phyllotis vaccarum, assembly GCA_033318265.1. Classification (NCBI taxonomy): domain Eukaryota; kingdom Metazoa; phylum Chordata; class Mammalia; order Rodentia; family Cricetidae; genus Phyllotis; species Phyllotis vaccarum. The sequence goes on from JARWLC010000007.1 coordinate 51,435,230, forward strand.
GTGTTGTCCACTAACCCAGGGCTTTTTCTAATTTGATCTAATTTGGATTCTGGCACAGAGAGGTAGGTTTATCAGAGTGTAGGGACTTTTCAGTATCAAACAGAAGCTTTGATCATAGCAAGCTAATAATATATCTTGTAGATATATGCCAAACCTGTCTGTATTTTAAAATACTTAATTATTATAATATACTGACAAAATAAACTTAAAATCTAAAGCACTTACTTGGCTCAACATTCAAAATTAAAGTCCATCATTGAAGGGAAGTCAAAAAAGTGTGAACTTGAAGCAACTAGTTGCATCATATCCACAGTCAACAAGAAATGCAATGGCCTAATCCAGGTTCTAGTTCTCAGCCCAGGTTTTGCACATTTATTCAAATCAGGTTGCCTTATCTATAAATAATGACACCCAAAGTTCTTGGCGGTGATTCCAATGAGAACAGACTACATATGCTTAGATATTTGAATAATTGGCCTGGAAAACTCTTTGCTGTCTTCATTTAGCTGTTTGTCTTCTGTTTGGTTTTGATGTATTGCCATTTCCAGTTAGCTCTCTGTTTTCTCATTGTGGATTGGGATATAAGTCAGCGGCTGCTCCAGCACCTTCCCTGCTTGCTATATAACTTGATTCCCACCGTGATGGTGATGGTTTTTCCCTCTGAGAGTGTAAGATCCCGATACTCCATTTCTTCTATATAGGTTATCTTTTTCATAGTGTGTTTTCACAGGAAAAGTAATGCTTTGTTTTTCTAACTTAATTAATGGAATAATTTTTTTTTTCTCACACACAATATTTCCCGGAGGTTAAACAAATCTAGATCCATTAAGACTCTTCTAAGGTGAATCTAGATTGTTTCTAATTTATAATTAAAACAAACTACCACTTGAATTTTTTATATACTTTGGATATTAGCCCACTGCCAGATGTGTAGTTAACCAAATAATCTATTTAAAAAAAAAAAAAACTTACTAATGGAAAAAATCAGCAGAGGAACCTGAAGTGGCTGAGTAACATTTAAGAAATGTTCAACATCTTTAGCCATAAGGAAAATGCAAGTAAAAAATGACTGAGGTTCCACAATACAGCTGTCAGAATTACTAAAGTCAAACACTCATGATGGCTCCTACTGTAGAGGATGGAGAACAAGGAGAAAGCTCTATTGCTGGTGGGAGTTCACATTTATATAGTCACTTTGGAAATCAATGTATCCATTTTTCAGAGAATTGGGAATCATTGTACCTTATGACACAGCTATGCCCACTCCTGAGCATGTATTCAATGAAGAGTCCCTTCTCCTATAAGGACACTTGCTCAACTATGTTCATAGCAGCCTCATTCTTAAAAAACTGGAAACAAGCTAAGATCCTTAATAATGAGGGATACAGAGCTTGAACTAGTCATCTTCTATAACTAAGAAAAGCTTTCAGTGGAGGTTTAAAACATCAGCCTAGTCACAAAACCTTCAAACTACGTTTACCTACAATATGTGCTGAAATAAAAGAACTTGTGAAATTGTCCATCCAATGACCGGTCTAGCTTGAGAGCCATTGCACCAGTAGAATCTTTCCTCTAAAACTGCTTGGTAGGCCAGTAACCAGAGGTGAATAGCCTAGAAACTTATGATTAAATACCAAACATGACCAGAAAAAAAACATATTGGTTTCTAATGATATTCTGCTATATTTATTTTATAGACTCGAACCTAGCATAAACATTCATGAGAGAGACCTTAGCAACTGATGTGAGCAAATACAGAGACTCACATCCAAATACTAGACAAAGCTTTGGGAATACTATAGAATTGGAGGAGGAAATATAGTAGGAGCCAGAGAGGGTCAAGGACACCACAAGAAAATCCACAGAGTCAATTAACTTGGGATGGTAGGACCTCACAGAGACGGAACTGACAATCATGGAACCTGCATGGGTCTTATCTAAGACTTTTGTTTTTTATTTGTTATGGTTGCATAGCTTGGTTTCCTTGTGAGACTTTTAACAGTGGGATCAAGGTCTGTCTGACTTTTTTGCCTTCTTTGAGGACGTTTTCTCATTTGCTGGGTTGCCTAATCCAGTTTTAATGTAATGGGAGGTACCTAGGATTATTGCACCTTGATATCCCAGGTATGGTTGTTATCCATAGGAAGCCTGGCATTTTGTGAAGGAAAATGAATGAAAAGTGGATCTTGGGAAAAGTGTAGAGGAAGGGTGTGCCTGGAAGAAGAAGAGAGAGGGGATATTGTGGTCCAGATGTAATATATGAGGAAATAACAATAATAATTTAAAAACAACCATTACAATTCAATTTATCTCCTATTAATTTTATACACAAGTGCACCATTTTCAGATGTAAACTTCTATTGCACCAGACCTCTCATATTTATATTATAATATAAATTATAATTCAAATTTAGAAGTTCTCTAAAAGATTCCAACACTAAATATTAAGTATCTTAACAGTTAGCACCTACAAAATAAAATATGATACAGGAAATTTCCATTTCAAGACAGAATTAGACAATAGAAAGGAATGATAAAACCATGATCTCAAATGAATCTGTGCAATCACTGGATGCTACAACTTCTTGTCTGGTCCATAAGATAATTTTCTTGACTTTCAATCACTTCAGATGCTCACCCCCTCCAACATTATAGACCTCAGTACATATAGATTGTCTCTGGGACATTATCCACTCCGTATCTCTAGGGTTCTTTGGCACAGAGTCCACTATCTTGGTATATACAGTATTCTGGGATCTTTAGTGTAACTTAGGGTTTGTCTTTACAGATTTACTTAAAGATTTATAAGGATCTTTATGTAGGAATTCCACTCATGTCATATTGCCTGGCTTCAGCTCATCTATAGGATCTTCTTAATCTTTCATCTTTTTTTTTGGAAAACCAATACAGACAATGTTTCTTAGTTCTGACAACAGCTAAAGATGTAATCTGTCTCCCTGTGGCAGGATTAAGGTGTCAGCTGATAAGGTCAGAAGACACTTCCGGGACCCTGGAGGGGGTGTGGCCAAGCCCATTGATAAGTGGTTGCTGGGACACAAGGAGCTCTCTTCCTGGTTCCTGGCTGCTGGCTGCTGGACAGACAGAATCGGAATTCATCATGCTTCCATCGCGCTTTCATCGCTCGTCCATCACTTGGATCCGCCAGTCCTTGTTCAGGTGCCACCATAAGCTGTTACTAATATTGTGAGTGTTAATTTATATTCTAATAAATATTAATTTTGGACTGGCGCCTTGAAAGTAAAACTCCGACTACATCTCCCAATTTTATTAGCTTCTGTATCCTGACCCCGAGGAAACTCTCAGTTACTTTCAAGGAACAGAACGTCTTCAACTTAGGCTTTGTTCTGTTAAAGATGTTTGATTCTTCACAAGATGGGGCCTCTAATTAGTATGACTTCACTCATAAAAGGCCTATGGGATATAAAGACTTTCAGATAACTGGTAAGCCAGCTAAGATAGTAGCCACCAGATATATATAAAAAAGTAGAAATAATTATGTCTGTAATGTATTTTGTTCACATTACGGCAATTGATGTGTGTATATGTGTGTGTTTTTGTTTGTTTGTTTGTTTGGTGTGTGTGTGTGTGTGTGTGTGTGTGTGTGTGTGTGTGTGTGTGTGTGTGTGATCAGATAAATTGTCAGTGCCTTTTCCAATAGTAAATAATGTATGTAGCATCTGATTGGGGGTTTTTGAATTGTCACTGATTTCCAAGGCTCTTAGAATGCCATTCTTTGTCTTTCGAGGTTGTGTCACACAGGACTCTGGACACATTTCCTACCTTTATACTATATCAAAATAAGTTTGTTTTTTTTTTTAATGGGGTGATTATATCCATTGCAGCTCCTTCTTCAACACTATTTTAAATGTTATGTTGCCTTAAAATTTCCTTTGCCTTTAGTGTTTTTGGTCTTAGTCATTCTGAAAGGTGTAAAATGGGATCTCAGTTGTTTTGATTTGCATTTTTTGATGACTAAGGATGTTGAGCAATTATTTAAGAGTCTATCAACCATTTGAGATTCTTCTATTGAGAATTCTCTGTTTAGATATGTATCTTAGTTTTAATTGGAATATCTTGAATTTTAGATGTCTAGTTTTTTTAGTTCTTTACATATTTTGAAGACCAACCATCAGATGTGGGGTTGATGAAGATCTTTTTCCATATGTAGGTTCCACTTTGTCTTATGATAACCTATGTTGGAGAGGATATGAAGTAAGGACAACACTCCTCTATTGCTGGTGGAAGTGCCACCTTAGACAGCCACTTTGGAAATCAATATGGAGGCTTCTCAGAAAATTGGAAATCAATCTATCTCATGGTCCAGCAGTACCACTTTTGGGGATACACTTAAGTGATGCACCTTCTTACCCCAAAGGCATTAGCTCAACTATGCTCATAGCAGCATTATTTGTAATAGTTGGAACCTGGAAGCAACTTTGGTGCCCTTCAGCCAAATAAAGGTTAAAGAAAATGTCATACATCTCCACAATGGAGTATTACTCAGCTATATAAAAAAACAAAAAAACAAAAAACAAAAAAAAAAAAAACATGGCATCATGAAATTTGTAGGCAAATGGACAGAGCTAGGGAAAAAAACTAAACAAACAAAAAAAATTTGAATGAGTAAACCCAGACCCAGAAACTGGTATGGTCTCACTCATAAGTAGATATTAGACATGAAACAAAGGATAACCAGGCTACAATCTATAATCCAGAGAAGCTAAGTAACAGGAAGACACCAAGACAGGCATGCATGGATCCTTCTGGAAAGGGAAAAGAGATAAGAGGTCCAGAGTGAATTGGGAGTGTGCACTAGAGAGAAAGTGAGGTGAAGGAATAAGAGAACAAGAGAAAACTGGATGGTCGATTTGTGGCAGGGACACAGAGATAGAGCAAGTAAAAGGTATCTTGATAGAGGGAGCCATTCTGTGTTTTTTCCCTAACCACATAGGCAAATTCCTAGGAACCCTCAAGGATGAACACAGCTGAGACTCCAAGCAATAGTGGAGAAAGTCTCTGAAATGAACTGCTCTTCCTGTATAGTCAGATTCATGACTACCCCAGTTGTCACCATAGAACCTTCATTTAGTAACTAATGAGAGCAGATGCAGAGATTCATAAGTAAGCACTGGACATATATCCCATTTTAGTTGAATTATAAGAGAAGGAATTAGACGAGCAAAGGGATCAAGATCACGATGTGGAGATCCATATAGACAGCTGACCTGAGCTACTGGGATTCATTTACTCTGTATTGAGAGCTGGGGAACTTGCATGGGATTGAACTAGGTCCTCTGAATGTGGGTGACAGTCGTGTGGCTTGGGCAATTTGTGAGGCCACTAGCAGTGAGACCAGGATTTATTTCTAATGTTTGAACTTGGGTTTTGGAACCCATTCCCTATGAAGAAATACCTTGTTTAGACTTGGTACATGGAGAGGCACTTGTTCCTGCTTCAACATAGTACGCAATACTTTGTTGACTTCCCATGTGAGGCCTTAATCTCTCTGAAGAGTAGATGGGGGTGATGTGGTGGGGGAATGTAGAGGGTAATCAGGAGGAGGTGCGGGAGTGGGAACTGCAATTGGTATGTAAAATGGAAAAACATTTTTAAATAAAATAAAAGCACTTTAAAATATTTTTTTGCCAAACAAATCAGTCTATTAATTTTAAACTTAACCCTTATCAATCTCTCAGTTCATAGAAAGTATAGAGGCAACATATACTTTGGCCAAAATATCACATGTGTGGCCCCTAGTCAAGTTCCTAATATTGTCCTTATTCATTTATGAAACACCAACAAAGCAGCCCCTTAATGTCCACATTTTTTTTTAATTCTTGTCTTCCAAGCCCTCACCAGAATGGCCCACTAATTTTTGTTTCCAGCATCCAAAGGCTTTTGTAACCCCAAATTCAAAACTCTTCTACAGTCTTGTGTAGTATGAGGTTTCTGGCCTGGACTTTCAGGCCTAGCCTCAAGGTTTAGGCCCACAGATCCACAAACCCACAGAGACACACAGATGCTTACTATACTTTTAGGATGATCGGCCTAAGGCCCAGGCATATAACTTGATAACCCTTCATCTAACCCATGACTCTCATCCTGTTCAGCCATGTGGCTTGGTACCTTTTCTCAGAGCAGCATAGGTGTCCTCTGCCTCTTCTGGCTTCTCTCTGGCATTCTGCTCTGCTCTGCATGTTTCCAGAGTTTTCTTAGTCTGGTAGCCCCGCCCATACTTCCTGTCTGCCTTTGGCCAATCAATGCTTTTTATTAACCAGTGGGTAGGACAATTATTTACAATGGAACAGCTTAATCCCTCTACAATCTTATCACAAAACAGTTCAAATGATATAATTATCACATTTATCACATAAATAGGTATATGACAACAATGCTACTCTTGATGCCACTGTTTGCCTTTGTTGTTGTATTGCTCTAGTTAAAATAACTCCAAAAATATCAGTTTGAAGGAGAATGGGTTATTCAAATGATAGCTCCAGGTCCAAATCCAATTTTTTCAGGAAGGAAAAAATTGGAATTTGAAGCCATTGAATACATCATATCATACACATAGTCATGAGCATAGAGTAAAAAGTTAATTCACGCATGCGAACATGTAACTTGTGATTCCCAGTTTTGTGAAGTAGTTCAGAATTTCCTACTACTGAACACAGCCAACTAAAAGGATTTGTAATTGACATATTACAGATAATTCCACAAACAAATGTTCACTAGCCAAACTAGATAACCTCTCATAGAAGCTAGCTCTTAAGGCAGATGATTCTAGATTGTATCAAGTTGATAACTATATTACCACCAATGTATGTGAAAATACATGCTTAATTGACCTGTAAGTTTATTTTTTTAGACAGGTTCTCATCTAAAGCCCAAGCAGGCTTGAATGTCACTATGAAGTAGAGAGTAGCCTCAAATTCTTACTGATACTCCTGTCTTAGCATTTTGATGTTGATGTTACTGTTATGTGTAATTATTAATTTTAAGATATTTTTATTTTCTTAAGTTCTTATTTATATTATTTATAACTTCAAATTAAATTTAAATTTTTTGATTTAGTTACCTGAATTAAATTGTCTTGAAAATATATAACATATTTTTCTTTTATGTGGCATTGATAGATGAAATATATCACTTAACTGAATTAGAAATTGTAGATATGTAATGAGTAAATTTCTGATAAAAATATATACAAAATTATATTGTTTATAAAATGTATTATTTTAAAGAACTACTGAAGTTTTTATTACTACCCTTTTCTAAGGCAGACAATTTAGTAGTATCTACTACAAAAGTTAAACTCTGTTAAATCGTTACTGTTAGAACTTTTGAACAATTAGAGCATAACATTTTTAATATGTAGCTCATTCTAAATAAAAAGTCATAATAACACCACTAAGACAAAGTGTATGAGGTCTAATTACAGTGTGCTACTCCAGCAGTCATCCAAGACTAAAAGACTCACTGAGAAAGGATTTCATTATTGTAGGTTTTCATTGAAAATATGACTACAAATTAGACATAACATATTAAATATATTTAACTATGAAAACACAATTCAACTATCTATGAAGATAAAAGTCACGTTTATTACTATAATAAAATATTTGTGATATAAGCACATGAGAAAGATACAGCATTTTGTAAAATGTCCAAAGTGGACAGATTTCTCGACTGAACTGCAGAAAACTCAATTTCTCAATTTCTATTGTATGTCAAAAAGATCTCAATTTTTTCATTAAAATGTCTATTATTATTGAAGGCTAATATTGCTGTAGCCTTGTATTTTAAAATTCTCTTTCATAGACAATATTTAATGTAACTGTTCCACAGATTTGTGAAGAAGAGGAATATTGTTATTGACATTCTAGACTGAATGAATCAGAATCCCAGAGAATCTGAATTTTGGACTTTTATTCATAACAAATAATATGCCATGAGGCCTTTACTTTAGCTAAAATCTTATCACATCATTGAATTTGTGCTTTATAAAATTTCATAATACCACAATTCTCCTTCATTATCTCATCTCAGAGTCATACCAATATGAATCACCTGAATTTTGGGATATTAGAGAATATTGAGAATATATCAATATTTCCTTTCTCGGTTTGACTCCAGAGACCAAATATAGTATGCAGCACTCATCAAAATAATTGAAGTTTTATTATTTTTAGCTGTCAATCTCAACATAGCTTATTGGGAACAATTTAAGGATAGAAAGAAAGAGTATGCAATCTCAAAAATTTAATTCTTTACTGAGCCAAGATTATTACATTTTACCACCTACATTGCATTTTTATTTCCCGCCTGGATTTTTTTTCCTAATGCATTTTATGATTCCACTGTAGAGTTGAGATCTAAAGACAATATGAAGAAAATACCTGTAAAAAGCAATTCAGAGTGGACTTTGAAACATTATTTTAATATTTCTTTTTAATAGGAATGTGCTCTTGAATAAAGTTAGATTCTGTACTTTACAGAGGTAAACTTCAGAAACATTATCTAATATGTTTAATATTCATAATGCATAACTGATTTAATCAGCATGACTGTTAGGCACTTAAATGAATGAACTGTACATACATAATCAACAAATATTATTTTTAATTAGCTTAAATGCCAAAAACTAGTTTATTATGAACGGTTGAAGATATTTATATTACTTTGGAATGTATTCTTCTGTCATATGCTCAGAATTATGGGAATTGGGTGTGGGTCTTGAATACTACAGTTCTTTCTCTCTTTGCCTCTATCTCTGAATCTTTTCTGAATTATTTTATTATTTACAAAGGTCTTAAATTTAGAATTTTGTATACTTTAACCTTTACATAAATACCTTGCTAATTTCATATTTTAATTGATGTCATTCAATTTTCTTATGTTCATTTTGTCCTCTTTGCTTCTATCTCCCTGTCTTGTTATTACCTTCAAAATACAATATTTTAAAGCATGCACTAAATAGTCACATTGAAATAAAATTCATAAGGTATTTAAATTTATTAAATCCTTTGATCATACTATGTTACTAACAAACAAATGTAGAGACTGAAGATAGACCTCCATCTTGAGAAAAGAAAAATGTAAGTTATAGTTCTTTTGTAATTTGTAGTCAGTGTTCCCATAACACCAAAATAGGCAATTTATTTCTTCTGCTACTTGCAGTATTATCTATTGGCATTGCTATCCAGAGGGGATAATTTACTCATTCGTAAAACAGTATCAAACAGTCTGAGAATATTTTCAATACTTTTCTAAATAATAAAAGAAATAACAAAGCCAATAGGATATGAGGAGAACTGAGGAAACCTTACCTAAATGTATAAGGAGTAGAGAAGCCCTGACTGAATGGGTATTATTTATATGGGCACAGCATGAACAACAAATGTCTCAGATCCATTGGAGTTGGTGAAACCTTCCCAAAATAGATCAGGCTTAGAATGGACAAAACCTTCTTCTGTTCTGAGTGTAAATGTTAACAGTGCATGCAAAATCTTGCAATTGCAGCTTTCTCCTCCAGGATGTTTAGAGTCCTAGACTGCTGTTTACCAAGAACTCATACTGAGACTAGCAGATACTTGCCCTTTACATGCTGCACATAAACATGCTGAGGTTCAGGGCTGTTTCCTTACTTGATGCATCTCAAACAGAGTGTTCACAAAGGCCACTAGACTCCAGATTTTCGTGGTCAATTGTTCAGCAGCTTTTTAGTATCTGTCCTTTCTCATTATTCCTTCACCACCCTCAGTCAGGTCAAGTCAAGCCACATTGGATGTAGCAAGAAAATAGTCCTGAGTTTATTAAGCATATACTCAATGCTTTGTGAAGAGTTAATGATATTTGAGAAAGAAATGCAAAAATAAACAAAGCTGAGATAAGTATACAGTTATTATGAAATTGCACACGCTGGTTTAGTAGAAAGGGAGTAGATATGATATAACCTAGAGAAAGTTGTGTGGCATTTTTAAATTTCACTGAGCATATTTCATGAGGCATGATTATGTTAATAAAAATTAAAATAGAAAGTATTACAATATGATTGTGAAATTATTTCTTTCCAATAATCTATTTTATAGCAAAAAGTTTTAAGAGCAGTTTTACATCTATAAAAAATTGGGCTGTAACCTTTGAAGTCTCATATTACTTCAGCCTCCCCTCTTCTATTTCTACCCCACACAAATGTACTATTATTAAGATTGTTTTGCAAATATTTATAAGTACTTATTATTGGTAATATTTTTGTTATTTCCTTTTTTGTATTTATCAACAGGGTATCTGTGATTATGACATTCCTAGATAAAAAGAGGATATATAAAGTAATATTCTAGAGGTACAAAATCTCAAACTTCAGGCAATAAATGAAGAAATCTAAAATTATATTGTAAGTTTCAATAACTATGGTCAAGGAAAACTGTTTTAAAAGAAGACCACTGAGGGACAATAGTATCTAGAAATCATTCAAGTACATCAAGTATTCATTCCGATAGATATTATATCAAAATTCACATAACAGGTCTTCATGTTATAAATGACAGATTAAAAGTATGAAAGTTTAAGTGGATATTAAATACATAATAATGTACTCTTTAAATAAAATTAAAATGCATAGAATTCCACAGAAAATATTATAGACAGACCTTTAGACAAAACACCAAGGTGGTCTGAAAAAGAAAGATCACATTATTTACTTACCTCAGTTACATATAATGTTCTTAACCTATGGTTTTTTATATATAAACATATATATCATATACAAATTATATATACATATATATTTTCATTCGTAGTAAATACGAAATTAGTCTAAATGAAATTATCCCACCTTGGCTGACAATACTTCTCCTGAAGCCATAGAATATTTAACAAAAGCCATATTATATATGAGAAACCCTTTTTGAGTTACTGATTACAGAAGTATAAGATATTCATAAATCAAAGATGCTATTGCTGTTTTACCTCAGAGGTTGAGGGAAAATCCCTATTGTTAAAGAACCATACAATTCAGAAATAAACAATGGAAAATCTGAGCTGAGTCTGATCTGAAAACCTTCTTTCTTAGAACTAGCTTTTATAATGCTGTGGGAAAAGGTGCTATGAAAGCTCTCAAATTTTCCTGCCCAGCTGCAATGCTTATGAACCACAGCAACAGCTAGCATGAATAATAACCATAAGAGTAAAATATTCAAACCAATATACTGGCAGTTAAACAACAGCTCTTTAATTGGATTTAAGACCTAAGAAACAAAAGAGAAACCATACTTGGTACTGGATACTTAACTAGGCACTGGTGGTTAGAGAGATTATGAATATGTGATATGGTAATGCCTTTCAGTATGCTGTGAATAGTAATCTTTAAATAAAGGAGCTGTTTTGGCCCATGACAGGCACCATAGAAAAAGGAGGAGGAATCAGAATAGGTAGGAGGACAAGGGTAGAGTCAGAGAGAGAGACCAAGCCAGAAGTCTAAAGGAGGAACATGTAAGGAACACAGGTGAGCCACAGGCTATGTGGCAGACAGTTTAATGAGAATTGAGTTAAGATGTAAGAGCTAGCTAGCAATGTGCCTGAGCCATAGGCCAAGCAGCATGAAGTTAATATAAGTGTCTGAGTCATTTTTGGGGGCCTGAGCAGCTGCAGGTGGCTAAGGGGTCTGGGGCTGCTAGTCTGTGGGTCTGGGCCTCTGGCTGCCTGGGACCAAGAAACCACACTGTAATAGATGGCATCCCTGGGTGGACAAATATCCACTTAAAGCCTAAGAAAGTTTTAAAAAGGGTTTTAGCACAGAAACTGAGCCAAAGTAGCTTCCAAATTGGGTGTATGAAACAGATCATTGTACAGAGAAAGCACTGCATCCTGGCCACATTCAAAATGGCGCAGGGAGACTGGTGGCAGTCAGTGTAAGCTGCAATCAAGCCAGTTCCTGAAATCTCACAGAAGACTCAGTAGCATGTTATTGGTTTAAGGTTTCTGCTTATTTTGAACAAAAAGGAAACAAAGACGGATACTTAGTAGCAGCATTTTCTTGGGTCCTCTCTGTTTGCTGGCCACAAACAGATGCCATCCCTTTAAGAGAACTTCCTGATTCAGTTTTAAATGCAAAACTATGTGACTCTTTAAGAGAGTGCGAGTATTTTAAAAGCTCTTATGCTTGGAAGATGATTAAGGATTCACAATAAAACAGATTCAGATGAAAAGAAAATCATGTAAACAGGTTACAATGTGTGTAAAAGGTACATAGGCTTCAGAGAGAAAAGAAAGAGGTGAGAAAGTCTTTAAAGAGAGAAATAGAGTAATAAAAATATAATAAGCCACATAAAGATGGAAAATAGACACAAAATCTGGATTTTGATTGTTATTGTGTTTTCTTTTAATTTTTTAACTGTTAATGAGATAACTGCAGAAAGACAATGGATTACAAATGCAAAGGTTACTAAGTTAAACAAGAATATATATTTTAAAGGTATTTTGATTTTGAAATTTGTGTCTAAGGATTTATTGCTTTGGAGGAATTCTACTTTTGTTTCCACAGAAGATGAGAACCTGTGGATTGTGTCCAGGCAAATATGGTTTCATCAACCAAGACCCCCTGAAAAAACCTGTGATGGGAAGAGATGGCGATGTCAGCTTCAGGGATGCAGACTATGATCCAGTCTCCAGAACCCATGAGATTTTCAATGCCCCTTAATCAGCAGGAAGTAGTAATAGAAAACTACGCCCAAATTCCCAAAATATTGTTTGTAAATGTTTGTTCTCATTATAAATGGTTAATGGTCATAGTTAATCTCTTTGTAAGAAGAAAAGGGGGATATGATATATGAATGATTTTAAAAACTTAGATTATTGAATTTACTTAGATCAGGAAATCAGCTGTTAATCTCAAAATGTTTTGCATTCATATGGACTTTGGTTTATTGATACAAATTTAAGGTCTCTTATTATCTTATGCTGTATGTATTTTTCTACTCTTGTTTAAGATATGTTGTTTATGTAACTGACTTAAAATAGTAATGTATAATTTAAAAATGCATGTGAAGTAGATTTTTAGGTATACAAAGATATAATTCAATTAGATAGGTAATATTCAAACACTTCTAAGACCTACAGAATATGGCATTTAAAATATTTTAAGAACTTAGACTTTCTGGACAGTGAGACGGAGTTGTTCCTGGCAGCACCAATCTTCTTCAAGAGAAAAATGGGCATCAAAGACACTCCATATGGAGTCTACTCTCTTTGTGGCAATGGTTAGCCACTGGGCATGAACCTGTTCTTATATTGACTACTTGACAGTATGCTGTTAAAACTAGACATGCAGGTTACATAGGAAGGTGACCTCTGAACTTTGGCAGAACAAGCCAAGATGGTCATTCAGGTTCCTGATTTACAGAGAAAACTGTCAGACATTCTTCATGACTCGAGGAGAAATGACTGATGAACTGTACCAAAAAGGGCAGAGCAGATTTCCTGCTTCACTGAAATGAAAAGAGACTCTGGGCCTCTAGACTGAAGATGGATGCCCCAACTTTATAAAGGAACTTTGGGTGACTGTCCAGGCAATATGTGTCATCTCTGTCATTTCTAGATTTTGGAAGTTGCTTGCACTTCTTGTTTACTTAGGTAAATATATCCTTCTGTGGTCTTTGATGTAGTTAAAGGTTAGATAGTCATAGGTATAGTTTTTCTTGGTTATTTTAAGGTATATATGGAACTTTAGATTCATAAGGAAATGGTTGATAAGAGTATTTTTAATAAGTTTGGTTGATACAAATAGACTAAATATTATAACTGTAATTCTTACTTGATAGCTATTTTGTTACATGTAAAGTTACTGTGTTAAAATGGAAACCTTCCTTTTTGATTAGACAGGAAGGGGAAGGTGATGTGGGAATGCCTTTCTGTATGCTGTGAATAGCAGTCTTTAAATAAAGGAGCTGTTTTGGCCCATGATAGGCACCATAAAAAAAGTAGGAGGAGGAATCAGAATAGGTAGGAGGAGCAGGGCAGAGTCAGAGAGAGACCTAGCCAGAAGCCTAAAGGAGCAATATGTAAGGAACACAGGTGAGCCACGGGCCACGTGGCAGACAGATTAATGAGAATGGATTGAGTTAAGATGTAAGAGCTAGCTAGCAATGTGCGTGAGCCATTGACCAAACATCATGAACTTAATATACCTGTCTGAGTGATTTTGGGGCCTGAGCAGCAGCTGGCAGCTAAGGGGTCTGGGGCTGCAGGTCTGTGGGTCTGGTCCTCTGACTTCCCTGGACCAAAAAACCACATTGTAACAGATATGAGATAAGAACTTACTATATCCACCTCACTAAAGCAACTGGATTTCTTTGTAACCACATTCCAAATATGTATCCTTATATCCACAATAACTGTAGCTCTTATTACTCATCAAAGACATTCTATTTGCAACAGAAAGAGATATTTACAGAAAAGTACAGCAAATCAATAAAGAATAAGTGATTTTCAGAGTCCTGCCGTAGTCATTACAGCTATAACACAACTCCATCACCTAAGTCTCAAGAAAGTTTGCAGAAAAGGGAGCAGAAAGATTATAAGATGCAGAGGATCAGAAAAGCTGGTATGAGATTGTGTCTCCTAAAAGAGCACAGAAGCAGTGTCTCTACAGTATTGACCTTATAAACAAGACCCAAAGAAATACAGAATCAATAGTCATGTTATTATGTAAGGAGACAATCTCATGGAGCTTGACTCATACACAAAGACCTACAAGCAACCAAAGAGCTCAACTGAGAGTCTCAGTTAAATCTGTAGACTGATTTTGGTAAAACTGCCATTTTTACTATGTTGATCTTACCTATCCAAGAGCATGACAGAACTTTCCATTTTCTGATATCCTCTTCAGTTTCTTTCTTCAAAAGATTTAAAGTTCTTGTCAGACAGGTCTTTCAGTTTTTTGGTTACCCTCAGATATTTTATGCTCTTTGTGGTTATTGTAAAAAGTGGTTTCTCTGATTTTTTCACCATATCTTTATCATTTGCATATAGGAGGGTTACTAGTCTTCTTGCTGCATCGCTGAAGGTGTTGGCCAGCTGTAGATGTTCCCTGGTAGAATCTTTTGGTCCCTTATGTAACAGTCATATCGTCTGCAAATAGTAAAAGTTTCACTTCTTCCTTTCCAATTTGTATCCTCTTGATTTCCATCAGTTGTCCATTGCTCTAGGTAGAACTCTGAGAACTAGATTGAGTGGATGTGGGAAGAGTATGTCTCCTTATTCTGTTCCTGACTTTAGTGGTATCACTTTGAGTTTCTCTCCATTTAGTTTATGTTGGCGATTGGCTTGCTGTTGTTCATAGGTTCCTTGTATCCTGTTCTCTCAGAGACCTTTATCATAAAGCAGTGTTGAATTCTGTCACAGGCTTTTTTTTCCAGCATTTTTTTCAGTGTATTTGTATGGTGGATTGATTACATTGGCAGATTTTTATGTGTTGAACCATTCCAGCATCTCTGGGATGAAGACTACTTGATCATAATGTATAATTATTTGATGTGTTCTTGAATTTGGTTTGCCAATATTTTACTGAGTATCCTTGCTCCAATATTCATGAGAGAGACTGGTCTGTAATTCTTTCTTTGTTGCATCATTATGTGGTTTGGTTATCAGGATGACTGTAGGCTCATAAAAATAGTTTGACAGTATTACTTCTGTTTCCCTTGTGTGGAACAATTTTTAGGAGTATTGGTATTAGCTCTTCTTTGAAATTCTTATTGAGTTTATGCTGAAACTATCTGGTCCCAGGATTTTGTTGTTGTTGTTGTTGGGAGATTTTTAATAATTGTTTTTATTAGTGTTTCTAAGGGATGAGCTCCTTACTGGTTTTCTGGTACCAAGTGGTTGACCCTGAAAACATACACACACAAGTAGCAATAAAAGGCCTGGCCAGGTTATATTTGTAAATTTAGAGGTATATGTTTGTGTGTGTATAAACATGCAAATGAAAATACATGTGAAGAAGAGGACATGACTTTTAGAGGGAACAAGGAAATTGGTTATACAGGGATGACTAAAAAGTAGAAAGACAAAGAGGAAAGTAACATTAATTATATTTTAATATAAAAATTAAAAGTCCAAAAAGAAATTTTAAATATAAATTCTATATGATGCAAAATTTTTTTATGAAAATATAAATCATCTACCAAAGAGATGTTTCTACTCTATTCTCCATTGCACTGTACATCAAAATAGCTAAGATATGCAAAGAAGGTGCATTCAAGATGCATTCAATGACAAATGTGCTTTCCAAAGTCCTCCTAAGAAGTCCCTATAAAGTCCCTATAAAGAATAAACATCTAGAAAGACACAAATTACTTGTTTTTCTTTATTTTAATAATAACATTAGGGTTTTTCTTGTTTTGTTTTGTTGTTTTTGTTGTTGTTTGAGACAGGTTTTCTCTGTATAACAGTTCTGGCTGTCCTGGAACTCACTTTCTAGACAATTCTGGCATCAAATTCATAGATACACACCTACTTTTGCCTCCACAACACTGAAATTAAAGGACTGTTACTCCACCATTTGGAACATTAAGGTTTTTAAACCCTAAAATCCTTCCAGAATTCAAATTATTTGATCAATTGGTATATGAAATATTCTAAAGCACAACTCACTATTCTCAAATGTTTCTTTAGGGAAGACTGCTGCAGGTATCACTATAGATCAACTTCTTATTTGTACGTGGATACAAAGTATGTGCCAAATTCTTGTTTTTTATTCAAAGTTCATTTTTGATTTCATGAGTCTAAGGAATAGAGAACAGCAGAACTTTTCATTATAAATGGCAGTGAAGTAAATAATTATTCAGTAAGTTGAAATAAGTGACTTTCTTCTCTCTGCAGCTAGATTTCTAAAATCTGTCAAGCACTTCTAATTTTTCACTGACTATATGTTTGGATGCACCCTTGAACCTTTTCCTCTATGAG
Organism: Phyllotis vaccarum; assembly: GCA_033318265.1. Classification (NCBI taxonomy): domain Eukaryota; kingdom Metazoa; phylum Chordata; class Mammalia; order Rodentia; family Cricetidae; genus Phyllotis; species Phyllotis vaccarum. Next base: position 51,452,213 of record JARWLC010000007.1, read on the forward strand.
GCTTTGTTGAAACACTGTTTCTTTTTGGCAGTGTATCTTGAGGTATGTTTCAAATGATGATCCAGTATGTAACATGTTTGGATGAAGTGTCAAAGACTAATATAAACATATGTCCTCTGCCTGGGAAATCTTGGACATGCTCATTTTTGGAGTTAATAGTACCTTATAAATACTGCTACTGCTTCACCAGACTGGGTAGCATATATGTGTAATTCCATTACTAGAAGCCAAAAGTAGGAGAGCTATACTTTCATTATACCCTGGCTCATATATCAAGTTCCAGCCCAACTTTGTTCATTGGAATGGCAACTTTGAAGATTCCTAAAATTTCCCATCCTTTTGAGGAATCTTACCTCATTTTACACAATTTGCTTGGATGTCTTGAGCACAATTGGTTTTTTTTGTAGAAAAAGAGCACTTTTACATCATTTTATTGAAACTTGTAAACGATTGTAATAAAGTACAACTTAAAGTGTATTATTGTAACTTATTGAAGGTAAATGTCCTAAGTAGTAAAACTGACAAAATAAAGTGGCTTCTGATATAACACTAGAACACCAGTAAAATACAAAGGTAAAATCAGAATCTCGACTGCATACAGGAAGGCATCATTTGATTATTGTACTTCTCTTACAGAACAATTACTTTAAGCTTCCTCGTAAATCTTGGCTCAAAGAAATCTGAGTACTGTAGCTTAAAGTATATGTCTACTTGAAAACTCATATTGTGGTCAGATGTATGGTGTTACGATTAAAATATTCACCATTAAATAAATAGATCTTAAGGGAAGATTTTATGCATCTTTATTCTCTTTGTTAAGAGAAACTATTACACAGTAACGTATAATATATATCTGTCATAAATGCATTATATCATAAATTTTATCAGATATTACATTTTCTAGCATACAATTATCTAGATATGGAGAAATACTATATTTAATTCTTTAAAACTGCCCATGTAGAGATAACATTAACTTCAACTTTGTTTTTTCAAATGCTTTAAAAACTTTTGAGATTATAATATAATTACAAGATTTATCTTTTCCCCTTTCTCCCTTTGAATCCTCTTTATACCCTCATCACTCTGATTCACATTCATAGCCTCTTTTTTTACTAATTTTTATTGCATATATATACATACATACATCACACACACAGACTCACAACCTTTTCAGTTCACATGATGTTATTTGTGTTTATCTTTTCAGGGCTCATCACTTGACACTAGAGAACTAATTCTACTCTTTGGAAAATAAATTCTTATTTCAGAAGACACCATGCTCTTCAATTGCTCTTAAGTTTTATGTATATTTGAAAATTCCACCTTAATAAGAGTGTGGTGATTTCCTTGTTTTAAGTGTACTTTTCTGATGACATGGTCTTTTGTACATATGGTCATCTATTTTTAAATTGTTTTCATTTTCTTCGCATGCTTTTTACCACAATCCCGTATTAGACATTACTGGGTGTATTTTCTTCAGTTCCATAACTTGTTTCTCATTCATTGAGAATTAGTTTTACATAAAAGAGGCTTTTGTGGTTATTGAATAGTTATTGTGCTTTCTTTCATAAATCGTGTCTTCAGTGAACAGCTAAAAATGTCCTTATCAATGGAGTATAATCTATTTGTTTTCTGGATATTCTCTAAATATATTGACTATTGTTTGTTTGGCACAATATTGACTCTAAGGTACAGTTAAGAAGAAATGACATTGTGACTGTATTTAGAGTTTTCTTATACAAGAGCATGTGATATATATCCATTTGATCAATTCCTTTTTAATTTATCCTACTAGAGCTTTTAAAGGATTTATCATATATGTGAGAATATAATCTCCATATTTTGTTAGAATTATACTTGTTTTTATATTGAGGTTGCTAATGTTAATGCTATTATGTATTAATTGTAGTTTCAATTTATTTATCATTGCTACAGAGAAAATTAATTGACTTTTATATTCTAGGCTTTTGACCCACAATTATTCTGTAATCCATTATTAGTTCAAGGGTGATTTTCTTATTGATCTATTCACAGATAATATTACATGCAACTTGGACAGTCTTATTTCTTCATTTTTAATTTTTTTGCTCTTTGTTATCATACTGTAGTAGTTTTCTATGTGTTTAATATGTATGAGATATTAATCATTTCAAGTAGCATACTTTAGTTGCTAACACACATTAGATATTAACCAAGAAAAATTATATCATAAGAAACATTTTATACTTGCTATTAGATATTCATAAATCTTAATTCTACCAACCTCTTCATAATAGAGATTGACCAGTGTGTACTGTAGAAAAAAATACAATGATAGTCATAATTTTAGCTCATTCCATTTTCTGTTCTTTTCTTTCTTTCTGATAATAAAAATGATTCTGTTTGTAAGACAAAAACCAATGTGGTAATACCTGTGACCCAGACTACTGCTTATCTTCAATAGCAAATTAGATCTTCTTTATGTATCAATAATTAAATAATTGCACCTAATATATTTTTTAACTGATCTCACATTGGCAAACCTGGATTATGTGACACTTCCATTTTAAACATCCTGTTTCTTTATTAACATCTCTATGGATATTTTTTGATGAATATGGTGATAAATATCCAAATATCTGTAATCAAATAAGGTTCCAGGATCTTCTTTTTTCATATAATTTTATTTAATTTCAATTGCATGTATGTGTATGTGTTCAGAGGTGTGTACAAGTGCATGCAAGTGTCTGAGGAAACCAGAGAAAAAGTTAAGGGTTTTTATAAACCACCCAAAATGACTGCTGATAATCAAACTCAAGTCCTTTCAAAGAGCTATTTATGCTCTTACCTGCTGTACCATGTTTTCAACCCCTTTATCACCTCTTGAAAGCATAAATTAACATTACTTCATTGTCTTAATTATTGTCCAGTATGCCATGACATGTTCAGGTTAGATAAATATTTTTCATAATTAGGATCTTCATTCACTGTCATGATCATTTCATTGTCTATATATAAGAGACTTTGGAATTGTAACTACTATTTAAAACCACATGATATGCAAAACCTTTTGTACATAGAATGCCACACAGTGGTCATTACTTTCAGTTTGAGTAAGCATTAATTTCCACAAATTCCCTTTACTAAACACAAAAGGACAATGAGAGTACAGAGAATCATTTGGCTGTTCCTTGGTGCCTGTAAGCTGACAGTACTGAGCATTCTTATTTCACTGCAGACAACAATTGTGCATACCAAGAGGGTAATTTCTTTTCAGGAAACTCTAGAAGATAAATTTTTATTGGTGTAAATAATTCAGCAGCTTGTTATAATGAAACCACTTCACATTAAGCATTTCCTTGTTCTGTCTTAAATGCACACAGTTGTATCCACTGGATGCTACTAATATCTGATGCAAACTAGAGGTTTCCCAGTTTATGATGAGTTGTAGCTCTTCACTGAAACAAGCCTACAGCTAGGGGACTTTGTTCAATGTTTGCCAGAAAGAGAAAAGCTAATCACAGCCTAGAATATTGGAACAAAGAAAATAATGGAACTTTTCTGGCCATTATGTTGCTCTGAGAGGGGATTTCATTCACAGCACATCTGGAGGTTGGTTTGCAAGTTAGTCCTTTAGGGTCTATTAATGGGATTAAAATTTATATAGGACAAATATAATTCTGAATAAAATTTAAGGGAAAGGAACATGTTTCCTTATTTGATATTTTTCTTCAATTTATCATCTACAAAATGCTCAGGAAAATTATACAGTATCAAAACTGTTTTGGAGGATGTGAAGAGAGTTAATTTAAAATAGTAAACAAAATGTTGTATGAGAGTACATCAAGTTCTTCCTGATAGAAGCTTAACTTGGCACACAGGTTTGTATTTTATGATGGCTTTACTTTGTGAAAGAAGCTCACTGACTCAGTCATTCTTTGACACACTCCTGATTGGCAGATGAATCAGTGGTCCTGGAGTATCAGACTCAATTGTCATATTTGTTAGTGTTCCTCTCTACACTATCGGCATAATTTTGACTATAGACAGGGTTCACACTGGTTCTTTGTGTGCAGTTATTTATGTTCTCTTTAATATTTTATGAATGTGTAATATCAAAGTGGGCTCTAAGCATAAATTATCAAGGGATATTTTTGAGAAAAATAAAATATAGTTTGGAAACACTTTTTTTCAACTTTTCTTTTTCCTGTGATATTTGGCTTTTGACTCCTGATGTCAGCTTCCCATTAGAAAATAGGAAGAGAATGGAAATCAGTGTTCCCAAATCTCAAAGTGACCAAAATCTAAAAGAAGTGTAAAATTCATTGAAGTAAATGAAACCAGATTTTAAAAAATCATTTTCAGACCACCCAAACAAAAGCAGGAATATATATATACAAATCTTCTCTTCCCTGTAGCTAAATGTTGTAACTTTATTCATCAGAATGTGAATAATATCCCTGCTTACACTTTTACATATAAGCAAGTTTCTGAGGTAGTCTGCATAGATACTGTTCTTAACTAAAAACATTTTAAATTATGTTTTAAGGATTAAACAGATATTTACTTATGAATATACACATAGTTGGTAAAGGAAATGCCTTCTTTAATTACTACCTAATATTATTTTCGCAGTATCTTAAATCTTAAATGACTAACATTAGTCATTGCAAATAATAATATGCATTTACACACATGTGAATGTAGAACTATGAGTGGAGATGGTCACAAACACATGATTATTTTTCAATATTCACTTATGCATCTAAATACAAAACTAATTTGTTGTCATAGAAATACATTATTTGATATCTGTCACCACATTTCTGTTTCTAGTAACCTATACATGGCTGTAAAAAATTTTTGGCCAATCAAACATTTCCAATTTGATAGTTGTGATGAAGTCTTTTCTTGTTTTGAGGCACAGGCAGTCCTGTTTGGCAAGAGAGAGATAATGGAGCCTCTGTTGCTTTCCTTGTTCCAACTGGTTTCTTTAATTACTTGTCTATTTACATAAAGACTTTAAAAAGTTTTAGATACTGTTACAATTTTGTGAAGATATACTAAACATTTTGGTTTTGTTCCTAAATATTTCTATAAAATTAAAAATCATAAAGGTGACTTGCCATGTGTCATCTCAAGAGTATGAGTATGAATATACAATACTAATACTGTCATAAAGGGACTTAGTTATTTTTAGCTTTTGTTGATCTGGAAAGCAGTCAATAACGCCATTTTTACAATGTGGTTTCTAAGTCCCAGGCAGCTTGAGGCCCAGACCCACAGACCTGCAGCCCCAGACCCCTAGTATCCCACTGCTGCTCAGACCCCCAGAAATGACTCAGATAAATATATTAACTTCATGCTGTTTGGCCTATGGCTCAAGCACATTGCTAGCTTGCTCTTACATCTTAACTCAACCCATTTCTAATAATCTTTCTTGCCACGTGGCCCGTGGCTTACCTGTGTTCCTTACATGTTGCTCCTTTGGGCTTCTGGCTCTGTCTGGCTCTGACTCCGCTCTGCTCCTCCTACCTATGCTCTTATTTCTCCTCCTACTTTTTCTATGGTGCCTGTCATGGGCCAAAACAGCTCCTTTATTTAAAGATTGATATTCACAGCATACAGAAAGTTATTCCCACATCACCTTCCCCTTTCTGACTAATCAAAAAGGAAGGTTTCAATTTTAACATAACAAAATAGCTATTAGGCAAGAATTACAATTGCAATATCTGGTATATTTATACTTAGCAAAATTAAAGAAAATACTCTATCATCTATCTTATCTTTATAAATGTAAAGTTTCATATCCAATGTACTTTTCAAATGACTAAGAAAACTATACCTATAACTATCTAATCTTCAACTATATCAAAGACCACAGAAGGATATATTTACCCAAGTAAACCAGAAATGCAACCAACTTCCAAAACCTAGAAATGACAGAGATGACACTTATCTGCCTGGACAGTCACCCAAAGTTTCTTTATAAAGTTGGGGCATCCATCTTCAGCCTACAGGCTCAGAGTCTCTTTTCATTTCAGCAAAGCAGGAAATCTGCTCTGTCCATTCATCAGCTGCTTCTCCTTGAGTCCTGAGGAATGTCTGACAGTTTACTCCTCAAAGCAGGAACCTGAATGACCATCTCGGCTTGTTCTGCCAAAGTTCAGAGGTCACTTTCCTATGGAACCTACATGTCCAGTTTAAACAGCAAACTGTCAAGCAGTCAACATAAGAACAGGTTCATGTCCAGTGGCTAACTGATGCCACAAAGAAGCTGATCTCCATATGGAGTTTCTTAGATGCCCATTTTTCTCTTGAAGTAAATTTGTGCTGCCAGGAGCAGACCTGTCTTACTGTCCAGTAAATTATAAGTTCTTAAAACATTTAAATGACATATTCTGTAGGTCTTTAAAGTGTTTGAAGATTACCTATCTAATTGAATTATATTTTTGTATACCTAAAAAAATGTAACTAACATGCATTTCTTAATTATACATTACAAATTCAGTTATATAAGTATCATATTGTAAATAAGAGTAGAAAAACACATTCAGCATAACAAAATTGACCTTAAATTTGTATCAGTAAACCAAAGTCCATATGAATGCAAAACATTTTGAGATTAAGAGCTGATTTCCTGATCTAAGTAAATTCAATAATCTAAGTTTTTAAAAATCATTCATATATATCCCCCTTTTCTTCTTACAAAGAGATTATCTATGACCATTAAACATTTATAATGAAAACAAACATTTATAAACAATATTTTGGGATAGTTTTCCATTACTACTTCTTACTGATTAAGGGGATTTGAAAATCTCATGGGTCCTTGAGACTGGATCATAGTCTGCAGCCCTGAAGCTGATATGGCCACCTCTTCTCATCAGAGATTTTTTTCATGGGGTCTTGGTTGATGAAATCATATTTGCCTGGAAAAAAATCCACAGGTTCTCATCTTCTGTGGAAACAAAAGCAGAATTCCTCCAAAGCAATAAATCCTTAGACACAAATTTCAAAATCAAAATACCTTTAAAATATATATTCTTGTTTAACTTAGTAGCCTTTGCATTTGCAGTCCATTGTCTTTCTGCAGTTAGCTCATTAACAGTTAAAAAATTAAAAGAAAACACAATAACAACCAAAATCCAGATTTTGTGTCGATTTTTCATGCTTACGTGCCTTATTATATTTTTATTATTCTATTTCTCTTTTTAAAGACTTTTTCTATCCTCTTTCTTTTCTCTCTGAAGCCTATGTACCTTTTATACACATTGTAACCCTTTTATAGGTTTTTCTTTTCATCTGAATCTGTTTTATTGTGAATCCTTAATCATATTTCAACCAGAAGAGCATTTAAAATACTCACACTCTCTTAAAGAGCTTCATAGTGAATCATTAAGTTCTCTTAAAGGGACGGCATCTGTTTGTGGCCAGCAAACAGAGCAGACCCAGGAAAATGCTGCTTCTAAGTATCTGTCTTTGCTTCCTTTTTGTTCAAAATAAACAGAAACCTTAAAGCAATCTCATACTACCTAGTCTTCTGTGAGACTTCAAGAACTGGCCTGGTTGTATCTCATACTCCTTTTGCCAGTCTGCCGGTTACATTTTGAATGTGGCTGGGTGCCGAGCTTTCTCTGTACAATGACCCACTTTAGAAACACAATTTGGAAGCTGCCTTGGCTCAGTTGTTGTGAACTAGAACCCTTTTTAAACTTTATCAGGCCTTATGACCCAGGGATGCCCTCTGTTACATTGTGTTTTCTTGGTCCCTAGCGGCCAGAGGCCCAGACCCACAGACCTGCAGTCAGCCCCAGAACCCTTAGCCACCCATTGATCCTGCTCAGGCCCCAGAAATGACTCAGACGCTTATATTAACTTCATGCTGTTTGGTCTATGGCTTAGGCACATTGCTAGCTTGCTCTTACATCTTAACTCAACCCACTTCTATTAAACTGTCTGCCATGTGGCCAGTGGCTCACCTGCATTCCTTACATGTTCCTCCTTTGGGCTTCTGGCTCTGTCTCTGATTCCACCCTTCTCTTCCTCCCTATGCTCTGATTTCTCCTCCTACTTTTTCTATGGTGCTTGTCATGGGTCAAAACAGCTCTTTTATTTAAAGATTGATATTCACAGCATACAGAAAGGCATTCCCACATCGCACCATGTTTTATTTCTCCCCATTTATCTGATGCTAGGAATAAAATCCAGGTCCCTACACTTCCTGGCATCCCTACACTCTTCAGTGTCACTAAAAATATCCATAGATACTGATTTATTTTTCCTAATTTTGGTGCAATTAATATTGATATTTCTAAATTATTTTATTGTTGCCTATTTATGTATTGTTCATATTTTATAAATTTTGTCATTTATCTTTATGTTTTAGTAAGATTTTCTTTATCTCTCAATAGTTATCTTTTGTATACAGAAAGAGAAATTTTTCAGAAAACCACAGCAATTAGGAGTCTAGGCCCTAAGATCTCTCCCTTTAGTACCTTCTATGCTCCCCTCACATTCAAACTGATTGCTATTTTTTATATATATATATATATATGTGTTTGTGTATGTATAATATGTATATATGTACACTTTGTATATATAGATATGTATAGATATATATGGACATATATATGTATAAAACAAATGCTTTGAATATGTAAGTGTTGTAATGCAACTCTTTATATTGTACTAAATTGCTAATTGAGCAGAAGTTTATTCTTGAGAGAGATTAATTCTTCATCTCTCTGGAGGGATTAAGTGCCTATAGGTATATATGGGTAGAACTACCTAAAATTTTCCTTCTTCTCCATTTGCATGTTTATTCATATTATTGTTGTTTGAGTCTTGCATATGCAGCAACTTCTATAACAGACTATTTCACATTAGGCATCTTGATATTCACACTCCAACAGTCTTTTGAAGCCCTTTTCCCTCATATCCTCTGAGGTGGAGATGCCGGGACTGTGAAGTTGATACATATATTTGTGCTGGGATCCACACAATCTATCTATACACTGTGTCAAATTGTGATTGTCTACAATGGTTTTTATTTGATGTAAAAAGGAACTTTTTTATGAGAGTGATAGCAACATTTTATGTATAAGGATACATTTAGAGTGCAGTTAGAAATTACAAAAGCCAAACAAAATGGCCAGAATGTATTTTCTTCTAACTTGACTGTACCATCTCAGGGGAGTTGGGTAGGTTTCTGGTAGAAGGCATGACTGCCTTGCTGATGGGTGAGCCATAGTCCAGTTAGAAAGCTCTTGATTACCACCAACATGCGAGTACCTCTTATTGCAACTTTACAGGTTGCTTGCTTCGATGGTCATCATTATGATTCACAAGTGTTGCAGAAAGTAGAAATATTTTCTGCCATTACAGAAGCTAGATTATTGGTTATATATAGCCTGGAGGATTGAAACCCCTTTTCTAAGTGTACAGTGTCTTCAAATATAAGACTTATTTTCAACTTCTAGAATCTACCAAGAGTGACAGCAATAATATGTACTGTTTGTGGAGTAACTGAGATAATCCTAAGTATTTGAAACATTTCTTATGCCTGGTACTGGAAATTTTTATTAGTTTATATATTGCAAAATGCATTACCAGCTCAAGTGACATTACTTTATGATGCATACATATGCATATATATTAATATATATGTAGATAATTTCAGGTAAATATAAAATAAGTCTCCTTAAGACTTTATCAAACCATTTGGTCATACTTGTTCCCCTTCTCACTATTTTACATTTACCTTCATCTATCCTACCCAGTTTGAGACCCCTCTTTTTTTCCCTTTTTTCTTTATGTTTGGATAAGGTGTATGTTTTTGACACATTTTTATTTGCTATGGCCAATAAATGTTAAAAATATGAGTGTCTTATATTTTACTTATTATATTTTATCCAGCTGAGGTCCAGTAAAATGTAATAATGATGAACTTAGAAATATATGCCATAATTTTTAGGAGTAATGAATTACTTTCTGATTGGGTTTAAAGACTTTACTATAAAATAAAACTCAATCCTGGTACTGATATTTAGGGCAGGAAGCCATGGATGAGAAGATCATAGATTGAATAATCCATAGGCCATATTGAAAAATATACTAACATTATTCAGATATATCACTATACTACTATGCTGCAATATAAATATTTGCCTTTGTAATCATACATTAATATAGCTCTCAAACATCATTAGAAATCTGTTTTCAGTAGGCAGTGATTAATCCAGACTCACAACTGATCAGAAAACAGAAATAAAAGACCATGGAGTACTTATCATTAAGTGGAATATCTATATAAAAATCCTTCTCCATAATGTTTGTGAAACCATTGAGGAAGAGCTAGGAGAAAAACTGTAAGAGCTTAATGTTGGGGTTAACTGCTCTAAACTTTGCTATGCACGTTGCATATTGCTGCTATGACTATATATACAAAAACAAGACTACATCAAAGAGACAAAATTCTATCATAGATGGCGATCCGGCTTATAATGTTTTACCACTACTTGAAAAGCTTCTGGAAAGTGATGGCTGTTGGTAGAGGGAGACTAGGTCTACATTGGGTTTGGCCTCTAGCAGGATTCTCATGTTCCAATGAATGGATTTACACTCATGCACATTATGACAACATCAAATGGACTCACTGTGTTAAAACAATATGTGCAATGTAAGCTAAATCTAAAATTAAATGATTTAAAAAAGGTAGGTGGGTAGGTGGTAGTAAATCAGGATGTAATTTATCATTCGCTCCTGATCACATGACTGACTGTGTTCATACTCCTTTTCATAATGATGATATGCCCTGTTTTAGGATTTCTATTTTTGTGAAGAAACACCATGACCATGATATCTCTTGTAATGAAAAATAATTAATAGGTGGCTTGAAGATTTAGCGCTTTTATCCATTATTAACATCATGGTAAGACATGGTGACACAGGTAGACATGGTGCTGGAGTTGAGAATCCAACATCTTGATTAGCAGGCAATAGAAAGAGAACCGTCTAAAACACTCAGCATGGCTTGAGCATATTTGAGAATTCAAAATTCACCCTACAATGATATACTTACTTCAATGAGGCCATACCTATTCCACCAAAGCCACATGCCCTAACAGTACTACTCTCTAGCATTTTCTTTCAAATTATCACAGTCTCTAACTCTCTAATACAATAAGTTCCAAGTTATTTTTAAGTTGTCTTAGTCATGGTATTTTATCATAGCAGTAGAAAACTGATAAAAGTTGGTTCCAGGGGTTGGTGATGACACAAGCCATGTCTAGTTAGCTAGATTTACAATATAAGGCATAAATTACCTCTCATTGTAAAGGTTTTAAATACAATTTTATTGGTTTATTTTTTTTGTCCATAACACAAAAATGTCATTATTTCATCACTGTTGATATTTTTCAGATCAGTTATTGTTGTGGTTTGTATGTTTTACAGATGGGTTGGACTGTCTGTTACTCTTTTTCCTTGGAAGCTTCAGGAGTAACTTCAGACACAGCAAGAGCCAATGCAAAGGAAGAAGTCTTTCAGAGCAGTTAAAATTTGACTTTTCCAATTTCTGTGGCCAAAGTATATGATGTCTTATTCCTTCAAGTTCTGGAAGGAAATTGAAGGCAATAACAACAGACCGTATTGTTTTGGGAGACTCTTGTATTCTTCTGAACAATAAGTAAAGAGGAGTTCTTCCATGCCAAGACCTGCAATTTTTATTGGCTAGTATGGGGCTTAAATGTGAAACATCATCAATATATACAGTATAATTGCACATATATTTGAACAAATAGCAAAATCATGTTTCCCTTTCAAGAATCCTTAGTGTTATTCATCCTTACTCACTATTCTTCTATATTAACCATAGTTCTGTACTTGCCAAGTAAAATCTCTTTTCCTACTCTTCTTTTTCTTAGTACTTTGAAGCAACTGTCACTTATCACCTCCTTTATTTTGCTCTCTTTCTCTTTTCTCTCTACATGTATCCTTTTCCCCTTCATGTCTTCTTTACTTTGGATTGAATATTTATTTTCACACATTCAGAACCAGGATTGACAAATAAGAATATAGGGTCTTCCTGGGTCTTCCAACAAAGTCATATCTTCTAATCCTTCTAAAATAGTCCTAACACCTGGGAGTGAAATAGTCAAATATGTGACCCTGTCAGGACCATATTGATTCAATTCATCACAACTAAATTATCTTAGTTCTACTTTGAGCTTTTTTGAGAATCCTCCACACTGAGTTGACAATATTTTGCAATCTCACCAACAGAGAATTTTTAATTTTATATTTATCTTATTCCAAAGGGTCTTGACCATTTCTTAGATAGTTCTTATCTATTTTTTTGTGAACTCTCTGACCAAATACATATCTCATTTTCAAATTTGTTGTTTCTTTGTTGTTATTGTTGTTATTTTATTAAACTTTTTTTGTTCTAGATTTCTCTCCTAGTGCATTAGCTTTCTATTCATTTAGTTTTGTTTCTTCCTTTGTTGTAAATAATATATAAAATTCCATTTGTCATTTTCTTTAATTCTTATGCAAATAGAGTCTCATTCAAAAAGTCTTTTCTTACATATGTATTTTGTAGAGAACTGTTCAATTTTTCTTCTAGTAGTTTCAGCATTTCAGGTTTTACAATAAGTTGTTCTTCTATTTAGAGTTGATTTTTCTGCAGGCTGAAAAGGAGTCTTATTTCATTCTCTTACTTATGGACATTTAGTTTTCCAAACACTACTTGTTGAGGATTCTCTTTTCATTTAACTGTATTTTTGGAAACTTTAAATATTAGAATGCTATAATTTTGTACTTAATTTTGGGTATTCTATTTTATTCTATTAATATATGGGTCTGTTTCTGTGTCAGCACTATGCTGTGTTGATTATTATAGCTCTAAAATATAACTTGAAATCTGTTTTGGTAATATCTCTCTCATTGTTTCTTTCTTTAAGATTACATTGAATATTCAGAATCTTCTATGAATCCATGTAAAAAGTAGAATGCTTTTTTCTTCTAGCTTCTGAGAATAATGTCATTAGAATCTTGATTTGAATTACAATTGCCTTGAGTCTGCACACTGTTCTTTTGAAGAATGGTTATTTTTACAATATTAATTCTACCAATCTACGAGTGTGAAAGATCTTTTCATCTTGATTTTTTTTTACAATCTCTTCAGACATTTACTATTTCATCACACAGGTCTTTGACTTCATTTGTTAGGTTTATTCCAGTATTTTTAAAGTATTGTGAATGAGGAGTGTTTCTATAGTCTTAATCTTAATGTTTGTTATTGATCTCTCTCTTTATATGTATATATTACTGGATTTGGAAGTTTAATTTGTATCCAAATTGTCACTTTGATAGAAGTGCTGATTATATAAAGGATTAATATTTATTAAGGGTTTTATATGAACACTCACTGACACAAAGTTGAATGCCCACACAGTGACAGTAGCAATCCTCTCTCCTAGAATGCAGGAACAAACTTAAAGCGCAAGAAGCATGCAACCAAACTTCAGAGGGGGCTGCTCATACCAGGTCCTTAAACTTCAAAGCCATGCCAAGATCTTGTGCAACAGTGTCTGGACCCACTACATCTTCTCCTTTTATCAAAATACACAAGTTTCTAAACCTAAGTATAAGAAAATATACAATAGAGATCATTATAATATAATACCCAGAACAGGGAACAGGCAAATAACATAATCAACATTAAACTACAACTCATAAACAACAAATATAAAGTATCTATTAAATGTCTATAATATTGGTAAATGGTAATATGCAGAGATTACTTTAAGACTATTTATCTTGAATAATAAAAATCTAATACATGAATTCTTCTCGATAAGATATGAGATGGTAATAATGTTAGCTATATAGTCTTCAACCACATTAAAGTCCTGAGAAGGAAAATATATTACCTGAATAAACTGGAAGCACTTTTAAAATTTAGGAGAGGGCAGCAACAGTTAATTTCCTGGACAGTCACCCACAGCTTTTCTGCAAAATTGGAGCATCCACATTTTGTGGCTACACATCTAGGATATCTGACAGATCTCTTCTGAAGCAAAGTACTTTGAGAAAACTTCTTATCCTGAATTGGTAGGTTTCATATGTCTCCATCCTTCAACCTTTTCATTCAGATTGGACAGTGTGCTTTTATCCAGTAGTTGAGGCAAGGGTAGATCTTTGCAAATAGGCCATTGTCTGCCAAAGAAGACAAACAACATGACTAGTACAAACCTAAGTAACTGTGGTCTGTAATTCTTATCATCCTGAAGACTGAAGCTTATATTGCAAAAATGAACAGTCTATAAATGGGTATACAATTTTGAATAATGACTTCATGTGTTACAATTATATAAGCATTGAACAAAGGTAAATGTATAGAGCAAAATGATAACACTATCCTAAATATATAACATTATCCAAAATATCTAAACAGAAGAATACAATACTGTATCATTGAGGTTTCTGGCCCAAACTAGCCTCACAATTCAGACCTGCCTGCCACTGTTTGTCTGGACCACCAACCCCAAGTGCCCCCAAAACACATAAACACTTATATTAACTTCAAGTTGTTTGGCCTATGGCTCATGTACATTGCTAGCTAGCTCATTCATCTTAACTCATGAAAGCTTCTTTTGGCGTCTGGCTCAAACTATGTCTGATTCTACCCTCCTTCTCCTACCTATGGCTATGGTGTTCGTCAAGGGTCAAAACAGTTCTTCTATATAAAGATTGATATTCATAGCATATAGAAAGACATTCTCCCATCATAAAACATTTTAAACAGAAATGGAATATATATATATATATATATATATATATATATATATTATGACTTGTATAATTTAAAAAGTAGAAAGTGCAGAAATGACAACAATATGCTTAATATGCATTAATGTATAAAATATTTTAAACAAATAAAGAAGGACATGCAAAGTATGGCAGAAATGACAACAATATGCTTAATATGCATTAATGTATAAAATATTTTAAACAAATAAAGAAGGACATGCAAAATATGGCAATTAAAATTAAAGATTCAATTTTGTATCAATGTACAAATTACTTTATACATATAAAATAATTTCAGATTTAAATTTCTATCAATATACAAATTACTTCTAGCAGAAATATAAAATAACTTCATATTTGTATCAATATATAAGCATCTATACCAGTGCAACTTGTTTATGGCTCATATCCGACTAATAATTGTTTACAGGTAGATACAATAATGTACCTAAATTTGCCCTATCTACTCCCATTTCTATTTTTTCAAGGGGAATTCTGAGTCTATATTATTGTTCTACCCTCAACCCAAATATAACTTATAACCACCCTAGCCAAAAGATAATTATCCATGACACTTAGAGGACAAAACTTACCAGAAGTGGGTCATAGTATTTTGTAGGGTTGCTTTCTTTTGATTTGTGGGTTCCTGTAAAAAATAAGAAAGTGGTTAGGTCCCAATAGACTGATTATAAACTTCTATAACTGGTTTCAGAGTATTGGATACGTCTATCTGAAATTCTTGTTAGAGATCTGATATAATGGATAATCATAAAAAGCTATTTTACAACAGTCCTTAATAGTCTGTATTTCAAAAGCAGTCATTAAGTGGTGTACACCAGTTTTTTTGGTTATATTTTTATCACACACCAGGAATAATCATTATGATAGAGACCCATCTTCTTTCTTGACACTTTGGAGATTGCTGATAGGAGAATTTGTTGTTTACAGTGGAAAACTTACACATTGTTAAGATCAAATGGAGAGTTTACATTTCAGGAGAAAATTCTATGCAAAAAAAGTTTTAATAGGTCAAGAAAGAATAAATACACAGAGACAGGGACTAGAAATAACATTACAATAATATTAGCCCCTATTTTCTTTGGTTATCTTCTGTCCCACACCAGGTAACTTTTCTGATATGAGACAGAATCTCTTAAATTTTCCTTTACCAACATACTTGGGTTTAGAGATGAAGAAAGCCACTTACTCCAATTACAAAACCAGTTTAAATTATAATTTAATCAGAACTCCTTTTATAAAGAGATATAGATGTTAAGCAGAGAAAACTGAGAATTTACCCTGTATTTTTTATTGGTATAAAACCAATAGGTTTTATATTCCTTTGCTCTTAATCCTTATCGATGTCTGGATACACTTGAGTCATGTGTGGATCTCTTCTGTTGGGATCATTACTAGGAAAAACATTAGTTCTAAGAATGCCTTACGTATAATTCCTTCATATATTATCTGGTTTACCACAAATAAAATATTTGATACCTTGATTTCCTACCCTAAAATTGTAAATGGCTTGACCTATACAATTTTATTTTTCATAAATGTGAGACTCAACATTTATTACATACTGAATTCATTCATTTATGGGTACAGAGCTGACCTTTAGTGTCTTAAGCATTCTTTTACATTCCTAGATAGCATGGTCAAAAGCCAAAGAAAGAATTAGTTGCTTTCAAACTTCTGGATCTGATACTGCTTGATGTACTGCCTTGGTTAATCTCTACAGAAAGTCAGTATACATTTCTTTTAAGCCTTGCCTAACTTTAGTAAACAGCTCAATTTTCTGTCCTGGGTTTAGAATCTTTTCCGAACAATTCAAAGCAGAAGTATGGCATAACAGCAATGTTGTTTATCATAAGTTGTCTGATCCTTTGTATCAGCAAATGAGTCTTCACCAAGGATTTGGTCTTGAGAGATGTCAAAACCTCTAAGTTTTTCTTATTGGTCAATGGCCCAGCCTCTCCTTTAGCTAATATCTTCATTGTAAATGTTGGCTAGACTGTTAACTATATCTAATCATTAGGTATTATTTTATATTTTTTGACCATACATTCAATATTTTTTAAAATATGTGGAATGGATCTTGAGGAGTAATATGGCTTCTTTGATGTCTTTTATATCTCTTATATGTATAGGTTCATGATTGATTCTATGAATCCTGGAGATTTATCATATGTATGCTTTTTCTCCATGTTAACTGAATGGGTCATAGAAGGTAATGAATGTTTACAACTTTAGACAACATATACCCATTTCTATAAGATATCAGTGATTGTTGTCTTGAACTGTTCTGTGTTGCTCATGCTTTAATATTCTCAATTATAGCAATATGGTTCTTCAATTGTTGAAATTTAGAAACCACTAATTTCTCTAGGATCAGAATGTCTTGAATAGCCAATTTTTCTAATGATTCCATGGAATTAATAAGTTTCTTATTATCATCATTAACATAGAGTTCTACAGATCTACACTTTTCTTGTAGAGTCCTAATATTTGTGTCCAAGGAGGAAGATGTTTCTGAAAGTTTGTCACAACCTATTTCCAGAAAATTAACTTTGGATATCAATTTATTATTGGTATATTCCATATTACATGTTTCAGACAGCATTTTTTTATTCTTGACTTGAAATGTTCCATCAGGCCAATTAACTTTTCATATTTAGTATAGGTATCAGGCCTTTTTTGAGATATAAAATATATAATCCAGCCAAGAAGTAATAGGAATGTGATCATGAAGTTCTCAGAAACATAATTATGCAAGAAGTTATCATTATAGCAGTAAAAAAATCTAAATTCAAGGGAATTTTTATTATCTCCCATTGTTGAATAAATTAGTTTTATACATATATATGTATATATATATATATATGTGTATATGTGTGTGTGTGTGTGTGTGTGTGTGTGTGTGTGTGTGTGTGTGTGTGTATTTACCTCAGACTAGATGTAATGTTGGTGTGTGGCCAGCAGATGTAGTAGGCATTGCTTCAATTAGTTAGGGTGCATGACTAAAATTTTCAAGTTTAGCCTTGCATAAAGATAACCTTATAGAAATTCCTAGAGAGTTGAACTTTCTCACACAGTGGCAATGGCAATGTTCTCTCCAAAAATACAGGAACAAATAGGAAAGGCAGGTAGCATGCAACCAGACCTCAAAGGGAACTGTTCACACCCCTACAGGTATCCTCAAGCTTCAAAGCTATGCCTAGGTCTTGCTCAAAAGTACCTGAACCTGCTTCAGCTAGGCATGTCTAAAAATTATTTTATGAAATTTTGGATCACTGTTCCATTTATCTAGTTGGTTATTGAACTATAACTATAATGGAGCCACTGAGAGCCAAGGGTTTTCTGGAGTCATTCTTTCTTATGCATCCAAGGACATCAGAGTTATCAGAGTTTGCTCCCACCCTCCCTGCCTCCCTCCCTCACTCCCTTCCATCATTTCTTCATTGTATTCACTTTCTAGTGCTTATTACTGAGAACAAAAGTGTTTGTCCTCTGTCACTCTCAACCCTCAGCTGTCTCTAAAGAGTCTTACTGGGATGGAGAGCTCTTCAGATACCCCAGATCTTTAGGCAGTTTTCTGAAGTTTCTGGTTTTATTTTCTACCAGAGCTAGAGTTTTTCCACTGCTACAAAATCCACTCATTGCTGTTACTCATCCTTTCCTATGTCTTTTTCCTGAAGGTCTCATCCAATGGTGCCATATTGAATTACTGTCTATGTCATTTTCTGAATGACTATTCATTGTGTCTTACTGTGCAATTGTTCACTTATTTTATTGTATTGTTATTGTTCCTTATTGAAAATTAAGTGAAATTTTATTTTTAAAGTGATTGTGTAAGATCAGCACTGGTGCATACCATATTTTATAATAAAAACATAAAAAATAAGAGTTTTATAAATTAATAATAAAATATATTTAGTAATAGGAAACTGTTACAAAAATAAAAGATTCCATGGAACAATTATATACAAAATTATAATACACTTAATAGCACAATTTTATATTCATAACAATATTATATAGTTTGCTATGGCAAACAGATAAATGAAGAAACTTGCCATTTTGACTAATAATTAATTACATGAAGTCGATATTAGGAGAAAAAGATTAATACTTATGGTAAATTTAGTAAAATAATTTGATGTATAACTTGACAAATTCATGTGATTTTTTTTCTGTATTTTTTCAAGAATAATAAATTATTAAATGTAAATGAACAAAAATATAATAACAAATAGTGCAGCTATAGTTAGGAACAAATTAAAATAACTGTAACCATGATAAACAAGAAAATTACAGAGACTTGAATATTAACAAATAACACGTACATAAAGCACAAAGAGTAAAACCTAAGCATGCGTATTTCAAATGTTGATGTGCAGGAAGGATATTTAAAATACTTTAAAAATATTCACATTTTTCAAGATGTGATTTATGTAACAGCAACTGTAAATAAGACAAATTTTTATGGTTGAGGGGAGAATATTTTAAACTTTAAAATCTATTTGTCATTTTAGCCTATGTAAGAAAGTCATTTAACAATTGCCTTATCTCACCTACCTACCAATGTCATGAACACTGCAACATAAATTTGCCTTTTAAAAAAGATATAAGATAAATCTTATTTAAGTAAAGCATGCATATGTAATTGATATGCATATTACAATCCATATCTTAAATGAAGTTATGCACTGTTAAAGCTTTAGAATTAATGCAGAATACCTTCATTTGTTAAAATTTTTAGTGAGGTATACATTTCAGAACATATACGAAAGAGTTAAGAAATCATCTTCTGGTAGTAGTATTTCTGTTGATGATGTTTCTGGTTTGTTTCTTTGTCTTTTTCAACTTAACAAAAGCTAGAGCCTTCTGGGAAGAGAAAACTTCCGTTTAGAAAATGTTATACTTTCTTATGACACCATATTGAAAAGATAAATTGGTACAATGAATAAAAATAATAAAAATGAGTTTATTTTATTTTTCTATTGCTAAGAAATAGGGATATTTATTGAAGCATTTTAATTTATTATGTTTTTTTCCTTATCTTTTACTCATAATCAGAAGCTTAATTTTATAATCCAGGTCAGCTGTGAGGAAGATAAAGGTATTATGAAAGTAAAATATCTGCACTAAGAGCACACAGGATCATTTTACCAGGTGAGGTGTTGGGTAGAGGGGCAGTCTTCTGCGGTGGGGAAGAAAGGGTCCACCAGTTCAGATGCACACAAGTCTAAGGTAGTAAAGCTTTCAACAGTTCTGCAGTGGTTAACTACTTGCTATTCTGATTGTTTCTGGCTCCATGGATTCCTCAATGCCCATGCCTTCTTTCACCTTTGAAAGGCCATATGTTTGCCATCTAACCACTCAGTCAGTCTTAGCAGTCCAGATAAAAAATTGGGAACCGTTTGTTTGGTCCAGAAAGTTTAATTAATATTATTCCAGGCCTTGTACTTCAAGGTGCCATTCTAATGTTTCTGATTTCTCCTAGTAGATGGATTGATTAAAATGTTATGGCATGTGAGGTCACCACCCTGACAGATGAGTTCTGAAGTTATTCTGTCAAGTAAGTAACCCTAACTAAAAATCCTTTATTTCCAGTACTCAGAACACAAGGGCTTTCTGCTGTTTTGGAAAAGTTTTGTGGGCCAAACGAACATTATCTGCTAAAGAACACAATGCAGAGTGGGATTGACATGATTATCAACAAGCACTTGCAGCTGCAAATCCTAATAATTTTATTGCCATAAACCTCATATGATATAAAATTCACGATTGTAATAATAAATGCTACAGTATATAAACCAAATAATTTTTATTGTACTTATAATGTTAATTAGATAATCACTACATAATTATAGCTCATGTACATAACTTCACAAAGAAAATGCATCTCTGTTGTCAACCAATCCATTTTATCCTTCTTTCATTTCCTGGTGGCTATTCTTCTAGTTTTTCTATTTATAGTTTGCCTTCTTCTGGATATGAAAATATGGAATTGAATGCTCTATTATTTTATCATAGTTTCTTTCATTTAGCAATGATTTTAAGGCTTTTCTATGATATAAGTTTGAAATGTTAGTAACTTTTGTGAATAAACAAATTTCTGATATATGAATGTGGCCTGTTTAACTCATCTACTATTTATTTAAAAGATGTGTGGGTTATTTCTATGTTTAGGTTTTTATAGCTGATAATGTGACTGCTACTATTTCTACACAAACATCAGTGACACATATTTTTTTAATCCTGTTTGTTTATATACTTAGAATTCTAGTTGCCAGACTGTTTTGTAACTCTAACTTATTAAATTCAGCCTTATCGATGAAAGACATTCAAAAGTCTCCAATGGATGCTTGATACCACAGACAGAACTGAACTTTAGAGATACTTTTGTGTCTTCTATTGTTTTTAAAGTAAAATGTGATGGTTTTCCCACAGTTTTGCATTTTGGTTGTAACCTTTGTTTTTTCCCAGATCAAAATCAGCACAGATTTAATTTTCTTTGTTTACATTATGTAGAACTCTAACATGAGAAATGTATAGGTGACTGAGAAAAGAATTTTTTACTAAAGGATTCTGTGGGCAAGCACACTCACTGATACAAGGCAAAATAATTTGCAGAGTCACTGGAAGACTGAGGGCCAATCCAACTTTGCATCATGCTCCATGTCCTTGCCTTTACTATCTGAGAGGATGAGAGAACACCTAGTATGTACTTTCCAAATTTTAAGCAAGTTATGAAGTCATGTCCTAGGAATTGGTACCCCAAGGCCATAGGTGGAACAAATACCAACTACATTTCCTTTTTGTTTAAATAATAAAGTTCTAAACCTAGTTAAAAAACAACTATGTACAATAAGAACAATTATCAAGTATTTTCTAGCAGAAATAAAGCAGAAAGTTTGAGCAAGCAGCTTCTGAAAAGTCCAAGAAATGACAGAGATAATTTGCTACTTGGGTAGCCACCCAATGCTTCTGTGTAGTGTTGGAGCAACAATTTAAAGTGATAGGCCTAGAATATCTGACAGACCTTTATCAGAAGCAGAAAATTTTAAAAGACCATCTTACTTTGACTTAGTGAGGTTCTGTAGTTGCTTTATTTTATGTCCTGCCCAACATGCTCTTGAGAGTAAACTGGTGTTGCCAGGAGCAACCATGTCTCAAGTCAGCAAAATTGTAAGTTATTAAAGCATTTAAATGCTACACTCTCAAGGTCTATAAAAATTTTTGATGTTTATCTATCTGACATTATTGTATATTTAAAAAACCTAATTAACATGAGTATAACTTTAACAAGCATTGGTGACTATTAACCTGTAATTCTTATCAATCTAAATAACTTGAAGAATAAGACTTTATGTTATAAGAATAAATAATCTGTAAACAGATATACAATATAAAGACAATGACCTTAAATATTTGACATTATACAAATATGTTAGAGGTAAAAATGTATAATGCAATATAGCATCAATATCCTTGATATGTATTATACAAAATAACCTAAGCTGAGGTAGAACATATATATAGTATGACAACTATAATTTTCTATTTGTATTAATATACCAAAATTTTTAAGCATAAGTAGGTGAATATGTAAAATATGACAAATATAGTTTTTAATTCATATCAATATACAAATTGTCTTAAACAAAAATAGAAAAATAATTTACATTTGTATCAGAACACAAGAATCCATACCAGTGCAAGTTATCACAGGCTGATAGTTTGCTAAACTAATTTACAAGTAAATAAAATAATCAGACTTAATAGCATTTCCTAGCTATTTCCCTTTTTCTTTTCAAAAACAGATTTGTGATTTCCACCCCCTTTCTTAACAGAACTTATAAGCAACCCCTGACAGAGAACAATGATCCATAACCTTTTTAAAACAAAGACTAGGGTAATGTTTTCTTATAATTGCATCCTGCTGTTTGGGGATCAATGTGAGATGCTGTAAAAAATTAAAACAGTGCACCACTTAGAACTAGCTGCACCACTTGTAGTCAGTCTCAGAAGAATCAGTAGAGCTTATCTGAAGTTCTTACTAGAGGTGTAAGATGGTATATTATCTTAGCCACTGAGAACATGTCCTGGAATTTGTAGTTCAAAGCCAATGACTGAGTGGTGTTTATTGGCTCAATGACATCATCATGAACCAGATAAATTTATTGTTGTGAGGCTCCATCTTCTAGAGGCTTCTGAGATTATTGTTAAGAGAATTTATTATTCACTATGAAATATTAATATTAAAAATTTAAATTTTGGGGAAAACACTGTTTCTAAAGGAAGATTCCTAAGAATTAGGAATAAGTATGGGGAGAAATAAAATTTTGACATTAGTCACTAGATTTTATTGCTCTCCGTTTCATACTAGGTGGTTCTTCTGATATGAGACAAAAACAATTTTTAAAAACATGCTTGAACTTAGAGGAGAGAGGCCCATTTAAACTTCAAAATCAGCTTAATTTATAATTTAGTTGGGACCACAAATTCTCTTAAAAATAAAGAGGTACTGATGTTAGGCAGTAAGGTTTTACCCTATAAAGTATATGGGTATCAATAGGTCAAATTTACCCCTGCTTGTAAATTTTTTGTTTTCTGAATAACCGTCCCTTCTGCTTTAGACATCTAGATGTTCAATGCTTTTGACTTCTTGAAGGTAGGTATTTATAATTTTCTGTAAAGACAAAAATAGAATCCTGCCAAGCCCTTGTTTGGTGAATTTTCCTTATAATTTGTAAAACTGTCACATTAGTGGATGAACCATAATTTTTTTTATCAAGAAGTTTCTCCTGTTTGAATTGATTTATTTGAATTTATTAATTTTGATAGTATCCATAGTTTTTCTCTTCCTATCGAAACAAGAGTGAAAATCCTTTCCCTACTGTAGTTTCCATTCTGAGGTCAATATGTTTTTGAAGTAGACAGGAGGATAAGTCCTGTTCAGAAGTTTATTCTAGTATTCAATGTCAGTTTGTAGCTGTTGTCTCGTTCTCATTAGCATTATGAAAGTTTATGGTTAGCAAGGCATTATGCAATCTATCTTAGTTACCTTTTCCTATTTATATAAAATTTTTCTTTTAAAGTGGATTTATAACTTTCTACAACTGCTATATGGAATTGTGTGGTATATCTGTAATATGCTTTTTATTATAATATGTAAAACCTGCTTTATTTTATGGAAGATATATACGAGATAACTGTCAGTCTTCATTTGTACAGGTATGCTCATCATGGCCATGATTTTCAATAGGTTTGTAATTATAGATCCATCCATTTCAGAATTCAAAGCAGTTGCCAATTCTGAATAGATATCAATAATGTGGTGTACATATTTCAATTTTCCAAATTCTATAAAATGCAACATAATCTATCTGGCAAATTTTATTTCTTTGTATACTTTAGAATTATTTCCTTCAGGACTTTTTTGTTGTTGCTTTTTTAAAATTATAATTTGCTTGGCTTATTGCCAAGTGACAGAAAAGTTTATTTTTAACCATTGCTACTGACATTGTATTTTTTATGAAATTTGGAGGCCTCTAGAATATTCCCAATTAATAACCAATAAGCTTCATCATTACCTTTTGCAAGAAGGCTTGGTATAAAATCTGATATATATATATATCTGATGTATATATATATATACACACGTGGTGTTACCTATAGTGTGCTATAAATTGTAAATGTCTCTTAGTGATTTTTTAAAGTCACTAGAGACCACAGTCAACCTCTTCTGATTTCTACCATTTTGTTTCAATTTTTGTAAACCTATTTTATATCATAAATAATTAATAAATTCCTTTCTTTATATTTTTTAGAATAACTTTGAAATCCACAGAGAAGCAAAACTTTCTTTGCTTTTGTGAGCATGTTTGCTGAAGTATCTATCTTTGAATCAGTTAATAAGTATCATCCATATTATTGTAATTTATCTATTAAATATCTTTACATAAATTATTTTCAATGATTTTTTTTTACAAAAGATTGGCAGGAAATTCCTCTGGGAGAACATTCCTTTGATATGGGGGGCTGAAAATAGTTTTAAATAGGCAATGTGAAAGCCCATTTTTTCCATACTTTTTCTTAAGCAGATATAGTAAAGAAACTGTCTTCTAAATTAATAACTGTAATAGCTCATTTTTTAGGCAACAGAGAATGTAAAAGCATTCCTGGTTCTAGAGAGTGCATTAGCTGAGTCACTTTATTTATGGCCTTCATATGTCAGTATTCTCTGTTTTTCAGATTTCTTTTTAATAAAAAATATAGAATTCCAAATATAGAATTCTTTAATATGTTGAGCATTTAACTGTTCCTTAACCAGCTGTTTTATTACCTTTACTTCCTATGATGTCATAGATGATGGCCCAACCTAGACAGGATTGTCAGCTAGCCATTTTAAGTGTAGGACCATTGGTACCTCTAAGAGTTTAAGAGCTTAATACACCCTTTTTTGGTAAAGCATAAATGACCAGTGACTGTTCTTTGTAGTGTCTTATAATATTATTTCAGGAAACATAAACTGACTTATGGTCCATTTCTGAGACTAGAGGAGTATTAATCAGGGTATTTTATTGCTGTAACAAATCATGACTCCATAGATTCACTACCACATTAGCCATAGGTGGCTTTAGCCTACCTCTCTGTCATTCTGGCCCTATGCATTCTATCCATCATGTGTTTTGTTTTACTTGAGAAGATTTCAATCCCTAGGAATTAAACATCTACCTCCTGAAGAGGCCGAATGAGTGCTATAATTCTGGTGTAACTATATTCCTGCCCACTCCTGTATCTAGCAACCCTTCAATTATAATATTGTTGTACTCTTAACTTTGGTCTTGGTTCACTTATGAAATATGTCAATATATTCTTTTTATAGTTTTTCTTTAAATATTTGATTAATTATAAAGATATCTTATTAATGAGTGCAGCATGTTTTTTGCTTTTTGTTTATTTTTCTATTAGGTACTAGATCTTCTAATGGTTTGGAGAAGAGTTTCTTCCACAGATTCTGGGAATGATTGGACCCTGTCTGAGTTGGAAACCCATGAGAAACCTCCAGAAGCATTTCCCATTGATGAAATGTTGCCTTGTTTAGATGTTTTTAATCTGCATTCTTTTGTCCGATGTTGCACTTTGTTACAACTTCTTTATTATACAGAAGTTGGGCCTTCTGTTTGTGTCATACAGAAATGAAACATTGGCTCTAGGTGCATGATTTGTACAATTTCTTCTTATATGGTGTGGATTACTACAGCTAGCCATTTGACATTTTGGTGTGTCTTTATGAATTTGAAAGTCACCTCCCCTACCCAAGTCTTATAATTAAAAGACTCAGTATATTGATGTGTGTTGGATCCATTCTTCTTTGGCTGCTGATAAGACCTTTAAATCATTTTGCATTCTAAATTAGCATTCTCAAAAGCTCATTAGTTTCTTGATCTGATATTGTTCTGTTTAAATCTCTAGTCAATCTTTGTAAAAAGTCAGTAAAAGTTTCTTTGGAGACTTGTATAACCTTAGCATATAGTCCACTTTTTTTTCTGGTTTAAATTTTTTCCCAAGCATCTAATACTGCCATACAGCATGTAATAAGGTATGCTCATTAAAGCTAGATTTGTTTTTTGCATCATCAGCGTTCCAGTCCATTAGTATGGTCTTATTTTTTAGATGACCACATATTTAATATCTGTTGACATATTATGTGACAGGTGGATACTTCAGAGGCTAAAGAAGCCTTGTGTTAGGTACCAGATAATGCAATAAACCCATGGGTGACTAAGAAAAAGATTATTTATTAAGATATTTCATGGGGAAACAAACTCACTGATATAGGTCAAGGGAAACTCAGTTGCAGAGTCCCTGGAAGGCTGAGGACCAATCCAACCCTGCTTCATACTGCATGTCCTAGTCTTCACCGTCCAAGAGTGTGAAACAGCACCTAATATGTGCTTTCCATATTTAAGCTAGCCAAAAGGCCATACTGTAGGGAATGGTACCACAAGGCCATAGGTGGAAGAAATATCTTCTAGAATGGATCTTTCTTGTAATTGAACCATATAAATGCATTTATGCTTTGCTCTTAAGGTGAATTATTTCAATGATTTGTTCACAGGCTACATTTTTCAGGTTTGTTTTGTTATATACAAATTGTTCATGTCACTACAGTTACATTTGAGGCCATTATGAATAGAACTATTGAACACGGTGATATAATTTCCCAATAGTATATCTGATAACAAAGATGACTACTATGTTACTGAAACCTAAGCAGTGTACACATAATCGAGATTCATGATCAAAAATGGTTCCTGGCATGGGTAGCACAGAGTTGGGGGGAAGAAGATTTTACCTATGCTGCTCAAAATGGTACCCAATTTGAAAATTATGGATTGTGTACTTTTGTTTGGATTACATTTGGATATGTAAATCATAAACAAAGTAAATATGATGAGGAAGAATACTGGTGTTTGAGACAATTTGCCAAACTATTTCCTACAAAGATTTCACTATTTTTCATTCGCTCCAACACTAATGAGGGCTGGGATTATTCCATACCATTTGGAATATGTGCAGCAGAGACTTATTCTTTCTTATAAACTCTCGGTCTTAGCTTGACTCTAGCCAGCTTTTCTAACTTAACTTGTTTCATTTTTTAAACTATATTTTTCCTCTGCGTTTTATACCTTCTTTTCTTCTTACCCTGTGGCTTTCTATCAGGATGGGTGGCTGGGCCCTGGCAGCCTTCTTTAATTCTCTTTTTCTGATTTTGTGATCCTTTTCTCTAGATTTCTCTACCTATATTTTTTTCTCTCTAACTGACAGCCCTGCCTATTATTTTTTCATGCCTAGATATTGGTAGTTTAGCCCTTCATTCGACCAATCAAGTATTTTTTGTAGGCAAAGTAAACATCTTTACAGAGTTAATCAAATGAACTATAAAAGAATATAATGCACCTGTGCATCATTAAACAAATATTCTACAACATAAACAAAAGTAACACAGCTTAAAATAATATCCCATAATGAGAGCAAATTTTAACAATGCACATTCTCTGAAATCACTTACAAAACTTTTAAAATCTGTTTTTCATTGGAAAGAATTTCTCAACTACTGTCAGAATTCATACTATAGTAAATCTATAACTTGACTTTGTATTTTACTATTATAAGGTACTGCTCCTGTAAATATGCCTTTATGTCATCATCTTTCTATGTGGACACTAGCCACTGTATTAAAGGCCAAGCTACGTCACTGTTACCTCATCTTAATTCCTTCTTCCTTAAATAATCCTATTTATTTTCAATAAATTCACATACTGAAATTAAGTGTTAAGAT
This sequence comes from Phyllotis vaccarum, assembly GCA_033318265.1. Lineage (NCBI taxonomy): Eukaryota > Metazoa > Chordata > Mammalia > Rodentia > Cricetidae > Phyllotis > Phyllotis vaccarum. The sequence continues at coordinate 51,480,369 of JARWLC010000007.1, forward strand.
GTAGGCACAATTTCTGAGGGCATTATTAAACTTTTATAATTCAATTCTGAAAATATCAAAAAATATTAGAAAATTATATAAATCTAAGTAGAAATTAAGTTTTACTTCTATAAAAATCACATATCATTCACAATAAAATACAATGTTTAATCAAAATTGCAAAATATTTAAAGAATTAAACTATAATATTTTAGAACCCTAAATTTATTCATTATGTAAGCTCACTCAATATAATTTAACATTTTATTAATTACATATCTTAGAACAATGTTACTTCATCTTAATTATTTTCTCTTAAAAAATTCTACCCATGTTTCAATAAATTGATATTAGGAAAATTAAGGAAAAGAAGGAAATGCTTATTTACCCTACTTGGTCCAAAAAAAATTGAGGTTACTAGACAGCATTCCACTATGCAAATTGAGATTATCTGTAAAAAGCTCACACTGAAAATTCTCTTCTGTATAGCCAGGAATAAGACATGATGTCAATCCCTGTCACTATTCTCCATTACTCTTTAAGAGTATCTGGGCATTTAGACACTGAAAGGAAGCATAATGTGATACTGAGGTACTGGGAAAAAATCATTAACTTTATAGATTTTTATATATGCAGATCTTTCAAGTTTTATTTCTACTTAATAACAATCATTTCAAAACATTTGTGTTCAAACTATAAGTGCATGTTTGGAGTGTTTTAAATGGTTAAAGTAGCGTTGACTGCATTGGTTGTAGTAAATTAAAAATTTTCTATTAATATCCTCTAGATTATGAGTAGATGCCAGTGAGAAACACAAAACAGAAAGCAAACATTTGGAAACAAAAAGAGGAAGCTAGGATACAGGACACGAGTGTTGAGGAAAAAGACAGATGTTGAGAACAAATGTTCACATTAAAGCAGGCATGTTCTGCTGTTGACTAATGCCAGGGGACGCTTTGTAGAGATCTTCAAAAGTAAAATTTGGAAAGAGAACATATCTGCCACCTGGTCAATGGCAATGAAAACTTGCTGGCAGTGGTGAAAAGTGATGGACATATGTGTTTTATAGTTGTAGTATATGATTACTAGAGTAAAAAAAAATGTCCTGGCTTCTACATGATTTTTTGTCATGCTACATCCAGGAATTACATTTCTAACGATAATAGACAGATTTTAAGGAATGTGATCAATTCTGTTCTCCTCTGGAGAGAAAAAACTACAATTTTTAGAATCTTAGAATATACTATTATGATATGATAACAACATTAGTCATTATCATACTCAAAATAAGACTCGAGTAAGAACACTTATGAGGTTATATTAAATTTTGTGATATTATACATAGCTCCCAACCCAACACACACACACACAAACATCACACAATACTACAACAAACACACACACGTACACACACATCGCACAATACAACAACAAACACACACACACGTACACACACATCACAAAATACTACAACAAACACACACATACACACACATACACACACAAAGAATGTGATCTATCAAAGCCAATACTTTTTTTAACAGATTATACCCCAATGAAAACATGATTTGTAATGATAGCAGATGAGAGAGAACACATGAAACAATATACGTGTAAAATAGACTTATACAAGTTGACATACAAAATAATATCTTGAGAAGACTAATGAAAATCAAAATGTCCTTCACATCTGAAAATGCACAGACCCAAAAGCAATGGATGCAAGCATTGTCTTTACAACAAACGGTTTCTAAAAAAGTGTTATGTGAAAATACGCTAGTATTATCAGTAAGATTATCAATGGATAGACAGATGAAATAATAACAGCCATAAATACCTACTAAAAAATAGTCAAAAGTAGAAAAAATCTCTTTACAACAAAAGAAGACAGAAAAAGTAGGAACAAACTTAGGATATATAGATAACCAAAAACAAGAAAATGGTATAAGAAAGGTGTGCCTATAAAATATAGCTCCAATCAGGATGAATAAAATTCCTTAGTTAAGTCAGAGAAAAAAATAGAGTGAGGAGAAAAATCAGATATACACTATTGACAGAAAATTTATTTCACGAGTTATAGATGTATATTAACTGAAAATGAAATATAAGAAAATGTATTCTAGGGAAATAAAGAAAAGAAGACTAGTTGTACAATTAAAATACAATAGGTTTCAAGTTCAAAACTGTAATAAGTAGTTTCTGGCCTGGACTATCCCCAAGATCCAGACTAGCTGTCCCAAATAGATCACACACAGATGCTTGGTCTCAAATAATCACACAAAGTCTTTTATGATTTCATACTTTTTAACCTGTGGCTTAGGCATTTTTGCTAGCTAGCCCTTGCATCTTAACCCATTTCCATTAGTCTGTCTTGCCCTATGTCTGTTGGCTTACTTGTGTTTCTTTTACATGCTGATTCTTGAATGTCTGGATCACATCTCTCTGTGACTCACCTCTCCTTCTCTGTTATCTATGCTCTGATTTCTTGTCTGCTTTTAAGATGCCTTTCCATAGACCCAAACAGTGTCTTTATTATTCAATGACACTTCACAGCATACAGAAAGACATCCCACATCAAAACTACCAAAGATACAGAGCCATTATTAATTGATTGATTTGATTCAACAAAATTTAAAAACTGAGAATATATACATATCAACACCAGGGCATTGCTAAACATTAGGAAAACACTACTATATCAGAAGGAGGATTAACTATATTAGGACAGTAATAGAAGATAACAAAACACTATTAAATTTAAGGCCCTTTCATATGAAATACACTTTTAAAATTGTCATAATATATGGCTTAGGGGTTCAGAACATTGGCTACTCTTCCAGAGACCCTGGGTTCAATTTTCAGCACCCACATGGCAGCTACAACTTTCTATAACTCCAAGATCTAACACCCTCACACAGACATATATGCCGGCAAAACATCAATGCACATTAAGAAAACCAAAACAACCTGTAGTAATATGAACATTTGATCTTTGTTTGAGAGAGACATAAAATTGTTGCCAGTATTTAATCGGAGAAAATACAGTCAGAAAAAAGAAAACCTATGTTAAGGTGTTTACATCACTTAAGCCCTTACCAAATCTAGTAAATACAGTTGTGCCTAATCAAATTCTTCTGATTTTCTCTTAAATATTTATTTGCATGATTGGCGTTGATATTCAAAATGAGACAGACAGGCAGATTCAAATTCCTGTTTGTTCCAAACATACCATAGCCATTCACATAGGCTCCTGCATGTTAACAAGTAAAAAGAGGAAAAGACATGGTTCCTGCCATATTGACACACAAGAAGAGCACGATACAAGGCTTCAGTAATGCATAGTAATCTTTAATGTTGTGGTACCTTTCTACAGATGCACATATAACTCCAGATGTTGTGTGAAACCATTTCCCTAGCTGTGTAAAACAAAGTGGAATTTTAAAATTACTTTGAGTCAAAAAATGTAAGTTTATGAGCCTTCTCAAACCACTGTTACAAAAAGAAAAATGCAGAGATTTGCAATGAGGTGTTTCTCTGACTCTGTTCACTCTTTCTCACAGATTCATGAATATGTGAGCACATACACTCATACATTTCCCCAAGAAAATTGAAGAAATGATGGAATAACAAAAGCCTGTTCAGGAAGCACACATTACTTTGGCATCAATGCTTCAGTGATTCCTGATGCTTCTCCTGACGATAACTCAGAATGTTGCAATAAAGGCTGTGTATCTGATTATTTGGATACCTGTCATGCATAACTGGAGGGCGGCTGTAAAAAACAGGATTAATCAAAATAGGATTATAATTTTCTGCAACACCTGTCTCAACCAGCTGCCTCTGATTGTGATTCTATCCCTCCTTTCCTCCCAAATTACATGATAAAGCAATTCAGAAATCAGTGGAGAGTCCAGTGTCACAGCGCCAGAATGGAAGTCAAACACTACAGCAAAGAGATTTTGGATTCCTGATTTAGTTTGCTTAGATTGCTCCAGAAACAGTAGAACAAGTAGATAATATAACACATTGGGAAATCCTCAAAGTCGTGGCTTAAATTTTTTATACAACTTGCTTTTATTTTATAATAACTCCTTCCAAAGTACCTACTAATAAAAGAAACAGGAAACAACTTGAATCTATAGACTAATGACTCAGAACCAAAAATTATATTTAACATTAAAATAATATACAGATTTCACTGTTGCACATAATGTTTGTACTTGCAATGCATTATAAGTAGTTTAAAATTCATTTAAAATGCATGTAACAAAAACAGCTAAAGGTGAATCAATAGTATTTTATTAATAATTAATCTTGGGAAAAATAGAGTTTTTCATCAGGGCTCTGAAGTGCATTCTCACTGTGGTAACTCAGCTACATTCTGGGAGAACACTGGGACTATAGACAAGACTAGGTGATTATCAGGTGCCTGAAATACAACACATCTTAGAGTACTGGTGAATTCTTAAACAACTATGAAAATGTATTTTATATAAATTTTTCTCAAACAAGAATTAGAAACAGCAATGAAACAAGTTTATTGCTTTCACAATGCAGTATAAATTATGTAAGCTTTTTTCCCAAAATATGCTAAAAAGAATGTCTTAATTATTAGTTCATGAACAACTTATGTTTGTCAATGACAATCTCATACCAAGAATATACCAAGTACAAAAGACAAAGACTTAATACACCACCATACTCTTCATCTTCTTTATTTTAATATTGGTGAAATAATCACTAATAAGGTTTATTCTATTTCTGGAAACACTGATCAGTTAGAAGATAAATTGTTTACATCACTACATTTTATGTGAGAAGTCTGTATACTCTATTGGATGGAATACTAACTCACACATCGTCCATAGGAACACTACTCTGGCTCTGGATAGTGGGGTCACAGTGGATTCTTTATCATCAGTAACAAAGTAAGTGAAATATAACATATCAGAATTGTGGTCTATTTTAGAAATGTTATATTAAAAATATAAACAAGTGTATAGGAAGAGGTAAACTGGTACATCAGTGTGAAACAAATACTCATTTTAAAAACTTAAAATTATTGATTTAAAAGATATACCGAAACCCATTTAAGGTGCTTTTTTTCTGCCATGGAATTTAAAATGACAATCCTTAATTTATTTTGTTTGTTGTTTTTGTGAGTTTATCCTTACATTTAATTTCAAAGTAAATAATATTGTCAAGTGCTTAAACTAGTTCTATTATAAGATGAATGACATTCATATTCTTCTCCATGCATCATAGTGCACACTAACGCAATTAAATTACATTTAACATGATATAATGCTAGTTGTCTAGATAGCAATCATGAGTTCTGATATGAATAAAACTAACTTCCTCTTTGATACTTTGATACTTTTTATTATAAAACTAGATCTCTCTTATGCTTGGTAACTTTAAAATATAAAAACAAAGGCTGTAATATATGATTTACTCTTTTCTCCTAGTCCTTTGAAGGTGAGAAAATATAATAAAGAGTTGGACCAATCTGGGCTATCTAGTCAGCTCCTCTCTCCTGTGTGTGTGTGTGTGTGTGTGTGTGTGTGTGTGTGTGTGTGTGTGTGTGTGTGTGTGTTTGTATGTGAGAAAGAGTTATATTTATTTTAAGTACAGTTTGAATTCTTATTGTCTTCTAGTAGTCATGATTTGGGGGGGGGATTGGGTTCAGTTAGGGCATGTTAGAGAGACAGAAGTTGTTGAAATATAATTTTGAATCAATGTTAGAAAATTAAGCTCTGGCAAATTTCTTATGTAATGAAACAGTTTTAGAGATTAGATGTATTAATTCTTGAATTATTTTATAAGAGGAACATTTTAGATTATATACATTTTGTATCTTGCAACATGTGGATAATGTGTGTGTGTGTGTGTGTGTGTGTGTGTGTGTGTCTGTGTGTGTACACACCCACATGTATATATTAAAAATAAATACAGATTGCAACTAAAATTTCTGTCTTCTACTGGGAAACAGTACTTGTATGTTTGGATCTGTTTAATCAGTGTGGTTTCAGTCTAACCTCTGGCTATATAACTATATTAAGGCTGGAGTGTACTGGAAAGAAAACTGTGTTTGTTTCTTTGATTTTGAAGACAGAGTCTCACAATGTAGCTCTGAGTATTCTGGTATTCATTATGTAGAAAAGGATAACTTCATATTCATAGAGTCCAACCTTCCTCAGCCTCCCAGGTATTAGAATGGTGAGTTAGCCACCCCTCACTTGGACTGTATGGATCTGTAAGATCACTTCTCCTGGATTACTCTTTGGACTTGGAATACATTCTGCATACATATCACAAATATTTACTAGGATGATTTTCATTTCTTAAGTTATTTTGAGACTTTACTTCATTAATTTTAAAAATAAAAAGTGGAGCATATGGAGTAAAATCACTTTTAACCCTGACTCAGAATATTATAATTTTAATTTAGTTTAGATAAATTCCGAAGAATTCTTCTATATTTACTAGTTAACCAAGGAACATAGGATAATTGAATTTCTAGAGAACTGGATAGAAGAAAAATAGGTAGAAAATACTTTGTCTAATACATGAAGAAGAAATCACCAACACTTCAAAACACCTTCTACTAATTTTGTTTTCTTTGGTTTATATTTTTTAGGGGGTTGGAGTGGTTATCTGCACCTATGATTTTTGTTGGCAAAATAGTCAAAAGTGAAAAAAATAACAAATGTTACCAATGAAGAGAGATAACCAGTGGGAATAAGATTTATCCCTAGTGTATGAACTGTTTTTTTTTTTGGAGCCCATTCCATATAGAGGAACACCTTATTCAGCCTCGATACTCTGGGCAGGGATGTAGTCCTGCCTCAATATGGTTTCCCAGACTTTATTGACTTTTAATGGGAGGCTTTTGAAGAGCTTTTCTCCCCACCTCACCCCACCATCTAATCCTCTTGGAGTGGTGTGGGGAAAAGCTGGAGGATGACTGGGAGAAGGGTAGAGAAGGGAAACTGTGATTGATATGTTTAAAAAAAAAAAAAAACAAAACAAAAAAGAAGAGAGAGATCTCCAGGATGAGAGATCTACACCATCTCATGCTCTCTATAAAGAATTAGATCTTTCCTACTTCTAAGTTTTCTAACAAAACGTACCATTACTTCTTTCTGCCATTTTCAGCATAGCATATTATTTAAATATCAGTAAAAAAAAAAACCCACTATTTTTTCTGAAATACATCAAAATTTTTTCAAATTTTTAGAGTGATTGACTACTGCCATCAATATTCTTAATTTTCAGACATTAAATTCAATCAGAATAATCAAGCCAATAGACATTTTGTAAATATGCCCTTATAGAAGGAAAATCTTTGTATGTCTTATTTATTCCCTTTTTGTTTGCGATCATGCTGATTCTTTCTAGTGCCCCTTACTATGTGTGTGTGTGTGTGTGTGTGTGTGTGTGTGTGTGTGTGTGTGTGTGTGTGTGTGTGTGTGTTTAGTTACATCTACCATTTCACCCCAATAAATGTTGCTACGAATCTAGATACACACATTTCTTTTTACAATGTTTTCTATTATTTTGGATAAGTGTCTAAATTTTGAAATTGATGTATTTCTTAAAAGTTCAAGAACTACTTTATTGTTTTCCAAGCTGTTTTTTATCTCCACTAGAAATAATTATGAAGTAAAATTTAATGAAAATAAAGTACAGATACAAAAAAAAACACACTAAACTCAATGGAGAATGAACATAAATATCCACTTAGAGATATGTCGTAAATACGCTAGAAATCTAACAAAAGACAAATGGATGGTGTGGTGCTATGAATGAAAAGGGTCTCTATAGTCTCTTGCCTGAAGTTGGGAGAACTGTTTGCAAAGGATTACAAAGTGTGGCCTTGTCAACAGAGAGGAGTTACAGGGCTTGGCTTGGAGGCTTCAGAAATCTCTCACATCCATGTGAGCTCTTTGTTTCTTGCCTATTTGATTTTGCCTTTTAGATTGTAGTTTAATTGTAGGATTTTACCCTTTCTTTTTCAACCTCAGAACTTTGCATAGATTACAAGAAACTTTTCTCCATCCACTTTGGAATGTTTATTGATGTCAACTTTGTTCACCTACTGATTGGGGGATAACTTTGGTGATAGTTTACAATTATAGCTTCTGATATTACTAAGAGACACAATCTCACAGCAAATTCCTTGATACTCTGGCTTGTAAAATCTTTCCAAGCCCCTTTCTACAGTGTTCCCTGGACCTTAGGTATAGAAGTATTTTGCAGTTGTATGCTATGGAACTGGTTTTTATAACTTTGCAAATTATTGACTGTGGATATCTCTAGTAGTCTTCATCTGTTGCAAAAAGAAGTTTCTTGATGAAGGGAGAAGTCTAGACATATCATTTGGTTTAAGGACAAATATTTATAGATTACTGTTAGTGATTGTATGGGTTTGGTAAATGAGTGGCTGTAGATTCTTCTCTAGTAATCATGCTATTACTAGCAGCAAGTAGTTATCTATGTTTCCATTGTCATGTATAATATTCCTCCTACTAAGTGAGTCTTAAGTTCAGTTAGAGAGAAGCTGCTTACCTCCCAGGTATGCACGTCACTACTATACCTGTTGGTCATTGATTTGGTTCATAGGTGTTACAGTTGGGTAGAACAATTAGTTACCTCCCTCTTTTGGAATCCTGAATGATATCTTGAAGCTAGTCCTCAAGGTGAAGACATTTAGTTCTAGCTCAGGGGTATCAAGGCCCTGTGTCTGAAATACATGGTGTCTTCAGCAATAGGGACTTGCTTCCACCAAGGGCATCAACAGTAGTCTATATGCCTTGGGAGTCTCTCAGACAGTCCTGTTCAATAAATTAAAGGTGTGATTTCATGTCTGATTGTGGTTTTGAGATGGAAATATATATATCAGTCCCTGATGCTCTGCTTTTGCTCTTTGCTCTTTTGTCATAGACTCTAGGACTCATTAGTCATAAGCCTAATTAAACAACTCTTTGTAAAATATTGCTTTGGTTATTGTGTTTCTTAGAACAATACAAAACAAAGACTAAAAATTATTTGTTATATATAAGCTCATTATAACAATTAATAAATTTAGTCACATAATTAATGTTCTTTTTAATACTGTATTTTTATTGATATCATATTTGAAAAGCTCATAAAACATTACAACCCCCAATCTCTAAAATCCCCGTCACCTTTTAATCATCTTATTTACTTCCTGTACCCTACCATTAGCTTTCAGAATGAGTGCTCAATGATTACTCAGCAAGAATGTGATTTCTCAGAAGGAAAATAATTTCACGTTTCTTTACTTCTACACACAAGGGTGTCATAACACATTAACTCTTTTCTAGTGTATTTTGGGTGTGTACATGTATGAGTCATGTTCTTGAAAGAGTACACTACAAGAGCTTAATTTCAGGTAAGTTAATGATAAGAAAGTCTCTGGTGAGGAAAATATCTGAGAGGGTTGGGAAGAAAATTAGACTTCTAGAGCTAGAAATAAATTGCTAGTCACAGCAGTGAAGAAATAAAGAGAATGAACAATGTCAATACTACAATAGAAAAGTAAATATATGGAAAAGAGATTGTATTCAAGAGTTTTTGATTACATTGAGACACCTGAATAGAGTAGGGGAGTTCAAATAATCATGCAAACCTTGTCCCTCCTGGTGCTGCCAGAGAAGGTAACATTTTTCAGAGCCTTGGCTATGAAAAATAGATTCATTCCCTTGGAGAAATCAAAGACTTTGGAAAAATCAGTGCAGGGAAAACTATATTACCATCCTTTCTGGTAACTGGGAATATGTATAGTGTTAGAAATAACAATAAAAATACATTGTGAGGCTTAATAATCTGATTCACTATTTTGAAATTAATTCACGATATTTTTAAAATTAATGTGTGAGAAATTACATAGTTAACATAAATATTTATGGGCTTTGAATAGTTGCCTATCTAAAATCTACCTTTAATCTGAATTTTGTCTTGTTTAGCATGTGTAGTAGGGGGTTTTGGGCCAAGACTTTTGTGCCTAGCCTCAAGGTTTAGGCCCACAGACCCACAGAGACACATAGATGTTAATAATAGTTTTAGGCTCATTGGCCTAAGCCCAGGAGTATAACTTGTTAACTCTTTACACTGAATTTAACCTATGACAAAAAACAAAACAAAACAAAACAAAAACAAAAAACAAAAAACAAAACAAAAAACATATAAAAAACACAGTTTATTCACGGGTCACGTAGCAGGCAGATTAATAAAAATAAGTTAAATTAAAATGTAAAAACTAGCTAACAATATGCCTGAGCCATAGGCCTAAAAAAGCTCTTTTATTTAATCACTGATATTCACAACATACAGAAAGACATTCCCACATGAAACATAGATATTTGAAAATTTTATTTTGGCATTTGAAATGTTGCCTCCATTTGAATGTCTTAAAAAGGTTTTTCTTAGACAAAATCATGTATCTTTAAGTAATTAAGGTCATTATAAACATGGATAATGAAGTGAGTCATTCTTTCAGGAACTTTTATTCTCTGTCAAAGTCAGAGAAATTATGATAATGGAAAATTATTTTCTGAGATCCATATAAAAACTGCATATATAAACCACACAAAACAATTAAGAACACATGGAATAGTACACTATCTTCCATATCACTCAATTCTAACCTTATTGTGTCTGATTGAGACACCATATGAAACCCCAAAGTACTGAAGTGTATTTATACTAATGTAAATTTGAATTTCCAAGGCCATACATTTTCACTAATATTCTGATATGAAGTACTATGTTAGTAATGACTAGAAGTACCTTCTACCCTTTCAGACTCAGTAATTAGATAACATAATTAAGCTGTGTTTTGATAATTAATTAACTATGTGTTCTCTCTGAGGATTTTGCCATCAAACTTTTATGAATGAAAATGGAATATCTCTTTAAAATTTTTTATTGTTTTCTTTGGCCAAGTCACTATGATTTATTAATTTTGATTTATGGCAAATATGTTTGAAAGAGGTAGCTTTAATACATGGCTCAATATTTTATAAATTTTATCTTTCTGTACAACAAGAATACAATTAAAATTAAAATATAGTGTAATAAATTAAAGAGAGGCTGCATGCTCTGTATACTGTCTAGTTTGTATTTTGTCTTCTTTATATGGGAAAGGCAGAATATCAAACACACATAGAACCCTTCCTATATCAAAGACTATCTAAAACAATTATGAGAGTGAAGCTATTTAATTTAACCTTTTTCTCCATACTTTCAATTGGATTAATTTGAAGTGATTGATATTTACTTAATGACTAGCATTAAATTAACTTGGAAAAATATGCATACACATTTAATTTGTGTATAACAGATGCTTTTGTTCTGTTTCATGTTGAAGTAAAGCCACATGTGTGGAGTTGGTTCCAGTATATCTCTGAACAATTTTCTCTGAAATTTAATTTTATGTGTGAAGCTATCTTGGTGATAAAATTGAGATTTCAAAATAAATCATCAAATAAGCAGTGCAACATAATTAAAATATCCAGACTTCATGAAAGTACTTAATATTAAATCTATTTTTAGCTCCTCTCTTACTTGTGTGTGTGACTTGGGAAAGTTTCAAAATATACTGGTGTACTGATTTCTCATCCATAAAATAATGTCTCACATTATAAGGCCCCTGTATTAGCTATTGTACTAATGAGGGACACAGGCTTTACATCAAGAGAAGTCACTCTAAGAATGATACTTACTGTGCTAAATTATAATTTTTTTAATGTGTAGAGTAATGTCACCTATTTTATATGCTTATGTTTGGAAATAAGCAGTGGTTTTCAAACTAGAAAATTACCTTCAAAATTAAAAATGTTTTATGTAACAATACCAATACACCAACTGTAACAGTGCAATATTCTCTAAATCCTACCAACCACATATCACGGGCAAGCTTGAAAATATGAATTATTTCTTTGGTAAAAATGTTAAATTAACATTAAACTTATGCCTGGTGTTATACAGTTCTTATTTCCATAACCACCAAACATCAAGCCAGTCTATGGTAATATTAGGAAACATTAGATTGATAGCCTTTACATTTTGATTTTCTTAGCTGTTTAAATTTGGCAAAAAGTATAAGTTCTTATTTCTTGTGGCCACTACATTTTGGCGATTAATCTTGCAAAGAGCAATTATTTTATAAGGACAGAAAAAAATAGTTATAATGACATCTATTCTGTGATGTTACACCTTTAGGGAAAATATCTAAAACAATTTCATACAGATACAACAATTAGTCATTTAGATCGTTATATGGAATGTATATCAGTTTGTTTATATTTCTGTTTATGATTAGTAATGAACTAGGCCACGAATGTTTTAGGAAGTCACTTATTTTTCGTGGGATACATAGATATTTAACTCTAAATTCCCTAGGAATTTTAACATATCTTTCCATATTAACTATTTGATTATTATTGTAAATCTGTAGCTATGTGGTGTCTTTTATATTGTTTTAGCCACAAACCCACTGGACTGGAGAAATGTCTTAGCTTTTAACAGTGCAGGCTGCTCTTCCAGATTTATTTAATCCAGAAGATTCCAGAATCTTCCAGATTCAGCATGATTTGTTCCCTAACATCCTCATAGTATCTAATAACTGTGTAACTGCAGTTACAGAGGAACTGTCATGCTTTTCTGATTTCCTAGTGCATTGTCCATGCATAGTATAGTCTTACAGGCAGATACTATATATTGAAACAAATATTTTAAAAGCACATATACAATATCATAATTCTTATTTCTAAAATACATGAAAAGAGATATCATAATTTTCTTATTGTTTACCTTCACCAAAGATGTCTTGTGACTACTGATATCTACTTCCATGTAATGTGTAGACATGCATTAGCATATATGTTTTGCTTCCCTCCCTACATGCCTGTTAGTATCACGCCTACTATATATGCATAAGTTCAAGTTAGAACAGAACACTTGTGTGAGAGCCACTATTCTCAAAAATAAATTAAACACTCTTAAACACTTGATTCAAGGGAACTGTAAAGTTTGATTTGGTTATGCATTAAATGAGCTTCAACTTTATTATGATTTTCATTCATTTGATCCTAGTTCAAAGTAACTGCTGGGAATCAAGTGTTTTTTTATTTTCTACCCTTACTCTGCAAATTAATATAAGGTTAATAAAGATGTTCACAAAGTCCCAATTCTAATTATTTAGTTATCTGTACCTTGATTTCCTTCGAGGCGAGCAAGCTAGCTATTTTCACTCCTTATTTTTTCATTAAATATCATTACACTTTCCCCAAACTCGAAATTGCACTTTCAACAACATTTTTACTTAATTTGTTTTTCACAAAACATATAAAAGTTGTATTTAGAGTTTGTCTATTACATAATTTTAAGATGGCCCATATTTTTATTATTTTTATTATATTTTTATTAGAATAAAGTAATGTTTGAAGTAAAAGAGAAAACATAATCTATGAAATTCTTTAACATGTTAAGGTAAAGAAATAATGGATGTTTGGACTGTAGATAGAAGACTCTGTTAAGCAATAGTTGATGTTTTAACTACTAACCCCAGTTCTTGTTAGTTACACCTCTAAAGTACCTGTTTGCTAGAAAATAAATTTCCCATCACATCATATGCTGTGAGAATCACACTGGTTAAACTGAAGACTTTAAGATGCAACATTGAGAGAAAACTGATTTTTTAATACTTAAATACAGTATTTATAAAAGAATACTTTTTCATTCTTTCCAAAATGAAGCCCAATTTTATACTATAAAATGAATCTATCTTATAATATATATGTTTTGATCTTTAGTAAAGTTAAATATAAGAGCCATCTTATTTCCTGTAACATTAATGAGCATGGAATAAACCTCTAAATTTTCTTAAAATTTTACTGTAATATTTTATTAAATTTTTTTCAATATCTACCTCTGCTCTCCATTCCTTCCCTCTTCCCAGTCCTCCCTCAGCCTCTCCCCCACCATGCTATCCACCCATCCATTCCTCAAGGAGGGAAAGGAGTCTCAAGGTGTGTCAGCTCAGTCTGGCGAATCCAGTTAAAATAGATCGATGTCTGTCCCTAATCCTAGTATTAAGGCTGGGTTAGGTGTTCCTCTGTAGAGAATGGGCTCCAAAATGTCAGTTCACGCACCATGAACATCGTCTGATCCTACTGCAAGAGGCTTCACAAACTGCCCACAGCGTTTGACAGTCATCTACCTTTGAAGGTTTTAGTTCCTTTCCATGAAGGTTCCTCAGGGATCGTTTCTGAGTCAGTGAGCGCCCAATAGGTAGGGTCTGTCATTTCTGTGGGTCTCCCCCTCATGATTCTGTTGTTTGTTTATATACTCTCTCCTCTCTTCAGCTGACTGGGAGCTCTACCTGGTGCTTAGCTACAGACCTCTGTTTCCTCTATCCATTGCTGGATAAAGGTTCTATAATGACACTTACGGTGGTCATTCATTTGATTATAGGGGAAGTCCTCTTTAGGCGCCTTCTCTTCTATTGCTTGACATCCTAGCCAGGGACGTATGGTGGGTTCCTAGAAGCTTAACGCCAAGTTTCTTTCTAACCACATAGTGGCTCCCTTTAGCAAGATATTCATTTCTTTTTTCTCCTTCTATGTTGCTCTTTTCACTCAGCCATCTTCTTCTCTCATAATTAGATCCCATTTCCCCTTGCTTGCTCCCCATTATGATCCCAATTTACTCAGAAGATCTCTATTTCGCCTTCTCCGGGGGATCCCTGGATACCTATCTCTCTTAAGATTCTTCTGTTACTGAGATGTTCAGGGGTTGTGTTTTGCAGCCTGGTTATTCTTTGCTTTATGTCTAAAATCCACTTATGAGTGAGTACATACCACCAAAGTATTACATTCAGCTTACATCAACTTTTGCTTACATCAGTTTCTTAAAGAGGTTACAGCTTTATACAGCTGAGACTGAGATACTCTATAATGATGAAAAAGCGTATTTGGACAGCACTCCTATAGGTGTTATGGGGAAAGCCATTTAGGGCACGGGCAGTTGCAGTCTTCAGATCAGGTGTCCAAGAGAATATTACTTGGAACACCATATTCATAATTAGAGTATCAAGCCTTTCTTCTTAAACCTTTATTCCTCTAGCCCAGTTATACTTTTCTTGTGAAAGTTAGCATTGTTACTGAAAGTTGCATGCATCTGATTTGGTTTTTCTTTAGAGTTCCATAACTTCTCAGGCTTCTTTTCATAGAGACCATGTCAACTCTGAATAATTGGAAATCCCTAGACCATTTTGTATCATTTGCTAAGGAACATAGAGAATTTTATGTGGATTGTTTGAGCAGCTCATGTGGCTATTATTAACCTTAAAACTAGAATATATTTCTTATATTGTATACATCAATGATATAACAGATAATTCTTAAAACAGCTTTTTATGTCAAATTGTTCCACATTCTAAAATATGTACAGGGAATTTTGATGTTGTTACATAAGAATATCCTCCTATAGATAATTATTTCTTAGACACTATTTCTTATTCTCTGATTCTGTTCCTACTGTTAAATTCCCAGAATAAACAATAATTTTCTGTGTAAGGCATCTATGCTTTAGAAAAAATAAGTGATCAAGCAAAATTTGTAAGCCAACATAATCGATTTTATCACAGATAGGCAGGTTTCACTGAATTTTATTCCTAAAATATGTAAATTTTGATAAAATAATTTCAACAAATAAATTTAATAAAATAGTTTGTAATAATTCTGCAAACTGTTAGTGAACCATACTTATGTGTGACCTTCAATAATATGGTAATTTATTTAAATTTGTTTTACTAATTAAGAATATTTAAAATAGAAGTGTGCTTAAATTACACTTACCAATTATCTATATAACAAATTGTTGAAATGATCAATTACCATAATCAACAATCATTGCTTAAATATGATAATAAGCATCTTCAAAATATCGACTGACAATTTTGTGAATACTTTCTTTAGGGGTTTAAAATTATTTCTCTATTTTATTTAAGAAAAATGATAGACAACACACACACACACTTATATATATATATATCTCCAGTTTAACAGAGACTCATTATCCAAATAATGCCAGTTGTGATTGTCATGTAAAATTTATGATTTAAAAAAATTATCAGAAGGAAGTACAAGTCTATATGTTATACTTCTTAACTTTAATACTAGAAATATAAAAAAGAGCAGGTACCCTAGTCTTATAGTCTGTCTTTGAGCATTTCTGACAAATAATGAAATATACTTGAAATTACTTAAAACTTTTAAAGATTTTAATTTTTATGTCTTGTATCTTTTTTGGATTTGTTCTTTGTTCGTTAGTGACATCAGTCTTATTTCTTCTAAAACCTAATTTTCTCTTAATGTCTGCAATTATTATAATAAGAGCAAGAAATGTTTTATGTTTCACAAGGTAAACATGCTGTCAGTTAACTTCCTCAATTCTGAGATATTCCATGTGTCAATATTTTGTCTGTGTTATAAGCTGTATCTATTCAAATGATTTATTTTAGGTGCTATAAAGACTAAGACTCATTTTGTCTGAGAAATCATTGCTTCTGGGTATGTTTGTGAAGGTGGACTCAGAGGCAACTGACATGTGCGTCAGTGGACTGGGTTGGGAGCATCATCTACATAGCTGAAACTCTTTTCAGATGAAAAATATAGAAATGAAACAAACAACAAAATAATCATAATTCTAGATACCACAAGAACAGAGAATTTTGTCTCTCTCTCTGACAGATGCACCACATTTTCCCCCTGCCCTTGGTTATCAGAAGTGCAGGCTTTCTGGAATATGCATCCTGGAATTTGCATTTGCAGTAACTCTCCTGTTTATTATATTTCATACCTGGACCTACAGTTATACTTTAAGCTTCCTTGGTTTATGGCCCCAAAAGTTTAACTCTTAGTTTGTCAGGATGAAATATTGTATGACTTTCCATTCAGCAAATACCTGCCACATTTTTATCCAGAAATTTGTACATTAATCTGTGTCTGTCTGTCTGTCTGTCTGTCTGTGTACCTATCTACCTATCTACTGACCTATGGTATGAGTTTTCCAATCAATAAATATACCTACTTCCCATTGATTTTATGTCTTTAGAAAATTCTAGTACTTACATATACTTGTGTTTTAAATGATGTTATTTTATCATCCGCATCCTATATGCTTTAGTGCATAAGACAGCTAAAACTAAAAAGGTATATGAATCATGAACAATGTATAGAAATAAAGTCTTGTCTTTATTAACACATGATTCATTTTCTTTCAGTAGCCACTAAATGCCATTTTGTGTTTGAAGAACCTCATCTAAGGATAAGGTCTTTTAAGATTTCTCACATTCTTGTGGACATATATGTTGGAAGCCTTGCTCCAGATGGTGTCATTGTCCTGGATCGGATGTATTATGTTGGCATAGTGAAAAATTATGATTACTTATTGCTCAAATAAGTGGCCCAGCATAACCTGGGACAATTTTACTTATACAATTTCAATGATTTGCATGAGCAGTTTTACAATCAAATATTTTTTCTTAAGTGTTTTAAAATGTTCACAATAATTACCAGTTAATTTCCTCTCTCCTTTCTCCTTCCATCCTCCAACTTTTCCACAGGTAACCATTACCTATTTGATATATAGCTCTACTGTTATAAGTATAAACAGTGTTGCAAGCCACAAAGGAAGTTTTCTAATTAGGCACTCCTACAGGTATGTCAGCATGTCCAGTGGGCAGCATTTGTGGTTACAGCATCATGTACTGTAAAGGACAGTTTTATCTCTAGTCAATAATACTTACATCTGATACAGTCTGGGTTTTCACAATCAATTCACCAGCCCAAGCTGGGTCAATTCATTCTACATTCTATACTACTTTATTTCACTTATGCATATACCAGGGTTTTTCATTTCCTTTATCGGCAATATAACTTAGAAATGTTCTTGTAATAATTGACACTGTTTGTTCCTTGTCCTTATGTCCATCTTTCTTATCTTAAGTTATTGGCAATTATTAGAAATTAGGAACTATGGGTTTCTATGATTCTGCCTCATTTGCTGCCTCTAGACTGCTAACAGATTAACTTCTCATCTCATCTATTTATTAGCATGTCCCCAAGATCCTTGTGGTTAAAATCACTATCTCTATAACATTATGGAAATATGTAATATTAAACATCATGAGCTACTGTAAATTTTACAGGGTGTGTTGGAACGACAACATCTCATTCTTTAAAAGCCCAAATTCATAGTCACACTTGTGACATCAAAGGCTTTAGGGGCTGAATCAGACCCACTGTATATTTTTGACAACATTTCCTCTGGTTCGCTCAGAGGAGGTATTAAGGGGAAGTTTTCATTTTGTAATAGCTATTTTATCAGAAAGTGAAGTTAAAGGTATCTGGCATAGTGAATTCATCTGAATAGCATTTTGAAAACAAAAAGAGCAGGTAAAATAAGTGTTCTTGGGGTCATCTCCAGAATTATGCAGTGCAATGTTAACAGTGGGTCAGCATCTCCAGGGCTTTGTCACAAGAAAGGTCATTTATGCTATGTTCAGGCCTTGTTCACCCCAAAAGTCCATTGGCTCCTGCCACATATCAGCTTTTGTTATTTTTCATCTTTTGTAGAGGCTACCATGTTTGTGTGATTTCAGGGGTACAGGTAGAAGACAATCTCTTGAAGTAGATCTCTTGGTCCTCTTTTTTTCTCTAGGTTTCTACAATCTTTTCTGTGATCTCCCTTGATCCTTACTTTTAGGAATTGTGTTGCAGGTATTTCTATTCCTGACAGGCTTTTTTCAATCTCAAGTGAACACCCCTAAGTCTCCCATTCCCTAACATGCATGTCCAAAATGCAGGTTAGAGGAGAGAATGGAGGAGGAATTATGTAAATGTAATCCTCAAAAAAATACAAGTTCTCAAAAAATTAACTAAATAAATATCTAATATAGTGTAACAAGTAAGAAAATATTATCCCAGATACAAGAACAGCATTAAAAGTGTAGCTATTTAATTCTTTAAATCTATAGGAGTGATAAAGAGTCAGTCAGGAGAGATGACTACAGATTATCCCTTAAAACTGAAACAAAATTCTCAGAACTTCTTTGGTCTTTGTAAATCTCTAAAATCCACTGTCCAGCAGTTTTGGAGCAGAGTTGAACAACTGTGCCTAAGTGACGGCTGCAGTTATTTTCTAGCTCACACATGGCTACAGCCTTGCCCTTTGCCTTAGGAGCAACTGGTGAATGTGTTCATTTGATTTCATTCTCTCAAAGCTCTAATGGGGAAAGGATAATTTCTGGGTGAGAATGACTTTTGATTATAAAGATAGAGAGAGGATATAGAATGTTTGGAATATTTAACTGGCAATGCAGAAGGGCTGAATTGAAGCACAGTGAAGGTTATTATCCATAGTCATCTACTTAGTCTATATGTCCCAATGGTATATTGTGCCTGACAGTACAACTGACTTCCCCAGTCTTACTTTGTGTCAGAAATTAATAATCAGCTAAGGATGCCCATATCTGAGTCAGTCAGTCTCCATATTATGCTTTTCCAAATTCTATTTGGTAGTCATGTATTAGCTAGATAAATAAAATTATACCAGAAAACTGTGGCATAGCAATAACAAGAAAGTGACAATTAATTGAAGGAATGTTAATGCTTTTTATTGATTTTTGAAAAAAAAATAGTATGGTTCACGGAAAATGAAAGGTAATGTATAAATTTCAAATAATATTAATTGTTAAAAGATCAAATGCATATTGTAGCAGTCTAATCTCAGGCATGATGGTTGGCATCCAGGCTCTCAGTTACCCTAAAAAAAAAAAAAAAAGCCTCTATATTATTCTTCAGCACGAATTACACTTATTAAGTTAAGTTAACTGAGTTAATAAGACCCATATCTCCTGTTAGCCTGACCATTTGGGGGCTGATATCCTGGAATGAAGAAAAAGGAGAAAGTTGATGCCAACTTTTAGCTCGCTATGCTTGCTGATTAACACTGTGAAAGCTTCCTTAGGTTCCCACTACCATAACTTCCCCTGATTAACACTGTGAAAGCTTCCTTAGGTTCCCACTACCATAACTTCCCTGCCTGCTGGACTAGACCCAATTGGGAGGCCAAATAAAGTTTTTCTAATTGATTTATAGTTTCAAAATGTTTGGTAAAGCAATGTAGCACACTCCTAATAATAAGCATTAAATATAATCATGAAAGTAGTATTTACTAATTATTTTATTAAAACTATGAAATGCATAAGAAAAATTCAGTTTGTTGCATATTACAAATCACTTTCATATTAAAAATGAATAATTTTTTATTTTAATTTAAATGGTAAATAATCTGTAAGTGAATGTTAAATATGTAGATGTTTTTTAAATGATCAAATTTTTATATTAGTTAAAACAAACTTACTCCTTTTCAGGGGAGATTGTTTTATCATATAGCTTCCTGTCCATCAAGGCAAAGCAGAAATGCAAAGCAAGAACTTGGAGACAGGAACTGAGGCAGAGATTATGGAGGGAAACTGCTTAATACCTCCATTATCCTGGCTGGCTCAACCTCCTTTCTTTTACTGACTAGGCTCCACATGCTCAGAGATGGTTCTACCTATAGTAGAGAAGACCCTTCCAC
This sequence comes from Phyllotis vaccarum, assembly GCA_033318265.1. Taxonomy (NCBI): domain Eukaryota; kingdom Metazoa; phylum Chordata; class Mammalia; order Rodentia; family Cricetidae; genus Phyllotis; species Phyllotis vaccarum. The sequence continues at coordinate 51,501,024 of JARWLC010000007.1, forward strand.
ATCAATCACTAATAATAATAATAATAATAATAATAATAATAATAATAATAATAATAATAATAATAAAGTCCCATCATCATGCTCACAGAGCTGTTTGGTTGAGGCAAGGCATCAACAGAGGCTTTTCTTCCCAGGTGGGTCCAATTATCCAGCACAGTCCCAGTCTGGTCTAGAAGAAAGTGTTTTGGAAGACAATGTGAAATGTGTTTTTTAATGAACAAAATGTGTAACATTACATAATGAGAAATATCTTGAGTATATGTCCCGACCCCTGAGAAATTAAGCACACTGCTATGGAAGACGACACAGCCAAGAATTGTCATTAAACGATTCTATAAATAAAAAGAACAATTGTCCAATGCTTAGTAAAGTGGGGTACATCTTGAAGGAATTGCTGATCTAGGTAGTGACTATGATCAAATATTTTGTATGAAAACCAAAATTCAAAAAACTATTTATTTTATTTAAAAAATTTGAACTTATTTTTACATACCAACCACAGATCCCCCACTTATCCTTCCTCCTCACCAAGCCCTCTCCAGCAGGTCTACTCCTCATCCTCTCCACTAAAAGGGTAAGGTCTCCAAGGGGAGTCAGAAAAGCCTGGTACATTCAGTTGAGGCTGGACCAAGCTTCTTCCCTCTTAATCAAGGCTGCACAAGATGTCACACCATAGGTAATGGGCTCCAAAATGCTAGTTCATGCACAAGGAAGAGATCCTGCATTATTTGTAATAGGCAGAAACTAGAAACAATCCAGATGCCTGTCAACTAAGAAAATGGGTAAAGAAAATGTGGCACTTATACACAATGAAGTATTACTCAGTTGTAAAAAACAATGACATCATAAAATTTTTAGGTAAATGGATGGAACTATAAAATATCATTGTGATTGAGGTACCCAGACTCAGAAAGACAAGTGTGATATGTACTCACTCATAAGCAAATACTAAGTGTAAAGTAAAAGATAATCACAGAACTATGTATTTTTGAAGACCAAATTGTCAGCTCTGAAAACATACAAGTAGCATTATACAGATTGAGTAGAGTTTATTAATGTATTAGGAATCTATATGTTTTATATGTATTGTTTTATATGTATAAATATATGTATGTGACAACAAATAATAAAAGAATGGTAGCCATAAATGTGATTGAATAAGGAGGGGCATATTTTAGCATTTGAAAGGAGAAAGGGGATAATAATATCAAAAATAAAATCAATACATATTTATGAATACATTTTTAAAGCGAGGTGTGGTAGTATGCACAAACCTGTAGTTCAAGGACTGAACTGGGTGGAGACAGAGGATTGCTGTAGTTTACTACCTCTAGAAAGCTATAAAAACCAAACAGAAAGATCAGGGTTCAATGAAAGGCCTTCTCTCAAGGGAACAAGATGGAGACTGATAGGAGAAACATAACCGATACCCTCTTCTACTTTCTGTGTACTCACAGTTAACCCACACATATACATGAGCCCACACAAACTATACACAAGTACAGTCCCAAACCATTCCTGGCTCCAGGTGCCTGCTTGAGCTTCAGCCCTTACTCCTTCAATGATAGAGTGTATAATGTGAATGTGTAAGTCAATTAGTGCATTTATTGCACACAAAAAGAATTTAGACCTATTATCTTAATAACACTATTCCAAGTTTTCATATTTTCCCTTTTAACATGCGAACAGTATAAACTCTTCACTATGTAGGCAATTGTGAGGATGTTAAGAGATAAATACTAGTCTGGTACCTGCCAAATAGAATCTCTATGAAAGTTAAATATTACTTATATGCCTCTGTAATCTCATGACATTAATATATATATCTTATAAAATAAGAAATTAGTATATGTTAAGCCCAAATAGGATTAGGTGTATTATTTTTATTTGTATTATTTTTTTGAGGGAGAAAGGCCAAAAGTGGGAGGGTGGATCTGGGATGAATGAGATGTATGTGTGATCAGAGTGTATTGTATAAAATTCCCAAATAATAAATGAAAATATTATGTTTAAAGTTAGTAAAGTTAGTAAAATGATTTTGTAGAAGGTCAAATCTCAACCGTGACATATGCATATTTAAAACACAAAGAAATATTTTTCTATTGTAGTCTTGTGAAATAAATATGTAAACTTTGCTAGGTACAAATTCACAGAGGCAGAAGTGGGTTTTATAATTATATGGAAGCAATTTTTAGATGAACATTTCTTTTCCTAATTCGACATTATTTATTTGTCTACTTATTTTAATATACACATTTTAAACATTAATTTTCTATGGGAGAAGTCTGGTTGACCATAAATAAAACTTCTCAATATACTTTTATAGGTATTTTAAATTTTGAAATATGTGCATATAGTCAAAAAATAAAATGTTGTGTAAAGTATTCAGTCATGAAACCAAACTCAGAAACTATTTTCCAAGAAAAAGAGATAACATACATAGAGAAATGGTAGGTGAGCCCCGAGTTCCTTAGAGATAAGTTCTAATAGCATCAGAAATCCCTGAATAGTCAGTGGCAAACATTGGCTTATCCACAAGAACACTACTTTCACTGTCTACTGAAATCTGACTTTTAAGTTAATTTTTCAAACATCCATTGTAGTAGGGTATTAACTACAATAAAATTTGAAATTTATTTCCCTATTAAAAGCATATAAAATAAATTATGCTACATGTTCAAAACAAAATACGTATTTGTAAAGAGATATTTTATGTCTTTAAATCTTTTTGAGCTAAAAAGATATTAAAGTTGAAAAAAGCATATAAATATCTAGGAAACCAAAGTACTTTCAAGTTTTCTTCCTGATAGAGGTATAACCTTCTCTGAGTTTTATACCTAAGTTGATTGTACAAATGATAAGCTTCACTCTAAAATTGTCTCTCAGCCATCCTGTTTGTTTTGAGCAAACTCAGGCCATATCACAGATTGTCCCCACTCACCCTTCATGCTGATCATGAAGACCAGGAGAAAATAAGAGATGAATTTTACAAAAAAACTAGAAACTGTGTAATTTGAAATTTGACCAAGTTTTGCAAAGATGACTTTTATAAAGGGTCAGTTTTCCTTATAGATACCTTGGTGAGTGGGTAAGATTGAGCAGGGTACCATAGGGGAAATGGAGAAACTGAGGCTTTTCCTCTTATAATACAAGCAGGTTAGCTTTACATATTTGATTTTACATATATTAACTTGTTTATGTATATATTTTCATAAATTTTATGGTAATTCTTATAAAAACAACAGATTAGAATGCAGACAGGGATAGTATTTCTTGACTCTTTAACCATAGCTTCATCACAGTTGATAAAATCATTTACAATAATACCATTCTCTAGTCTCTATTTGTCTGCAGATGCCCCCAGTGCATTCTCCATTTTAGCACCAATGAGGACAGCAGAGCTGAATAAACTACTTCCGTGGCCGTCAATGCCTGCCTGTCCATGGAGTTAGTCTCTGGACTTTTCTTCTCACTTCTATTCATCACTTGTCTCCCATAAATGCTATATGTTTACACTTTGTAAATCACTTTATCATTTACGCATATAGCAATTTTTATCAAAGTATAAAAGATTAAGAAAGATGGTGCTTAAAACAAGATCCACATCTATATTTTTGGCTTAGCTGATAACACATTTGGTTTTTTGGTAATGTTTCCTACATTTGTAAACATTGTTCTTAAAAAAATTTGTTTGTTTATGAATTTTAGACATATAGGTGTTGGTGCCAGCTTAGGTGTAAGTACAAGATTTCACCCTTAGAGACATACAGCTGTGCTGGTCATTGCTATAATTGATAGAGATCATCTAAGGAAGATTACTGATTTCTTTTCTCCCCTGGTAACTTGCATAATCCCTTTCAATACTATGAGAGTTTTTAAGGAAGAACCTTTGAGACAAATGCGGTTGCGTTTCTCTGAGTCCTGGGTTGTAATTTCCGGCTAATATAAAACAACACGATTATTTATTGCTCATTCATCTCTTTCCTGCTATATTGTCCTTCCTTAAACCTCCCAAATTAAAGATCCTCATTTTTCACGTTTTCCCCATCTTATTACTTGTATCCTTCTATTATTTTCTCTAGACAGCTCTGACGGTGATGGTACCTTTGCTTTCCTAGTTTCTATGGTTATTCCAACTTATAAAATCAACATCTATGTATTTGAAGCTGGGAACCATATAGAATATATTACATTAGGTTCCGTGCAACTTTCAAATTCCTAGTTAACCTCCTGACAAATTAAAAGTATTGTAAATATTTTTTAATTAGTGGGATATTTGATTAAACAAACACAGTAGATATCATATTGTGAGAGTTACTATTGTAAGACACTAGTGAACTGCTGTTTCTTAATTTTCTTTGTGCCATTTCTTTACTGAGCAGCAACCCCACATTTTTATTGATTTATATATAAACATGTTGGGAAGTTTGCAGGGTCTCTTCAGGGCTTTTTAAATTTGTATCAAAGACCTTCTTGATCTCTCCTCAATACACTGATGTGCCTGAGTTGATGCATATTTCTCTTTTTTGTTCCTTATCTTACATTTTCTGACAATGCTTAGAAAGTGGTAGAGGCAGTATTTTACATAATTTACTTAAAATTGTTTTAGGTTGATTTTGATTAATTGAATATGTTCAGATTTATAAGTTATTTTTTATTTTTTCTAAAATTGGCAGGTATTGATGAATACCTACAAGCTTTCTATATTATTGTTCTAATTTTATTTCTACATTTTCATGGACTTTTGTGACCCTTGATGATGGAATGCCATATTGTTATAGTGTGACCATAACAGATACATGTCAAGCTTATTTAGTTTGAAAAACTGGTCACTAAACTCCCACAAGATAAATGCTTAAACTACTTTTGAAATATTTCTCTCCATTATAAATATATTTTAATTCTTGATCTTCAAGTTTTGATGCTAATTTAGTTATTTTCTCAATATTTTTATTTTAATTAAAATATAATTACAACTTTTTTTCTTTCCTTTCTTCTAAGCCTCCCCATACCCTTCTTTATACCTTTTTAAGTTTATGGGATCATTATTTACTACATACACAAGTATGAATACTTGGGTATATATAGGTAGCCCACAGAGTTTATTTAATATTTCTTGCATGTGTACATTACTATACATGACCACTTGGAATTATGTAGCAATCATAGGAACAAATCTATTTTTTCTCTCTTTTCCATTGATTTAATTTTTTATGAATTTCAGTTGCTCTAAATACATCAATTATTTTCAGAATACTACATAAAATTTATCAGTGGAGGATTTTATTGTAGAAAATAAGTTCTGATCATTTCTGTGTGGAATATTTTCCCCCTTCAATATTTCAAACTTTTCTCTTGGGCTAGTTTTCTTCTTCAGGAAACAATTTTCCAACTCACACTATAGGTTTTAAACTTGAATGGGTAAATTATTGAAATCATGAATAGAGTATGGATTGTTCATTTTAAAGGAAAACTTAAGACTATATGGTCTTTATATTACAGTAATCTTTGTCTATGAATATATAAAATACTGGAAGAGTTATTGAAATATAACAGAAACACACATATTGCTTTTAAAAAGAATTTTGAGAACACAAATAATTACTTTATTTCTGGACATAAGGTGATTTGGTGAAATTTGAAAGAAAGGATTAGCTAGCTAGCATGCCACTAAGAAGACTAGAGCAAACCTTAAATATTGTTGTGTTTATTACTCAGTACTATTAAAAATCATAAACTGTGACCTGTTATCAAAAAACAAACAATGTTATTTTTAAGTACACAAAAATTCTTAATATGGTTAAAAAGTGTAACATATATAACTGAATTCTTTAAAAAATCATAATATTCATCCTCACTTTTAACAGAGCAGTATTAATAGTATTATCTTAATTTAATATTCTTAAAAATGATAAAAAATACTAGAAATTGTGATTTAGTATAACAAATTGACTCAGATCAATGCAAAGACCCATTTAATTAATACAAAGAATAAATCTGTATAGCCATATACAGTTTCCAGTAGAATCGGAACATCAGGATGATGTCCGCACCGGGCATTCTTCTTCAGCAGAGGATCAGCCTCTGCACTTGGCCACTGTTACAGTTTAGATGTTCTCTGCGATGCCATCTGCTGAGGTTGATTGTGTAGTGACCTTAGGCAGTCTGAAACCCTTTCAGTTGAGCCTATACCGAGTTCTGGATGAGAACCAGGAGGACAGATGGCAGGGTTAGAGATGAAGAACTTGTTTGTTACAGCTGATGAAAATCATTCTGCTTGCCAAAGCCATTAAGTGCTATATACTTGGCACGGAGTTTCTCAGCAAACAGGGCACTCCACTTGGTGGATTCGCTGCAGGTGAATTGAAGCAGTCAACATCCCCCAGCTTTTCCGGTTTGGCTAGTTCTTTACTTTCCATCACTAGTGTCTTAAAATTAAGGCCAGGTTTAGCAAAAGTACACTTGATGCTCAGCTGAGTACAGCAGTCTACATATGTAGCTCTAAAAATGCCTGTGTCCAAAGGAAAGACCACTATAATATAAATCTGCTAATTTAAGTTCACGAATCTTTAACTGAGTGAAACTAAATAGGGAAAAAGGAATCTGTAAAAATTTATGTGCAAAATCATCACCTTCAATTATTTTCTAACAAAGATGAAGTTGTCAGTATTCCCTTCTAACTCAGAAATGAGCAATTTCTCATTTCTTTGTGGATGTATCTGTTTACATTTAAAATAGAATTGTGTGTTAAATCTTGAGATGTGTTAGTTATGTGGCTCTTACCCGTAATCCATGAGATAGAATCAATTATCCCCAACCATCTTGGACCACCCAATCTCAACTCAATGAAGGCAATCAATATTGATTATGGTTACTATCTGTTTGCTATTTCCAGTGTTTTATTCCACTTGTGATGGTTATGTCTAATTTATATTGTAACATCTGTGGACTTCTATTATTTTCTTCATCACTATAATTGTGATATTTAAAAAGTTTTATATACAAGTACAGTATTAATTTAAACTTTTATATTATTGTTATTTAGTTACTTATATACTGTACTTTCTGCTTTAAAACTCTCTTTAATTTTATTAACACTTTAAATATTTTGTTTTTCTTCTCAATATTTCCCAACTAAATAGTTAGTTAACTTTCTACTGATTTCTTTTTGTAAGTCTAAGCTAAAGATTTCTTTTATGATTAAAAATTTCACCAAAACATTGTTTTAACACACTATTTTTTGTAACTTTTAATAAAAATTTAAGTACATAAGATTCAATTGCAAACAATGTAATTTTGAGCCATATTGGTCAGACAATAAAATCTGAACAATTTTTGCTATTCCAGCTAATATTTCTAATAATGCTAAATTATATAACATTTGATTGAAGATTAGAAACACTATTTCAAAGCTAATAAGATATGGAACTGATCTAAGCATTCATTAACAGAATAATGTATTTAAAAATGTGCTTTGTAGGTAAGGTAGGGTTTTTCTTTTTATCTATAAAGAATAAATAATAAACACCATTTAAAATATATTCAACTGAATATAATAATATCTAGCTATTGAATCCAGTCTCAGAAATTAAACATCGTATTTTGTTACATTTGTGAATTCACAAAATGCATGTGGATAGATCATCAAAGATACTGAAGGCAGTCATGGGTGAATGAGAAAGAAGTGTAGTAGGTTGTGGATCTAAGGCTCAAAATACATAGCATTCTGGCATGCAATTGGCCTTATGTTTCTCAGTATAATAAAATAAAAAGAAATGAAAACTTCTAAAAGAGTCATGAGTGTATAATAAATGAGTTCTCTAAAACTTTATATAAAACTAAAACAAACATAAAAGTGCTTGTCACAGTGTATGATCCGATACTTTTGGCAAGAACAGGGTAAGATTTTGTTGCTATGTTTTCTATAAATCTACATATACCTTCTCCCTGGGAGGTCAGAGAAGAGTAGTACAACCTTTAAACTTACTGCTTTTATACCATCACCAGAATTACTACTGTTAGTGTTCTGATCTGTTCTAAGAAATTTACATGCTTTTCTTGCATTTCCCTTAGATTTGAATAATTTCTCTTAATTTAATTTAACCACTTTTGATATGTAAAATGGACTGATGCTTTAATAATCAAGATTTCAATGCGAGCAAACAGTGTGACATTGCTGTCAAAAGCAAACTAATGAATTATAGTGTTTTATTAATAGCAATGTAGTCCTCAGAGTGAAAAAGGAAGCATTTATTTCTGCATTAATCATGCAATATCTGAAGTTCATTTTCAGTTCTGAGCATCACAACTTAAGGGGACATTGACAAGTGTATAAAAATGATTGTAGCTGAGGGGGGGTGAAAAAGATGTTGAGGAGTTTTAAGTTATTTAAAATTTAAAGGTTGCTAGAAAATGGTACTAAATATAATGCAATTGTATGATTTGCCATCCTGGAAATGTCATCTTCTCTGGTTGTTGTATCTCAGAGTAACACATAATTTTTCCATATTATAGCTTGCCCAAATTGCAGCGACTGTGCTGTGTTGTGATATAACCATGAGTCATTTCTTATAGGAAGCAATCTGGTGGGTAGCTTCATACCATGACTGAATGGATACTTCCTAGACTCTATGGCATGATGAGAATAAGAGTCTTACAAATCTCTGATAACTCAAAGCACCTCACATTTATTTTGGAAATATTTGCTATGTGGCTACTTTAACTAAAATAGAAGTAATATATTTTATGTTCTTATAAAAATAAAACAAATTTTATTCATTAAATAGAGCAATATGTAATTTTTGAAAAAATTATTATTCTACCCAGTGATAAATATTATTCATAATTTTTTTGAATGTCCTCTAGGGAAGGTTAAGATAGTTAAAACTGGAATAAATGTGATTTTTTTAAGCATGCTGTACTACCAATAGAAATCAAATGTAGTAATTGGGTTAGTCATAATAGCCTTTAAAAAAAGAAGGCTTATTTCAGGTACCTTACCTGTCTTTTCACATTACTCAAGTAAGGTAAGTTAGAATTTGAATAATGAAAATGATATTAGAATAATCTAGCGTGATATATGTGCACTTCTATTGAGTTTCTTGGAGTAAAATAGTACGTTGAAACTAAACATAATTAAGTTAAATTGAATTAAAGCTATTCTAATTATCATTTTAAGAATAATTTTAATGACTTCATGCCATCTAATTATGAAGTGAAATAGTCTGATTTATTTCCATCCTTTTAAACTTTTATAAACCAAACTTCATAATTTTGGAAACCACATTTATAATAAAAAATAACTTCTAAGGGCTGAATATATAGCGCAGGGTCAGGGAAAATGAGAGCATAACATTCCTGAACCCCTTCTTTTTTAATTTAATAAAATCAAAACACATAACACATAACTTCATAGTATTTTAATTCACTAGTATTTTTATTATTAAAGGAAATGCAGTCCCCCACATATACATGAAAATTTTTAAAGTCTTTTAAAATATTGGAGTAACTTTTAATTATAACAGTAATAAGATAAACTTATCCTCCAAAGTCTGAAGTGGTCCAAAGATAGCATTAGTGTCCTGTGATCTGAAGTCAAATGTGTTGTGAGCAGAACGAGATAGATACAACTTCAGTCCTCAGCAAGATGGTTATGTCTTCATCCTCTGTGCCATTGCTCCTGCCCAGAGTCTCTGTCACCATCTTAAGTAAAACTACGTTTAAAAGAATGGTACCTATGAGATTTGAATGAACTTAGTCCTATTCAGAAAGTCCTTTCCTACACCTATACCTTGTCAAATAAGTGCTTATGCTGTCTTTAAAAGTCTACAGTGTCTAAAATGTCTCTAGCGATATAAGCTTCACATTGAAGTATTTGGTTCATTTGAAGTTGATTTTGTACGGGTGGTAGATAGAGGTGCAACTTCATTCTTCTTGGGCATCCAGTTTTTATAGCACCATTGGGTGAAGATGTTGCCTTCTCTTCCATGTGTATTTTTGGCATCATCACATGTGAGACAGCTTCACTCATGTGTGCTCATTTTAAGTTTTCTGTGTTTTTTTCCCATTAAACTGCATGTCTGCTTTTGGACCAACACTATTCATTGTTATTGCTATAGCTCTGTAATACAGCTTGAAATCTTATATGAAAATTCTTCTAGAAGTGCTGGTTTTTCTCAGTATCCTTAGGCTATAAAGAGTATTTTTAAATTACATATGACTTTTACATCGCTTTCATTTGAAAAAAAAAAAGACTCACTTTCCTGATATAGTTACACGATTCTCAATTAATAACCTTATTAATTTGAGACATGTGAATTTTCTTTCTTTGATGACAGCTCCTCAAATAAAGTACTTCTTGAAATAGTTCAGCAACACGTTTTCTCTACTATACAAAGATTCTTAATGTTCATCTACTTTGAATTTTGTTTTGAGAGAGCAATATGCATTTACAAGTATGTGTTCATAAATCTTCATGTGCTTTCTTAAATCTGTCTGGTCATATGACACTTTTGTCTGAGATATCTCTGGATTGCATGTGTCTCGATTACAAACTCCATTGCATGCTTTTGAAAATACACCTGAAGTTTGTGGTTCATAAACTTTTGCTATTCTGATTTTATTCTTAGCAAGTTAGAGTCCAAAAAAAGTATATACTCACCAATAATGTTTATATGTGTCAGTGTGATGAATCACTTTAGATTTAAAATTTTTATAGTTTTGTACATTGTATAATGTTACAAAATGAATACTTCCATTCACAGTTAGTGGAGATTTTCAGCTTTATCACCTATTTCTCAATTATTAGGTCAAAAATATGTATATTGGAACTGACTAAAATTCTTAAAGCACTGTTGTAAAATCTAAATATTTGCAGCATTATTTGACCTGTTAGAACATTTTTCAACATTTAGTTGTAATGTTTTACTGATTTAGTTATATTCTTATGTTCTTATTCAATTAAATAGAACTGATTTTCATTTAATAATCAATTGTATTATATTCCTTTACTCTTCATTTTTTTTTTTATTTTTCAAGTGGAATCTTTCTGTTGGCTGTCAATCCTTGTAATAATATTTTAAACACATACTTCCTAATGTTCTATACCTATAAACTTTTTTCTCTTCTCTTCTTTCCTCCTTTACCCCACTTTTCAGGGTTTTTTTTTTTTTTGACAAATGTTTTCTTTGTTTTGCATGAGTCAAACTTGGCCCATTGCCTTTTCCCCCTGAGTACTTGGGTTTACAGACATGTTGCCACACTTAATGTGGTCCTCTATTCTTTCTTTCTTTTTTAGTGACATTTTTCCTTATTTTAATTTGTTGCCTTTTTCTACCTGTGAAAAGAACTTTTGATTACAAAATATCAAACTACACTCAAAAGAGGGTGCAGAAAAAAGTAGCCATTGGCAAGGCATGGAGTAGCTCACAAGGAGGGAGTGAGCAGCAGCAGGTGGGGGGGGGGGGGGAGAATGATGAATCAGTGGCTACACATGTCACAGGAAGATAGCTTATCCAGTAGGTGAATGCTAATGTCAGGACAGGGAGACTGGTTCCTACCGTGGTGGGTGGCTGGTGTTTGGGTTCAGCCTCTACTCAGTAGTGAGACTTCTGTCAGTTAAGAGTTCCTGGCTTGCACTGATTACAGGGTGGCTGGACAGGACAGGACCCATGTATTAATTTTTCAAAATGCTATCATAGACATGATAGATGTACCAAGAGACTTCAGGGGCTCTACACTTCAGCGACAACATATAATTGGGGGTTCCTTGCTGGATCTATAGCTCTCCAATCCAAATGCTATTAGTGAGTTTCAGGGGGTGGTACAGCCTGTCTTGTCCTTCCCCACTCCTCTTGGCAATAGTGTAAACATTGTTCTTCTGCAGCTTGCTGAAAACTGTGTCTTGTCCTCTATACTTTCATGTGGGAATGGTTTTCCCGAGAAATGTTGTCAAAGATCTCCTTTACAAATCAAACTTCCACCAAATCTGTAGTCAATTTCACACTGTGCTCTGATATCATTTATAAATCTGTAGTCATTCTGTTTACATACTATGTACTCAACCTGTTCAAAATCACGAAACTTTTAAAACAAATACTGAAATCATTCCTACCACCTCAGACTTGCAGTGTAATTCACTCCTACAAGCCTTGTTTTTTCTCTTATTTTTCCTTATTATGTCCCTTATATGTTCTTTCTCTTTTCTGCTCCCGACATAGAACAACGTATATGTTTGAGAGATGTGCTGTCTACAACCATTGGCTGAGTAGCAGGGCCTTGAAAGTGAGCCCTCTATCCACCAGAACACATGCTTGAAATAAAACACGTGAGCATAACTTGATAATTTCAGTTTTGTGTGCTGTGCCTAGTCAGTATGGCCGGAAAATAACTTTCTCTTTTATGAGACACCTGTGAAAGATTGACTGAGACAAAAGCTCATCTTCTTGTCTGTTGAGTGTTTGCTGTCTTATTCATCATGTAAAGAGGATGGCCTTTGTTCTGATCTGCTTCTTAGATCTGGATTCTCAAGTTAGCCTCTCCTAATTTAAATTTGACTCTTTCTGTTTAGACTACTGTGAGATTAGAACAGGATAGACACTGACACTTCTAAATGAACAAGCCAACTCTTGTTATACAACACTCAAGGTAGTCCATCGTCTTTCGTGCAGTATCTCCACACTTATATTTTTACTTAACAAAAAATAAAACTATTAGAACTTTCTAATATATTATAATTGTTTTGTGGCTGCATTTTATCAAATTTTTAAACTCTATAGCAAAGACAAATTCAAGTTTCCCATGTGATATTATGTCTGTTACTATTTTGTTTCTCTTTGTTGAGATGGGATCTCATGAAAGCCAGGCTGGCTTGGAATGTCAAGTTCTACCCCTAAATCCTGAGTGATAGGAACACTTGGACATAACACCAGTGCTGACTTAATATTATTCCTTATATCTATTAGTCAGTCAATAAATCTTCATTACCTTAAGTTCAAAAGCTTCCTCATAGTTCATACTTCATATTATGAGCTTATAAATTATTTAAATGAAGATGACTATTTTGGTTGTGACAATTATTTAGGTGAGTTTCAAGATTTAATTATAGAAGTTTTTGTTGGCTTATTAAAATATGTTGAAAATTTTGATTGAAATCAAATTTAATGTCAATAAATAAAAAAGTACTCTTAACACTTTAAGACATTCAATGTCAATATTATTTAGGGGTTTGAAATTTGTTACTGATGTTAAACACATTCTTTTAAATATAAAGTATCCTTTTTATGTTACTAAAGCCATGTAGAATCTTCCAAAAGTTAAAAGAATAGAGATGGTAAATTTAAAGCCATAGAAAATTTGGGAAAATAAATACATTATAATTATATACTTAATTGTGAAAATAAACCAGAAGTTAGTGTGTGCAAAAGCATATATATGCATATGTGTATGTATATATATATATTACATATTATATATATATACACATAGTCAATTTATACTTAATGGAAATACAACACTGTGATAATTTTACAATTTTGTGTAATTAGAAAGAGAGCAGTAACCAAACCTAATGAGATTAATAACCTAAATATGAAAATAAGAAGGTGGAATGAACACAACTAAGCCAGCCTACATAGTACAGGCTTGTTTCCATTATTGTAAAGCAGGCTGCATGGAACACAAAGAGTGCCAAATCAGTCAGGCTTCAAAAACTGTTTCATTACTACATATCACAAATAAGTAGAAATTCTTTTCTGCATAAAAAAAAACTGCATGCAAATATATATTTGCAAATTTTATAAATGTACAATTAATACATATTGTAGTAGGATTGATATGTCTATATTGATAAAGCTGTCATCACCATTAAGACAATAAATATGTCCATCGCAATGTTTTTTCGTACTTCTCCCTATAAGTAGGCAACCACAGTCCTTACAATAATTTTTAGTTTGCACTTTCTGGAACATTATATGTGGGGAGAAGAGCTGGGAGCACAGGCTCTCTTTCTTGTTTTGGTTCTTTTACTCAAAGCGTCTGTGGTAATTGGCCTCTATAAGCTTGTTGGGATTGGTACTACTAGGAGATGTGGCTTTGTTGGAGTAGGGGTAGCCTTGAGGGAGGAAGTATGTCACTATGGGGATTGGCTTTGAGGTCTCAGAAATGCTTAAGTCATGCTCTGTTACCATGATCATGGTGTCTCTTAGCAGCAGTAAAAACCCCTTGCCAAGATAACTGAATTTATTCATCTTCATGTGCATTATCAGCAATTCAATCCTTTCTTGTTTTGTTTTCTATATACATTTATTTATTTATTTATTTATTTATTTATTTATTTATTTATTTACTTACTTACTTACTTACTTACTTACTTATTTATTTTTATTTATTTATTTATTTATTTATTTATTTATTTATTTATTTATTTATTTATATTTTAAATACACTGTTCTCTCTCCCTACTCTTCACTGGCTCTCCCCTTACGTTTTTCTCTTTCCACCTACCACCCACTCCTATCAGGAGTTAAGGGCTCCCCCTGATAGTCAACATAGGCTGGCATACCAAGTTGGGGCAGGACTAACATCCTCCACCTTCCACCCCAGACTGGACTCCCCAACCCACATAAATGCTAAGGCATCTCTCCATAGGGAATGGGCTATAAAAAGCCAGTTCATGCAGTTCATATATCTGGGGTAAGTCCTGTTCCCATTGCCAGGGGATCCACAGACAGATTATGCCACATTCAGAAGGCCTAATGTGGTCCCATGCAGGTTCCTCAGCTGTTAGTCAAGAGACCCGAAGCTCCCCCTAGTTTGGGTCAGCTGTCTCTCTGGTTTTCCCATCATGATCTTGGCTCACCTACCTTGTTTATATAATGCCCCCTCCCTCTCTTCAACTGAACTCCATGAGCTAGGTGAAGGGATTGACTATGGTATGGGTCTTTACATGTGCTTCCATCAGTCACTTGATGTAGGTTCTATGATGACAATTAGGGTAGTCAACAATCAACAGGAGAAGGCTTTTCAGGTACCTTCTCTACCATTGCTAGGAGACTTACTTAGGGATATACTTGCAGTTTACTGGCGATTTCTCTAGCACCAGATGTCTCCCTAATCCCATAAAGGCTTACTCTGTCAAAATACCTTTCTCATTGCTCTCCCTCTCTGTCCCTCCTCCTACTTAGACATCTCAGACCCTCAAGTTCCCGCACCATATTACCTTTCCCCTACTTCTCCTCTCAGTTTACCCAAAAGATCTTAGCCCTTTCCCCATCTTGAAGCAATCTATGCATGTCCTTCTTAGATTTCTCCTCTTTACCTAGTCTCTCTAAGATTGTGGTTTGTAGCCTAGTTATCCTTTGCTTTGTATCTAATATCCACTTATGAGTGCTCACTTTTTGTCTTTCTGGGTCTGGGTTACTTCATTTAGGATTTTATTTTCTAGTTCCATTTGCCAAATTTTTTTTAATGGTACCGTTTTTCTATGGCTGATTAATACTCCTTTGTGTTTTTGTACCACATTTTTATATTCATTTTATGTTGAGAGGTAGCTAGGTTGTTTCCAGATTCTGACTATTATGAGTAATACTTCTATAAACATACTTGAGCAATTGCTCTTATAGTGGTTGAACATCTTTTGGGGATATGCCCAACAGTAGTGTTGCAGAGTCTTGAGGCAGATTGATTCCCAATATTCAGAGATAGCTCCATAGTGAATTAGACCGTGCCTGAAAAAGATTGCACTCCCAGCAGCAATGGAGAAGTGTTTCCCCTTTTCTACATCCTCTTTAAAATAAGCTGTCATCAATGATTTTGATCTTAGCCATTGTATCAGATGTAAACCAGAGAGAGAGCCTGTTTTGATTTGCATTTCTCCTAATGGCTAAGGATGCTGAACAATTCTTTAAATGCATGTAAGGCATTTGAGATTTTTCTGTTGGGAATTCTCTGTTTAGATGTGCATTCCATTTTTAAATTGGATTATTTGGTATTTTGGTGTCTAGTTTCTTGATTATTTAAATATTTTGGAGATCGGCCCTCTGTCAGCTGTGGAGTTGATAAAGAGATTTTCCCATTCTGTACACTGACATTTTGGCGTCATTACCATGTTCCTAGTCTTACAGAATCTTCTAAGTTCCAGGAGGACTTATTTATTAATTGTTGCTCCCAGTGTCTGTGCTACTGGTGTTATATTTAAAAAGTGGGCTCCTGTGCCGATGCATTAAGTCTACTTCCCACTTTCTCTACTACCAGGTTCAGTGTAAGATTTATGTTGAGGTCTTTGATCCATTTGGACTTGAGTTATAAGCATCCAAAAGATATGGATCTATCTGCATTCCTCTACATGTTGACATCCAGTTATGCCTGCACCATTTGTTCAAGATGCTTTCTTTTTTCCATTGTGCAATTTTGGCTTCTTTGTCAAAAATCAGTTGTTAATAAGTGTGTGAATTAATGTTAAGGTTTTTGATTTGACTCCAATGATCCAGTGTCAGTTTATATGCCATTGTCAAGCTGTTTTTATTACAATAGCTCTAGAGTAGAGTTTTAAGTAAGGGGTGGTGATGGTCCCAGGGGTTCCTTTTTGTATAGGATATTGCCTATCCTTGGATTTTTGTTTTACATATGAAACTGAATATTGTTCTTTCATGGTCTGTGGAGAATTGCGATGTAGTTTTGATGCAGATTTAATTAAATCTGTAGATTCTTTTTGGTAAAATTGCCATTTTTTCTTGTCTTTATTTTTTTATTTAATTTTTTGCCATACCCACCACTGTGCTCCTTCCCTCCATTCCTCCCAGTCCTCCCTCAGTCTTACATACACCCCATCCCTTCATGCATTCCTGAAGAAAGGCAAGGACTCCCAAGGTGGGTCAGTTCAGTCTGGCATATCCAGCTGTAGTAGGTCCAAATCTCTCTCCCCAAGTAGAAAGACTGAGTAAAGTGTTACTCTGCAGGAAGTGGGCTCCTGGATGTTAGTTCATGAATAAATTCTGGTCCTACTGCAAGAGACTCTAAAAACTGTCCAGGCCTTTCAACTGCCATTTGGAGGGTTTAATCTCTTTCCATGAATGGTCCTCAGCTGTCATTTCTGAGTTAGTGAGCTCCCAATAGGCAGTTCAGCCATATTTGTTGGTCTCCTCATGATTCTGATCTCTTTGTTCATATACTCTCTCCCCTTTCTCTTCAGCTGGACCAGGAGTTCAACCTGGTGCTTAAAATAATGATCTCTGCTTCTGCCTCCATCAATTGCTGGATGAAGGTTCTATAATGTCAATTAGGGTGGTCATTCATTTGATTATAGGGGAAGTTCTATTTAGGTACCCTCTACCCTATTGCTTTGAGTCCTAGATCTGGGCATCTTAATGGTTCTTGAATATCTCCTTAGCACTAGGCTTCTCTCTCATCCCACAATGGCTCCCTATCAAGATACCTGTATCTTTGTTATCCCTCTCTGTTGCTTCTCCCACTCAACCTTCTCAGTCTCTCATGATTTCTTCCCAACTCCCCTGTTTCCATGTCTGTGTGATCCCAAATTTACTCAAGAGAACTTATCTATTTTCCCTTCTCAGGGTAATTCACAAATGTCTCTTTTAAGTTCCTCCTGTTGCCTAGCTGCATAAGGATTGTAGTTTTCAGGCTGGTTATTGTTGGCTTTATGTCTAAAATCCACATATGAATGAGTACATACCATACCAGTCTTCTGGGGTTGTGTTACCTCAATGATACTCTCCAGATCCATCCATTTGCCTGTAAATTTTAGGGTGCCCTTTTAACTGATGAATAGTGTTCCATTGGGTAAATGTACCACATTAACAAAATACATTCTTCAGTTGAGGGGCATCTAGGTTGTTATCAGAGTCTCTTGATTATGAATAATACTGCTATGAACATAGTTGAGATAGTGCCCTTGGCATAAGAATGTGCATCCTTTGGGTATATACCCAATAGTGGTATTGCTAAATTTTTGGGTAGATTGATTCCCAGTTTTCTGAAGAACCACTATACTGATTTCCAAAGTGGCTGTACAAGTTTTCATTCCCACAAAACATGGAGAAGTGTTTCCCTTACTCCTCATCCCCTGTGTTATAGGATGTCATCTGTGTTTTTGAACTTAGCCATTTTGACAGGTGTAAGATGATATCTCAGTTGTTTTGATTTGAATTTCTCTGGTGAGTAAGGATGTTGAATAATACTTTAAGTGTCTTTCAGCCAACTATTCTGTTGAAAACTTCAATTTTAGCTCTGAACTCAATTTTTAAATTGGATTAATTGGTTTTGTTTTGTTTGTTTCTAGTTTCTTGAGTTCACTCTATTTTATACATTCATCTGTCACAAGTAGAGGTGGTGAAGATCTTTATACATTTGTAGACAATTGTTTTGTCTTATTGCCATGTGTTTTAGCTTATAGAAGTTTCTCAGTTTCAAAAGTTCCCATCTATTAATAGTTGTTCTTAGTGTCTATGCTACTGGTATTATATCCTGGAAGTAGTTGCCCATGCCAGTGCATTCAAGGATATTTCCCACTTTATTTTCTATCAATTTCAGTATAAATTAAATAAATTTGAGGTCTTGATCTACTTGGACTTGATTTTTGTGCAGGGTGATAGACATGGATCTATTTTTATTGTTATACATAACACCATCCAGTTATGCCAACACCATTAGGCGAAGATGCTATCTTTTTTCCACTGTATGTTTTTGGCTTCTTTGTCAAAAATCAGTAGTCATAGGTTTGTAGATTAATATTAGAGTCTCTGATTTAATACCATTGATCCAGAAGTCTGTTCTTATACCAGCACCGAAATGTTTTGATTGTTGTATCTCTACAGTATGTCTTGAAGTGAGGTATGGTGATGCCTCCCAAAGTTTTATTATTGTAGAGGAATTTTTTGGCAATCATGGATTTTGGTTTTTCCAAACAAAGTTAAGTATCATTCTTTTAAGGTCTTTGGGAAATTGTGTTGGGATTTTGATCGTGATTACATTGTAGCTTTTTTCTTTCAGGTTGTTTACATTGACAGTTTTTCCTATGTTAAACCATCCCTGCATCTCTGAGATGAAGCCTATTTGATTATGCTGGAAGATTCTTTTGATAGTTCTTGAATTTGGTTTGCCAGCATTATACTGAGTATTTTTGCATTCATAATCATGAGGGAGATTGGTTTATAATTCTCTTTGCCTGTTGCATCTTTGTATGTTTGGACTATCAGTGCTTGTAGTCTCATAAAAGAACTGACAATATTCCTTCAGTTTCTATTGTGTGTAACAATTTGGGGAGTATTATTATTAGTTCTACTTTAGAATTCTGGTAGAATTCTGCACTGAAGAAATATGGCCCTGGGTTGTTTTGTTTTGTTTTGTTTTCTTCCTCGGGAGACTTTATAATTGTTTCTATTTCCTTAGAGAAAATGTCTTCAAATGGGTCTACTTAAGTCATATATCTGGTCTTGATTCAATTTTCATAAATTGTATTTTTTTTTAGCGATGAGGTTACTTGGTCCCCAGGCGGCCTGAGGTCCAGACACACAGACCTGCCACCCCAGACCCCTTAGCCACCAGCTACTGCTCAGTCCCCCCAAATGACTCAGATGCTTATATTAGCTTCATGCTGTTTGGCCTATGGCTCAGGCACATTGCTAGCTTGCTCTTACATCTTAACTCAACCTGTTCTCATTAATCTGTCTGCCACGTGGCCTGTGGCTTACCTGTGTTCCTCACATGTTTCTTCCTTGGGCTTCTGGCTGGGTCTGTCTGACTCTGCCCTGCTTCTCCTACCTATTCTGATTCGTCCTCCTACGTTTCCTGTGGTGCCTATCATGGGCCAAAACAGCTCCTTTATTTAAAGATTGATATTCACAGCACACAGAAAGACATTCCCACATCATATCTGTCCAGTTCTTTTATGTTCTTCTGTAGCAAAGGGGTTTCTTGGTCCCAGGCGGCCAGAGGTCCAAGACCCACAGACCTGCCACCCGAGACCACTTAGCTGCCCAGCCGCCTGCTGCTCAGGCCCCCAGAAATGACTCAGTCACTTATATTAACTTTATGCTGTTTGGCCTATGGCTTAGGCTCATTGCTAGCTTGTTCTTACATCTTAAATCAACCCATTTCTATTAAACTGTCTGCCACGTGGCCCGTGGCTCACCTGTGTTCCTTGCATGTTGCTCCTTGGGTGACTTGCTTGATCTGCCTGACTCCGCCCTGCTTCTCCTACCTATGCTCTGATTTCTCTTACTTCTTCTGTGGTGCCTGTCATGGCCCAAAACAGCTCCTTTATTTAAAGATTGAGATTCACAGCATACATAAATGCATTCCCACATCATTCTTCCATTTTGTGGAGTACAGATTTTTGAAGTATGACCTAATAATTCTCTAGATTTCTTCAGTGTCTATTGTTATGCCCCTATTTTCATTTTGATTTTGTTAATTTGGATATTCTACCTCTGCCTTTTAGTTTGTGTGAAGGAGAGCTTGTCTGTCTTGTTGATTTTCTCAAAGAATCAACTCATTGTTTCCTTGATTCTTTATAGTATTCTCTTTGTTTCCATATTATTGACTTCAGCCCTACATTTGATTATGTACTAGACTCTACTTCATGAGTTTGACTGTATTTGTTGACTTGATTTGTTTCACGTGTGCTTTTAAGTCTGCTGGGTGAGATTTCTCCATTTTTTTCTAATGTAGGCCATAGTGCAATGAACTTTCTTCTTAATACTGCTTTCATTGTGTCCCACAGTTTGGGTATGTTGTGGAATTATTTTCATTAAATTCTAGGAAGTCTGTAATTTCTTTTTTAGTCCTTCCTTTACCCAGAGGTAGTTCAATTGAGATATTTTCAGTTTCCATGAGATTGTTGCTTTCTGTGGTTTGTGTTGTTGTTAAACTCCAACATAGGCTGTGGTGATCTGATAGGATACAAGGGATTATTTCCATGTTTTGTATCTATTCCTATTGTTTGATGACTGAGTATATTGTCAGTTTTAGAGAAAGTTTCATGGGGTGTTGAGAAAAAGATATATTCTTTGTTACTTGGGTGGAATGTTCCATATATATCTGTTAAGTCCATTTGAGTCATAATATCTTTTAGCTCCTTATTTTTCTGTTCAGTTTCTGTCTGGAAGACCTATATGTTGGTGAGAGTGGGATATTGAGATCTCCCATTATTAGTGTTTGGGATTTAATATAAGTTTTAAGACTTAGTAATATTTCTTTAACATATGTGGGTACCTTTATATTTGGAGTGTAAATGTTCAGGATTGAACCAAAACTGACCACATACTCAGTAATAAATCAAACTTCAGCAAATACAAAACATTGGAATAATTCACTGTATTTTATTAGATCACTATGGCTTAAAGTTAGAGTTCACCAAGAACACAAATTTCAGAGAGCCAAAAAACTCAGGAAAACTGAAAAATACTCAATTGAATCATCACTGGGCCAAGAAAGAAAGAAATACAGAAAAAGAGAGTTTCCTAGAATTCAATAAAAGTGAAAGAACAATATATACAAACTTATTGGAACGTATTGGACATTATCAACACAGTGCTAAGAGGAAAGTACATATTACTAAGTGCCCATATAAAGATTTTGGAGAAATTTCATACTACAGACTTAACAGCATATCTGAAAGCAAACAACAACAACAACAAAAAAGCAAATTTACCCAGGAGGGGTAGATGTCAGGAAATAATCAAAATCATGGCTGAAATTAATAAATAAAAACAAAGAGACAGTATAAAGAATCAATGAAACAAAGAGTTGGTTTTCTGAAAAAGTCACAAAGATAGCAGAGAGAGGATATCCAAATTAAAAAATCAGAAATGAAAGGGAGAATAATAACAGACATAGAGAAAATATAGAGAATCACTAGACTTGTACTTCACAAAATCGAAGAATCTAAAAGAAATAAACAATTTCCTGTATAGGTACCATATACTAAAATCAAATCAAGATCAGATAAACAATTTAAATAGGCCTATTACCATTAAGGAAATAGAAGTAGCCATCAAAAGTCTTCCACACCACCCCCAAATTCCAGAACCAGATGGTTTCAGGGCCAAATTTTACCATAATTTCAAAGAAGAGCTAATACCAATACTACCTAATAAAAACAGAAAGAAAGAATGTGTTAAAAAAAATAGTATCCTGCAGTATGAGGTTTCTGTTCCAGACTTTTGTGCCTAGCTTCAAGGTTTAGGCCCACAGACCCACTGACCCCGCTGAGGCACACAGATGCTTACAATAGTTTTAGGCTGATCAGCCTAAGTCCCAGGCATATAACTTGCTAACTCTTTACCCTTCATCTAACCCATGATTTTAATCCTGTTCAGCCATGAGGTTCCGTACCTTTTCTCAGAGCAGCATGGTTGTCCTCTTCTTCTTCTGGCTTCTCTCTGGCATTCTGCTCTGTTCTGCCTGTTCCTAGTCTTCTTAGGTAGCCCCGCCCACACTTTCTATTGTTGGCCAATCAGCACTTTTTTATTAAACTCATAGATGAGGACAATTATTTACAATGGAACAGCATAAACCCCCTGCAGTATCCATTCTGTTGTGTTAAAGAAGAAACACATCTCAACCTCAAAGACAGACAGACCCTCAGAGTGAAGGGCAGGTAAAGATTTTCAAATCAAATGGTCCTAAGAAACAAGCTGGTGTAGATATTCTAATATCCAACAGAACAGACTTCAAACTAAAATTAATGTAAAAAGATAGAGAAGGACATTTCATATACATCACAAGAGAAATCCATCACAATGAGGTCTCAATTCTGAACATTTATTCCCCCCCACACAACAAGGGTTTTTATACTTGTAAAAAAAAAATTGCTATTGCTTAAAGCACACAACAAATCCCACAGAGCAAAAGTGGGAGACTTCCACACCTCACTTTCACTACTGGACAGGTCTGCCAGACAGAAACTTAACAGAGTAATAAGGGAACTAATAGATGTTTTGACTCAAATGGGCTTAACACACATATATAGACCATTTCACCCAAACACAAAAGAATGTACTTCTCATTTTTCCATCAATATATACTTCTATATGTACATTCTATACTTCACTTTAATAGTTGTTCTATTAGACTGTGACTTTATCTAGTTGGACTGAATCCATAGATATTTAAAAATATTAATTATTATTGTATGTTAATCTTAGAGTTTCTATTTTGTTGTTGATGGTGATTTTGTGTGTGTATGTGTGTATGTGGTATTTTTTTCTCTTTCGGTTTATTGGTATAAGGTTATCTATTGCCTGTGTTTTGTTGGGAGCAGCTAAATTCTTTGAATTATAGTTTTCCTTCTAGTACTTTTTTTTCCTCAGGTTGGATTAGCAAATACATCTTGTTTAAATTTGGTTTTGTCATGAAATAGTGTTTTCTTCATCTATGGTAATTGAAATTTTTGCTGGGTATGGTAGAATTGCTGCCATACATGGTCTCTTAGTGTCTACATAACATTTGACCAGGACTTTCTGGCTCTCACAATTCCCATTGAGAAGTCAGATGCAGTTCTGATATGAGTACCATTATATATATTTGTCTTTTTTCCCTTTTCTGCTCTTAATATGCCTTTTTTTGAAATTCTGTATGTTTAACATTTTGTTAATTACATGGCAAAGGAAATTTTTTTGGTCCAGTCTATTTGGTGTTCTATAACCTTATTGTATCTTCATAGGCATTCTCTTTTTATGTTCAAAATGTTTCCTTCTATGATTTCATTGACTATATTTTATGTGCCTTTGAGCTGAAATTATTTTCCTTCTTCTATCTCTAT
Organism: Phyllotis vaccarum; assembly: GCA_033318265.1. NCBI lineage: Eukaryota > Metazoa > Chordata > Mammalia > Rodentia > Cricetidae > Phyllotis > Phyllotis vaccarum. The sequence goes on from JARWLC010000007.1 coordinate 51,524,803, forward strand.
TATTATAATTTTTGATTTTTTCATGGTGCCTCAGATTTCCTGGATGCCTTTTGTTAAAAAAAATGGATTAAACATTTTCTTTGACTGATAAGTTTACTTCCTCTATGGAATCCTCAATGCCTGATATTATCTCTTAAATTTTGTATCTTATTGATTATGCTTGCCACTGTATAGTTCCTGTTCATTTACTCAAATTTTCTTTCCTAAAATTTCTAGTTTGTGATCTTTATTGCCTCTATTTCATCTTTTTATATCTTTAACTGTCTTTTTCACCTATTTAATATTTTCTTGGGTTTCTTGGCTTTCTTTAAGGGATTTATTAATTTATTCCAGTTTTTTGCTTGCCTTTTCTTCCATTTCTTTAAGGGACTTTATCATCTATATAATGTTATACATAAGGTCATTCTTTTCTGGTTCTTCTGAATTGGGATGCTCATGTCTTACTCTTACATAACCACTAGTTTCTGGTGGTGACATATTGCTCTTTATGTTTTTGAATGTGTTCTTAAACTGCTGTCTAATCATTTTTTCTTCAATCCATACTGTTAGAGTTCAGAATTGCTATTCTAATAGGTGCAGGTGGGGCCTTTCTTCCCAATAGGAGGAGCATCTGGGTCTAGTCTCTGGTACCTGGGAAGTGGTCAGCTAGGGGTTAGGGGAAGAAGGTTGCTTCCAGGTCTCTGGGGCTCAGATGTGTGGGGAAAGAAGCACAGAATGTGCCCCCATTGCTGACAGGCTAGGAAGCTAGGCTGTCCAGTCAGGAGATTGGGGACTTTTCTTTTCATCCCAACTAGTTTAGTAGTGGCATAAATAAAAATTCTTAAGACCCAAGAAAACAGGCCAGTGAGTTATTTTAAGTGAACTTACTTGTTAAACACTATCTCATAAATTGACACTATTTATATAACATCCCTAGAGGCTCTCATAGCTTTCTCATAATTTCCTCTTCTGTTCTTCTGATCAATTTAATGTTAAATTCTTTTTAGATTTTTATTTTTGTAAAATGTGTTTTGATTGTACATATTTATCTATACCACACACTATTTGCGTCTGTGTTATATGTGTTAAAAACCAAATTGACAAGGTTTATACAATTTCATTGTATAATATTAAAATTAAAGGAAACTATGTATAGTTACAGTTTGGGCACTTCAATATATTTTTTGTATAAACTATATTCAAAATATTGGTTATTAGAAGACAAATGAGAATGGAGAACAAAGTACCACCCAATAAAAATATCTCCTTCCCCCAAACCAATACAGAACCTTTTGATGGTGAGTAAACAAAAAAGGTTAAACAAAATACCTAATTCTTAGAAGATACACAGTAGCATTTCTTTAGATCCAGTTTTTTTTTAGAAAAACACAGACACAGACCACCTACTAACATTACGCTTTTTTATAGATTAATAGTACTTTATTTTTTTTCTAACACATTTGTTTGGCTTTACTTGAACTACAATAGGTTGTGAGGGAAGAAAAAAGGAAGGGGGTACAGAACCAAATAAAATTAAACACAACTTTATTCAACATTCCTGAAAAATAACAAAGATTACATTAATATTTTTATCAACTTAACTAATACATTTTGTATTACCTAACAAGAATGAATCAAGCCACATTCATAAAGCAAAATGGATACATAAACATCTCATATCTTGACCTGCTCTTATAATCTCAATGGTCCCTCATAAAAGAAGGGACTTTCAGATGAGAATCTGATGTTTTTCTACCCATTTAAGTCAAGAATCCAGAGATGAGCTGTCTCTTTTGAGTGTTTTCTGAAATTCGTGATTATTATTAGGATTAATGTCTTCTACCATTGTCTCTTAATAGAATTATAGCACCAAAGAACACCATATTTTAAGCTTTAAATTCAACAATAACTGGATTAAATGTCAATAATTTTAATTTCTCAATGCATATGTTTAATTCTGTTATTTAATGACTATTACAAGGATTAATTTTTAAAGTTACAAAAATAAGAAAAATCAATATGTAATTAAAGAGCACAGGTCATAAGAAATACAAACTTAAGTTAGAAATCATAAAAGTTGGACATATATATATTACTAATAACATACAGAATTCATATAAATTTTTGGAAACAATAAGTGATACACAGTAGTAGAAATTGTTTTAATATCAATATGTATCTTTTCTTTCATAGATAAATAAGAAATGACAATTATTTTTGTCTTGGTAAGGCATAATAGAATATTACATATTAATACATTTATCCCTAACATGGACTAATGGTATCCATTTATTATACAAATTATTCAGCCCTACAGAGAGGCTATGAATACATAGCTACATTAGAGGTTTTAAAGAAGATATGCTTATAAGGAATTTGAAGGGAAGAAAGGTAATGGGAAAAAAATATAGTTATAACTTCAAAAATATTTTTTAAAAAGTAGTAATTCACACTAAGTAAACAAACTACTTTTTGCAATTAAAGAAAGATTAAAAATTAAAATGACATATACTTAGAGAACTACATGTTACTCAATATTACTACTATAAATAACAAAATCTACCAGCCAAAGTGTTGGGTTATGACAATTTATCACAAGTTAGCTAACATTTCAAAGGCTTCAGATTTCTTGTTCAAGCATATTGCTTGTTAGATTTATACTGGAAAACCATTACCTAGATGAAAAGATCATAGGACTACAACATTTTATAAGCAAAAGCTATCATTTTACATTCCAATAGCTCAGTGATGAAGTGATTATAAAGACATGAGCCTGGAATGTACGTTTACAATTGTGACATATGAAAAAAAAATAGAGTAACTTCCAAGTTTTTTTTTTCCCAAGTCATTTATTCTTTTGATAGCAAATGTCAATTGAAATATTTAAAATCACTTCTACACTAATTGCATTTTAATAGGGTTCAGTGGAATATACCCTACAGGATTGATAGTGTACTGCTCCTATTTCACAAGGCTCTTTATGTCCTCTTTTCTTTAAACACTAGTCCAATCCTTTCTGTTGTGTAGCAATTTTCTCTGAGACAAAATATTTTATCTTAGTAGAAAACTTTCTCAAGGTATAGGATGTTATAAAAGGAGATAAAATTTTCTATTTTGTAGGGTAATTCCTTAAGCTCAGGAAGAAAACACCTTAAGAATTTCAGGAAGTCCACAAACCTGATAAGTTCCACTTAATACTCTTCTTCAAGATTTGTAGGCATCCAGGACTGATGAGAATCATCTTAGCCAAGCCAAACTCATATATGACAACCTAGAAGAATGCTTACATTAACCCTGTTTTCCTAAGATACCTCTTTAGCTACCTGAAAGAGACAGCGTCCAAAGAATTGAGTTACTGGAATGTTGTGCATTGTGCTTCATATTTCAACTTTTTTGAGTTGTCACCATTGCTGACACGGGTTTTAGTGATACAACTCTCTTAATTATTTCTGCTTTTACTTGAGATGTAGGTGGTTGTAAGCACCTACATAATATGTGTTTTAGAAATCAAATGTGGGCCCTTTGTAAAAGCAGCATAGGCTCCTAACCATTGAATCATCTCCTCCTAAATTCAGTAGGCAGTTTCTGACCTATTCTCCCATACATTAATGTATAATCCTATTGTTTCACATCATGGTCTTTGATGTTATCATGAACTTTGTTTTGTTATCAATTCCCTAAATGAAGTGGGTAGATATTTACTCATTCACCCCAGGGATAGTGTCATACAATACATAATAATAAGTATTTTATTTTTAGTTAGTACCACTATTTATCTCTCACATGTGAGAAAATATCCAACCCATATTCTTCAAAACCTATTTGAGTCCATTTATGTAATATTTCTATTTCTATGTATTTTACTACAAATGACAGAATTTTGACTACTTTATGGCTTACTAATAGCCTACAATGTCTGTATATCACATACCATAACATGTTAAAATTTACTTTTATTTAAATTATGTATGTATGCATGTTTCAGTGTATGTACAACTATGTACACATAAGTACAGATGCTAGTAGAGACCAGAAAATCTCATTGTATTCTATGAAACTTGTGATGTAGGCAGTTGTAAGCAACATAATATATGTTTTAGAAACCAAATTTTGGCCCTTTGCAAAAGCAACACGTTCCTAACCACTGAGTCATCTTTTACTTCATGAATCAGCTTCTTATCACAAAATTTTCCTTTGTTTTGAGTTGTATAGAAATTAAATGCAACCAAATTATTAGTTTCTATTTTTTAGCCAAAAGATTTGCTCTTTAATAATATAATTTACACTTATGTATCTAGGTGATAGTTTGTTTTTTTTTTTAATCTCTTGCCTTCAAAGAGAATAAATTTTTACTGGATTTTTAAGCTAAATTATTAATACATCTTTAGATCATGTAAGACTATATACTAGACTGGCTTCCCTATAGTGTCCTCGGCCTTTTAATCTTTAACCAACCTATCCTTAAGAGAACAGTGTAAACAGGTTAGTATGTCTGATATATCCCATGTGATTAGCTTTTACATGTATAATCTGTGAGTGTCTGTTTCAGTAATTATTTATTAAATGAAGAAAAAATGTTGGCAGTATCCTAAACAACAAATATCCACCATAAATATTACATGCAACATGCTGCTATTTCTTAATAACATCTGTGTGAATTTATTGCTTTTCTGAGTCAATTTGAAGTAAGTACTGCCCTTAAACTTGGTTAATGATCTCAATAAACAGGATTTTTTTCATTAATTTCTCATATCGTATTTTCTGTCCTATGCAATAAGTGCAAGCCAAAGACCTTTTCTGGGGTAGATAAATATGCACACAGGTGTTAGCATAACACAGGGCAAGAACAGAGGAGAAACAGGGAAATATCTGAGCAATAGGCACATAACCACAAGGATAGTTAAGAAACATATAACATAGATATGCTAGTGACTACAGACAAATGACAGACAGAAGAAACAGGAAAAGTAAAGAATTTGAGTATATTCTTACTCTTCACCTATCTATAAGAAATATTGAATATTAGTCTTTTTTATCAAACATTGTAAGTCTTGTTTTTAGGGCAAGGAACACAAATCTCCTTATTTTCCCACAGCTTGCAAATCTTGTAAGTACATGTCTTAGTCCCTTGGAAATGGTTTACCTTCTTCCCCAAACCAAGTAAAGCCTTTGTTAACATAAAATCCCTGCTGTATTCTTGGAACCTAAGTGAATTGTAAGATCCATTGGCTTTCATTTTTTTTTATGGTCATTTAAATGTAGATAATTAATGAGAACAATGAAGTAAATCTTTATCCAATGGAAAAGTTACAGTTACCACTTACATTAGACTAAGAACCATGTTCATTTATGCCTTATGTGTTTGCTTTCCATCTGTTCAATCTTGATCAAGAGTACATTGTGCTTCATTGGGTTACCTCCTTTAAGTAGCGATCTCTTTCTTTGTTGTCAAGACATATTTGAAACAAAAGTAACCTAAGAGAAAGTTTGTCTTCATTCCCTAATGTGCAATAGACTCATAGTGTTCTACTGATACTTCTTTAATACATTAACCAACACTATGCATGGCTATAGCTTGCTTGTTTATATTACCAAGTGATATTTCATTGTCTATAATAAAATTTATTAATCTTCTCTATACTCAATAGAAATGTCAATTGTCCTCAATTCACTGCAAGCTTTAACAACATTTAGTTTTACTTACAAATGCATGATCTTCTATTGGGCACATAATGCAGAATATATGTAAGTGGTATAAGTTATAAGCTCATATTTAACAGATAATTCCAAAAAGCTATGAATGAGTTTGCCCTGATTGGCCTTTATCAAGTGTAATAACTAAGTTGTTCCATTCATTTGCAAATCATTCATATAATTTCATTTAAATGTAGGTATATTGATGAGTCTTTTCACACTAAATAATGGTATTACATTTAAAATTGATCACCTTTCATGTTAATTAATGACTTGTATATCTTCCCTCTGTTAATGAAATTCTCTTCCATGCCTGCCATCTTTTCTAATAAGATATCTTTCTTACTGAAATGTAGAAAATATTTATGTTTTTCAACTCTGGTCTCTTTTCTGTTATGTTACAAATAACTTCTATTTTGTGCTTACTTTCTTGCTCCTTTGTTACCGTTAATAATCTAAATGTTGTATGTTGTGGTTTATATGCAAAACTTACCCTGCACAGTGAACAGAATAGAAAAAAAAGCCCTGTCTTATCCCCTAAGCTAAAGTAACACAATTATAAAACAACATGTAAGTATAAATATGATGTGTATGTAGTTTCTCTGTTGTTTTGATGTTGGTTATATTAACTATCTATTCTTCTGCTTATGATTTCTATTTCACTGTGCATATATAGAGCTTATAATGATTCTTTAATCAGTGGTTAATATTTCTTCAATTTTGTAAACAATCTTTGTCTCTTTAAATATTGTATACATTATATAAGTTATTTTCATCTACTGTCATCATTTGACAGTGATTATGTTTTACTTGCCTTCATTATTTTACTTGTTAAATTTTGAAATGTTATAGTGATTATAAAATCAATTTGTATCAAACACTTGACTTATCCAATGTAATATCTTATTGTGCTATCTTTAGGCATTAGGCATGTAAAAGAACACATACATACATGCACAAAACACTCATCCACATTAAAAATAACTAAATAATTGTTTAAAGAATAGGTGAAATTTAGCATTGGCCCATCCTAGAGTCTCCAAAAGCAAGCAAGAAACTTGCAGGATACAATATTACAGAAGCAGTTAACTGTTTGGAACTGCCTCACACTCACCAGGTCTGATTAGCTCCTCCCTATTTCCTATTCTTTCTTTGAGACTTTGTTATTTCTAAAATTCTACAGAAAACAACAGAGATTGTGTTTCCAAATCATTTTTTTACATTAACTGCTAGTATGTAGTCTTTACATATGCATCTTATAATTTTATTTTTCCTATTGAGAAATAGATTTCTATTGATTTTCTGTCATCATATGCTAAATGAAGGTTCTATTTAGCATTTTAATTAGTAAGCAATATCTCAAATTCTGTAGTGAGTACGTATAAAGTCAGAATCTGACCCACTATTTCTAAATGTCTAGTCTCCTATAGATGTAGTTGTAGTGGAATTAAGTTATGTTGTAAAATATTTACCGCCTACTTGTTTAATAAAAATGCTTATTGGCTGAAGGCAGACAGGAAGTGTGGGCAGGACTACCAGACTAAAAAAACTCTGGGAACAGGAAGAACAGAGCAGAGATGCCACAGACACACCAGAGAAGAAGATGCAGAGGATAACTATGAGAAAAGGTACCAAGTCTCATGGCTGAACAGGATTAGAATCATGGTTTAGTTTAAGAATAAAGAGTTATCAAGTTATATGCCTGGGCCCTACGTCAATAGCATAAAATTAATATAAGCATCTGTGTGTCTCTGAGGGAATGCAGGTCTACATGTTGGAACCTCATGGATAGGCTAAAAAGTCTGGGTCAGAAACCTTATACAACATGTAGTCGCAGAACTGCTAGCTGAGTTGATAGCTCTTTTTTTTTTTTTTTTCAAAATGTTAAAATGTATTTTTCAATTTGTATTTTTGTATCTAGATTGATCCTTTGACATGGTTAAAAAAGTAAATTTGAGAGAGAACATATAAAGAAAGTTTTTTTTTTTGTACAAACTTGCTTGAAGAGTATCGTTATGCAAACAGTCGTATTCATGAACATGCAATTCCTTCCCTCCCAGCGTGTTCTTTAGGATAGCTCAAGGAGATAAGCAGATGATCACAGAGCTCTAGGCAGGGATCACAGCACATTTATAGAAACACAAGTCAACTTACAGAGAAACTCAAGTTGAATAAACATGTTTCGATTTATATTAATGTATCTTTACCGTAAATAGATTTAGTAGTATCGGATGCCCCAATTATGGTATTATAATAAAGACACCCAAATCCTAGTAGTGTATTGATGAAATACTTGTGATTTATAATTATGTTTATACCCAGTTTGTGTCACCAACAAGCTTTCTTATTATTCCCTTTGAAACTGTTCCTTTTGGAGGTTTCTTTTGAATCAAGGGTAAGAGAAGAAGGCATTTGATATTTACTTAGAGAAAATACATTTCTCTTCTTAAATTACCTTGCATAACAAAATCACAGAATGTATAAGCCAAAGGTACTATGTCTATTTTGTGGCATGTTGTAAAATAGTAATGACCAATTTGTGTAATATGTTAGTCATCGATACTCTTTTCTAAGTATTGTAGTCATTGCTTATTAGGCACTGCGTGAGAACCCCATTTATGTAGTAAAAAAAAAATAGGGTGGCTTCTTTGAGTAAAATATGAGTGGAATTTAATTCAGGAAAATTCTTACAGATCGAATAAGGAATGTTCTACTATTTCATGTCTCCTATTAGACCATTAAGCGAATCCAAAAATTATTAATATAAGGATTAAAAACTTAGCAGTCAGTTAACAGGCATACAATGTAATAAATTATTCTAAATGTCTCCACCTGAATGGTAAAGATTAGACCCAATGCTTCATACATACTAGACAAATACATTTTTACTGCATTGCACATTCAGCATATCCATTTTTTTCTTTATTTTTGATATGATAATTTAATCACAAAATTTCTGCCTTTCCATTTCTCCTCGCTCAAACTTTCCTATATAGCTTTCTCCAATCTTCTTCAAATTCAAGGCCTCTTCTTTCCACTATTTGCTAAGACACACACATACACACAGACACACACATACACACACACACACACAGAGAGAGAGAGAGAGAGAGAGAGAGAGAGAGAGAGAGAGAGAGAGAGAGGGATAGAAAGAGAGAGAGGGAGAGAGGTGATAGAGAAATAGATAGTTATATAGTTATATAACTATAACTTGTCAAGTTCGCATGTTACTTGTAAGTTAGCTCTAAAGCTGACCATTTGACAGCAATCGGTGTTCTCTGCAGCAGCTACTTTATCATTCCTGGCTTTCCTCCATTGTGTGTGGTTCTCTGGGTTTGGTTCAGGCCTTGTGGGCTTCTATCTGTTCACCTTGTAATTGATTGCTGTCATCTTTGTTTAGCTCACATTTTCTTTTGTTTGTGTTTTTTATTTGGTTGGTGGTTGGTTGGATGAATTTTTTAGCTACAAATTATTTTGGACTAGCTTTTACTGAAGAATAATTTCTCTGTCCTAACTGACATTATTATACAAGGCACCTGTAGTACGAGGTTTCTGGCCCAGACTTTTAGGCCTAACCTCAAAATTTAGGTCCGCAGACCCGCAGACCCACAGACCCGCAGACCCACAGTCCCACAGTCCCACAGTCCCACAGAGACACACAGATACTTCCAATAGTTTTAGGCTGATCAGCCTCAGGCCCAGGCATACCACTTGCTAGCTCTCTACCCTTAATCTAACCCATGTCTCTTGTTCAGCCATGCGGCTCGGTACCTTTCTTTAGAGCAGCATAGTTGTCCTCTGCTTCCTCTGGCTTTTCTCTGGTCGTCCTCTGGCACTCTGCTCTCAGAGATTTTCTTAGTCTGGTAGCCCCGCCTACACTTCCTGCCTGCCTTTGGCCAATCAGCTCTTTTTATTAAACCAGTGGGTGGGACAATTATTTACCATGAGACAACACAATACCCCTACAGGCACCAATGTGAGATATTGAAGTTTTCTATTGATTGGACGTATATCTTGAAAGTAATCAAATATCTCTTAACCCAAATGGGCTTGACACTGTATTCTACAGTATCAGACAATCATTTGATCTTTCTGTATGTATGCTCCTACCATTTCCGTTCCTCTCTCAGGTAGCTCCCATACAACTTCTTTTCCCAGCTCCCCATTGCTTTTTTGCCCTTTAACTTCTTCCTAAAACCTCTGCTCTTCTCATGTTAGCCTTCAAATAATCCCATTTGACTCATTGTCTAACAAGGTTGGTCTTTCATAAATATTTTTCCTTTATCTCTTGTTAGAACTATGTGTAGATGATTGTTCATGTCTCTTGATTAAAAGTAAGACAATAGTAGTTAACATATTACTTTTACTTTATACTGTTCAGTTAACTTCCCTCACTTTGAAAAACAACACTTTCATTGTTTTCATTAAAATAGACATTTCTGCTTTAATCTTTATTTCTTTATGAGAGTACAAGGTGACTCTCAATATGCAGAAAGAGTTGTTTTACATATTGAAACTGCTGACTTCATTCCTGATGATACAGACCTGACCTTACTATTCATACAACTACAGGATATCATCAGAGGTAGGATACATCCTATGTACATAACACATATCAGGGTGCCCACGGGTCTCCCAGGCCCTCTAGCGCATGGTAATGAAGAAATAGATCAGTTGCTGATAGGAAATGTGCTAGAGGCCACAGAATTTTGTGAGAAACATCATGTTAACAGCAAAGGGCTAAAGAAGAGTTTTTCCATCACTTGGAATAAAGCAAAAGAAATAGTAAAGAATTGTAACACTTGCTCATTCTATAACCAACCATCTTTACCTGCAGGAAGTAATCCTAAGGGTATACAGAGAAATGAGATGTGTTTCACTTTCTAGAATTCAGAAAGATAAAATAGTACATCATACTATTGATACCTATTCTGGAATGCAATGGGCGACTGCCCTGAGTTCTGAAAATGCTTATGCTATACTTACTCACCTTTTGGAAGCCATGGCCATAATGGGAATTCCCAATCAGATTAAGACTGACAATGCTCCAGTTTACGTTTCCTGAAAAATGAAGATAATTTTTGGATACTATAATATAAAGCATATTACAGGGATACCACACAATCCTACAGGACAGGCAGTTGTGGAGAGATCTCACTGCACATTAAAAGAGATGCTTTATAAACAAAAGAAAGAAATAAAAAAAAACCCAGAGAGAGTTTGCACAGTACCTTATTGACTTTAAATTTTCTTAACACTGATGAAAAGGGAACATCAGTTGCTGAGATACATTGGGTAGTAGAAAAATCCTCTGAGTTAAATCAACCCATCTACTTAAAAATGTGTTGACCTCAGAGTAGAAGCTGGGATATGTGCTTCAATGGGATAGGGGTTTTGCTCTTGTTTCAACAGAGAAAGAAAAGATATGGGTACTGACAAAACTGATAAAAGTCTGCTTCGAAAAAGAGTCCCTTCCTGAGAAAGAGAAGTAATTGCTCATCCTTGATATGACAAATGGATACATGGTAAGGAAAACACATTTAACAAATCTTGGGCAGGGTCTCAATTTTGTCTTTACTGGAAAACAGATACAACTATTTTTAAGACATTGACTAGACATTGAATAATTACTCACCTGTAATCGAAGACAGACTGATGATGAAGGAATGTACATGACTGACTATGAGACCAACTAATACACATATGCACTACTGGGTAATCTCTGAATTCTTAATTCTTTGGATTGGGGGCAAGTGGCTTTCTCCCTCTCTAAACCCAAGCATATTTGTAAAGAAAATGTGAAAAATTCTGTCTCATATCAGAAAGGCCACCTGGTGTGAGACAGAAGACAGAATGTTTAGGGACCAATATTATTGTGACTCCATCTCAAACCTTGTTTCTCTCTGTATCTGTACCTTTCAAACTTTCTGTCTGCATACAGTCTCCTAAAATCATAAAAGATATGAATATCTCTTTTTAGTATCAACAATGTTTAAGTTTGCATTGTGAAATAACATTTCCTCCCATCGGCTATCTAAAAAAAATCTAGAACCGAGACAGGCCCCCACCGCACCAACTCCTGCTAGTGAAACAAGAATAATAGGGAGAATATGAGAGAGAGAATAAGACACAGGTAGACAGACAGAGAAAAAATAGAAGAATCAAGAACCTGGTGCGCACCAATCAATAATTGTTTTCAGGAAACAGACTGTTTTAAAACAGCTGCAAGATAGCTCTTTATGATTATCCTTCAGATCACACTTCTAATTAGATTTACAGATGGAGTTAACCACTATTCTAAGAATGGTTATAGATGTATATGGTCAGTCCATTAAGAACCTGCCATTGTTTTAGCTTTTACAGGATCCTAAAGAGATGCCATTGCCCTTAAGTCAGCAGGAAGCAACCTTATAAAAAACTACGCCCCCTTTCCCAATAAGTTTTATGCTCTGAGGATTGTGGGTAATTATTATTCTAATAGAATAGTTATAAGTTCAAACTGGGTGAAGGACAGAACTATAATATAGCATCAAAGATATCTTTTGAAGAAGAGAAGGGGGATAGATAGGATAGATAAAGGTAGACTGTTCTACCTACCTATACACCATTCTAGCTGAATGTATGGGCTAAGCTAAAGACAATTTGCACTGGCATAGATATTTGTATATTGATACAAATGTGAAATCATTTTATATGTTTAATTGTGATAATTTGTACATTGGTACAAAGTTCAATCTGGAATTGCTTTATATAACCAAAGCAACTTGTACTTCGATATAAATCTGAATCTGTAACTATTATGTAAAACTGAATCTGAAATTGCTATATTTTATGTATGCTTCTACCTCTGTTTATAATATTTGCACATCATTGTCATATATACTATGCAATTACTACCTCCATTTAACTATACTAGATATAATGTATGATTGCACTAGTTATGATATATGCACAAGATGTTTTATATACCTCTGTTTAGATGATATATATATGTATTTACATGTCTAAAATGCTGTGGCCACTTTACATGCTAATATACCCCTGGCTAATGTTTGATAGTCCTACTAAAGATCATTGTTCAGGGATTGTATACCCTTATATAGGTATTCTAATTTTTAGTACAGGGTTTATTCCTTAAGACGATAAGAACTGCAGTCAACATTACTTAAGGTATCATATTCCAGTCATATCCAATACAGGTTAGAATAACATAGATAGACAGGAATCTTCAACCATTTCATAGACCCAGAGAATATGGCATTTAACATTTGAAATTCGGCCACAAGAGACATGACTCCTGGTGTCACTGCTCCCTTCACAAGATGCTGTGGAGCATCGAGGATACTCCATTAGAGTTTGTCCTTTTGGCAGAGAATGGCCGGTTGAGTAAGGAACTGTCCTTACCTTGATTGCTGACAGTACACACATGGTGTCAAGCTGGACGAACAAGTTGATGGATGGAGACTGACGAAACCTGCCTGGACAGGATAAGACAGTCCCTCCAAAATTGCCCTGCTTGTGAAAAGATCTGTCAGATGCCATAGGCCTATAGCCAATATGATAGATGCTCCAACAGTGCACAAATCCAGAGGTGACTGTCCAAGTAGCTGTGTTGCTGTCCTCTCCCAAATTTTGGAAGCCACTACTTCCATGTACTTCTGACTTTCAGGTGATTCACCTTCCTTCTCAGGTCTTGAAGAGGTTGAAGAATGGGTATTTAAGGTTATCACCCTATTATCCCTTAGATAAAAACACTCAGGTGTTGAATTTTCACTTTCCCAGATTAACTTTTGAAGTAATTTATACACCCTACCATCTACCAATATTTTAAAAATATATTATGTACCTTATATAGGTTAGGTTTTGATTAGAATTTGTACTTTATACTCTCCTAGATACTACCTCATAATAATTCCTATTGTACATAGTCTTAGTTTAGAACCTTCTTAGTTAGACAAAAGGGGGAGATGTGGTGGGATTCAGGTGTCAGCTGATAAGGTCCAAAGACACTTATCCATGGTCCTGGGCCCCTGAAGGGGGAATGGCCAACCCCATTGATGAGGGGCTCCTGGGACATGAGGACTTCCTTCCTGTTCCTGGCTGTTGGAGGGACAGGATCGGAATCCATCGTCTGTCCATCGCTCGTCAACCGTTCCAGACTCCAGTCCCTGTTCAGGTGCTACTATAAACTGTTACCTGTACCATGAGTGTTGGTTTATATTTTAATAAATATCTATCCTGCACTTGTGCCTTCTAAGTAAACTTCACCTACACTTTGCTGTTAACATGATGTTTCTCATGAAATTCTGTGGCCTCTAGCACGTTTCCTATCAGCAACTGATCTATTTCATCATTACCCTGTGCTACAGGGCCTGGGAGACCCATGTGCGCCCTGATATGTGTTATGTACGTAGGATGTATCCTACCTCTGATGATATCCTGTAGTTATTTGAATAGTAAGGTCAGGTCTGTATCATCAGGAATGAAGTCAGCAGTTTCAATATGTAAAACAACTCTTTCTGTGTATTGAGAGTCAGTAATTACATTGAGAGGCTCTGTGAAATCCAACAACACCATAATAATCGCATATAGTTCTAACTTCTGAACAGAGTTATAAGGGCTCTGAGCCACCTTAGTTAAGTTTTCAGACTTGTAGCCAGCCTTTCCCTAAATTGTTTACATCAGTATAAAATATAGGGGCTCCAGAGATGGGTTTATCCTGTACCACACGAGGAAAGATCCAATTAGTTTCCTTTATAAATCGAATTCTCTTGTTTTGAGGGTATTTATTATTAATCTCTCCTAAAAAGTCACTACAAGCCTTTTGCCAAGGTTCACTGCCTGCCCATAATCATTCAATTTCTTCATTAGTCAAAAGCACAACAATTTCTGCAGGGTCCTTTCCAGTCAATTGGCGGAGTCTTAATTTACCTTTAAAAATCAGATCAGAAATTTTTTCGATATACGTCTTCATCTTTTTGCTTGGCCTATGTGGCAGAAATATCCATTCTAATATGATGCTTTCTCTTTGCATTAAGATTCCTGTTGGAGATTGTCTAGAGGGTAAAATAACAAGTATGCAATCTAGGTCTGGATCCACACGATCCACATGTGCTTCTTGAAGTTTCTTTTCCACCAACTATAATTCTTTTTCAGCCTCATCAGATGATTCTCTTGGACTTTTTAAATCCTTGTCACCTTCCAAAGTCTTGAACAAATTAACTAGCTCATAGTTTTTTATACCAATCATGGGCCGTATATGAGGAATATCTCCTAGTAGCTTCTGAAAATTGTTAAGAGTCTTCAATTTATCTCTATTTAATTTTATCTTTTGTGGCCTAATTTTTTGTAAGCCTATCTTATATCCTAAATAATTGATAGATCTCCCCTCTGTACTTTTTCTGGAGCAATTTGTAGTCCCCAATCAGGCAATATTTTCTTTAGTTCTTCAAACAATGTTTCTAATGTCTTTGGGTTTGGGTCTGCCAACAAAATATCATCCATATAATGGTAAATGATAGATTGTGGGAAGCACTTGCGCAGTATTTCCAGTGGTTGTTGTACAAAATATTGGCATAAGGTGGGACTATTCAACATTCCTTGGGGAAGGACTCTCCATTGGTACCTCTTAGCTGGCCCTGCACTGTGAAAGCAAATTTCTCTTTGTCCTGTTCCTGTAAAGGTATGGTAAAACAAACAATCCTTCAAATCAATAACTGCAATAGGCCATCCTTTAGGTAGCAGAGAAGGCAGGGGAATACCAGATTGTAAGGAGCCCATAGGTTGAATCACCTTATTAATTGCTCTTAAATCCGTTACCATCTTCCATTTTCCAAATTTTTTCTTGACAACAAAAACAGGAGAATTCCATGGACCGGTTGATTCTTCAATATGCTGAGCCTGTAACTGCTCCTGTACCAACTGTTCCAAAGCCTGAAGTTTTTCTCTCATCAAAGGCCATTGTTGAACCCAAATCGGCTTTTCTGTTAACCATTTCAAAGGCAGTGCTGTGAGTGTCCTTTTAGGTTCTGTGGATATAGGGCAATTCTTTTGTACAACATGAATGGTTGATGATTTTTTTTAATGTGTTCTTGTATTCAGTTTGCCAGCATTTTATTGAGCATTTTTGCATCAGTGAGGAAAATTGGTCTGTAATTCTCTTTCTTGCATCTTTGTGTGGCTTAGAAATCAGGGTAGCTGTAGCATCATAAAAAGAGTTTTGTAATGTTATTTCATTTTTTATTGTGGGGAACAATTTGAGGAGTATTGGTTTTAGTTCTTTTTTATGAAATTCTGGTAGAAATCTGCACTGAAGCATTTGGCCCTGGGCTTTGTTTGCTTGGAAGATTTCAATTTCCTTGGGGACTATAAATATACTTAGGTTATTTTTCTTCTCCTGATTTAATTTAAGTAAGTGGTACCTATCCAGGAATCTGTCCATTTAAGTTTTTTAAATTTTATTGAGTACAAATTTTTTAAATATGACCTTTTGATGCTCTGAAATTTTTAGATGTCTGATGTAATATCCCAATTTTTATTTCTGATTCTGATACTATTTTGCATTTTCTCTAACATTTAGTTAGTTTGTATACCTTGTTGACTTTCTCAAAAACCCAACTCTTTGTTTCATTGACTCTTTGTATTTTACTCTTTGTTTCTTTTATTAACTTTTGCCCTGATTTTGATTATTTCCTGCAGTCTAATTCTTCTGGGAAATTTTGCTTTTATTGTTTCTAGAACTTTCAGCTGTGCTGTTAAGTCTCTTGTGTGAGATTTCTACAATTTCTTTATGTGGGCACTAGTGCTATAAACTTTCCTCTTAGACATCTTTCATTCTGTCCCATAGGTTTGGGTATCTTGTAGACTTATTTTTATTAAGTACTAGGAAGTCTTTAATTTTTCCTTACTTCTTCTTATACCCTGAGGTTATTTGACTGAAATATGTTTGGTTTCCATGAGTTTGTAGGCTTTTTGTGGTTTTTGTTCTTACTGAACTATAACTTAGTCAATGGTTATCTGATAAGATACTAGGAGTTTTTCTCATTTTATGTATCTATTCATATTTGTTTTATGACCAAATATGTGGCCAATTTTAGAGAAAGTTCCATGGGGTTCTGAGAAGAAAATATATACTTTCATATTTTGGTGGAATGTTATGTATATATCTGTTAAGGCCATTTGACCATAATATTTGTTAGCAGCCTTATTTCTTTGTTCAAGTTCTGAAAGACCTATTTATTGGTGACAATGGAATATTGAAATCTTCCCCTGTTAGTGTATGTAGTTTGATGTAAGGCTTAAGCTTTAGCAATGTTTCTTTTACATATGTGGGTACCCTTGTATTGGGAGCATGTATGTTCAGAACTGAGATTTCTTCTTGATGGATTTTTCCTGAGATAAGTAATGGTCTTCCTGATCTCTTTGATTTAATTTAGTGTGATCTATTTTGTTAGATATTAGGATAGCTACACTAGCTTGTTTCTTATGTCCATTTGATTGGAAAGTCTTTTCCCAACAATTTACTCTTAGTCTGTATCTTTCTTTGAATTTGAGGTATGTTGTTTGCATGTAATAGAAGGATGGACACTGTTTTCATATTTAATGTGTTAGCCTGTGTCTTTTTTTTAACGGTGAACTAAGTCCATTGATAGTAAGGGATATTATTGACTAGTGATTGCTAATTTTTGTGATTTTTGGTGGTAATGAGTATGTGTATTCGTTTAATTTGGAGGAAGGGTTGCTTATGTGTGATTATTTATTGCTTGTGGATTTCTGGGTGTATCTATATTAGTTAGGTGTTGTAGAGTGTTCGCGGGTTCCGGGGCAGCCAGAGATCTGGGACCCACAGCTGCCGCCGGGACTGCTTATCTGTCCGCCGCCCGGGTCCCTAGAAACGACTCAGACGCTTTATTTATTTCAGGCTGTTTGGCCTATGGCTCAGGCACATTGCTAGCTAGCTCTTACATTTTAAATCAACCCATTTCTATTAATCCGCGGGCCACGTGGCCCCGGCCCGTAGCTCACCGGTGTTCCTTACATGTCGTCTCTTGGGCGGCTTCCGCGCGGTCTGCCTCTAACTCCGCCCTGCTTCTCTTACCTAAGCTCTGATTTCTCCTCCTACCTATTCTACGTACCTGCCATGGCCCAAACCAGCTCCTTTATTTAAAGATACAGCACTCACAAATGCATTCCCACATTTCCCCCTTTTTCTCTAATCAAAAAGGAAGGTTTTAATTTTAACATAGTAAAATTACATATAACAAAATAGCTATCAAGCAAGAATTATAGTTACAATATCTAGTCTATTTGTATTTAGCAAAATTAAAGAAAATATCATCTATCTTATCTTTATGAATCTAAAGTTTTATATCTAATATATTTTTCAAATGACTAAGAAAAACTGTACATATAACTATCTAATCTTCAACTACATCAAAGACCACAGAAGGATATATTTACCCAAGTAAACCAGAAGTGCAAACGACTTCTAAAATCTAGAAAGGACAGAGATGACACCTATCTGCCTGGACAGTCACCCAAAGTTCTTTTATAAAGTTGGGGCAACCATCTTCAGCCTATAGGCCTGGAGTCTCTTTTTATTTCAGTGAAGCAGGAAATCTGCTCTGCCCATTCTGGCACAGTTCATCCGTTGTTTCTCCTTGAGTCCTGAAGAATGTCTGACAGTTTTCTCTGTAAAGCAGGAACCTGAATGATGATTTTGGCTTGTTCTGCCAAAGTCCAGAGGTCATCTTCTTATGGAACCTGCATGTCCAGTTTAAACAGCATATTGTCAAGCAGTCAATATAAAAACAGTTTCTTCTCCAGTGGCTTACCATTACCACAAATAGATGAGACTCTATATGGAGTTTCTTCAATGCCCATTTTCCTGTTGAAGTAAATTAGTGCTGCCAGGTACAGACCTGTCTCACTGTCCAGAAAAGTCTAAGCTCTTAAAACATTTTAAATGCCATATTCTGTAGGTCTTAGAAGTATTTGAAGACTATCAATTTAATTGAAATATATCTTTGTATACCTAAAAATCTTAACTAACCTAACTATAAGTTTGATTATCAAAAGTGACTATTAACCTTTATTTCTTAATTATATACTACAATTTTAAAACAGTTACATGAACATCATATCTTAAACAAGAATAGAAAAACACATACAGCATAATAAAATTGACTTTAAATTTGTATCAATAAACCAAAATCTATACCAATGTAAAGCAGTTTGAGATTAACAGCTGATTACCTGTAAATTTAATAATCTAATTTTTTTAAAAAAGCATTCACATACCATATCCCCCGTTTTTTCTTAGAAAGAGATTGACTATGACCATTAACCATTTATAATGAAAACAAACATTTAGAAACAATATTTGGGGAATTTGGGCGTTGTTTTTCTATTACTACTTCCTGCTGATTAAGGGGCGTTGAAAGTCTCACGGTTGTTGAGGCTGAATCAGTCTGCAGCTCTGAAGCTGATACGGCTATTTCTTTTCATCAGGTTTTTTCAGGGGGTCTTGGTTGATGAAACCATATTTGCCTGGAAGCAATCCACAGGTTCTCATCTTCTGTGGAAACAAAAGCAGAACTCTTCCGAAGCAATAAATCCTTAGACACAAATTTTGAAATCAAAATACCTTTAAAAAATACATTCTTGTTTAACTTAGTAGCCTTGGTATTTGCAATCCATTGTCTTTCTGCAGTTAGCTCATTAACAGTTAAAAAATTAAAAGAAAACACAATAACAACCAAAATCCAGATTTTGTGTCTATTTTCCATCTTTACGTGGCTTATTATCTTTTTATTACTTTATTTCTCGCTTTAAAAACTTTTTCTAACCTCTTTATTTTCTCTCTGAAGCCTATGTACCTTTTACAAACATTGTAACCCGTTTACAGGTTTTCTTTTTATCTGAATCTGTTTTATTGTGAATCCTTAATCATCTTCTAACCTTAAGAGCTTTTAAAATACATTCTCCAAAAAGAAACACAGTTTTTGCAAATTAGGCTGAATCACTAAGTTTTCTTAAGCGGACCGTAAACAGAGCACACCCAAGAAGATGCTGCCACGAAGAAAATCTGTTTCTCTTTTGTTCCAAATAAGCAGAAATCTAAAATCAATCACATTACTGAGTCTTTTGTTAGTTTTTAGGAACCCGCCTGATTGTAGCTCACACTGCCTGTCGCCAGCCCGCCGCTGGCGCCATTTTGAGTGTGACCCGGACCATGCTTTGTTTGTACAAAGACCCGCTCCACACACACAATTTGGAAGCTGCCCTGGCTCAATTTCTGCGATCTAGAACTCTTTTTAATCTTTCTCAGGCTCTAAGTGGATAATCGGCCCACGTTGGATGCGCCATCTGTTGTAGAGTGTTCGCGGGTTCCGGGGCAGCCAGAAATCTGGGACCCACAGCTGCCGCCGGGACTGCTTATCTGTCCGCCGCCCGGGTCCCTAGAAACGACTCAGACGCTTTATTTATTTCAGGCTGTTTGGCCTATGGCTCAGGCACATTGCTAGCTAGCTCTTACATTTTAAATCAACCCATTTCTATTAATCCGCGGGCCACGTGGCCCCGGCCCGTAGCTCACCGGTGTTCCTTACATGTCGTCTCTTGGGCGGCTTCCGCGCGGTCTGCCTCTAACTCCGCCCTGCTTCTCTTACCTAAGCTCTGATTTCTCCTCCTACCTATTCTACGTACCTGCCATGGCCCAAACCAGCTCCTTTATTTAAAGATACAGCACTCACAAGTGCATTCCCACAGTTAGGTTGAAGTTTTCATTCTAGTTTTTTTTCGGTAAGGCTGGATTTGTAGATAGGTACTGTTTAAATTTGGTTTTGTGATAAAACATGCTGTTTACTCTGTCTATGGCAATTAAACATTTTGCAGCGTATAGTAGTCTGGTCCCCAGGACTTTCTGTCTTTCATAGTCTCCATTAAGAAGTTGCATGTTATTCTGATGGGTATGCTTTTATGTTATTTGGCCTTTTTCTTCTATAGATTCAATTCAAACCCCATAAAAACCTAACACACGTTTTCAAAGAACTTCAAATAACAATTCTCAAATTTATGTGGAAAAACAGAACACCAAGAGCTGCCAAAACAATCCTGTTCAATATAAAAACTCCAAGAGGAATCATCATCCCTGACTTCAAGCTCTACTATAGAGCTACAGTTAAACAAAACACAACAACAACAACAGCTTGGTATTGGCATATAAACAGAAATGTAAATCAATAGAATCAAATTGAAAACTCTGAAATTAATCCATACACCTATGAATACCTGATTTTTGACAAATAAGCCAACAATATACAATAGGGGGAAAGCATCTTCAACAAGTGGTGCTGGCATAATTGAATGGTGTTGTGTAGAAAGATGCAAATAGATCCATGTCTATCACCCTTCACAAAACTCAAGTCCAAGTCGATCACAGCCCTCAACGTAAATCCAGCTACACTGAAACTGATAGAAAAGAAATAGTAAAAAAGCCTTGAACATTGCCACAGGAGACTACTTCCTAAATATAACGCCAATATCACAGACACTGAGAGCCAGAGTTATTAAAAGGGACCTCCAAAACTGAGAAACTATATCAAAGTATATGCTCAATAAGATAAAACAATGGATTGTAGAATGGGGAAAGATTTTCAGCAACCTTCCAAGTAACCAAGGGCTGATCACTAACATATATAAAGAACTCAAGAAACTAGATATCAGAAAACCAAATAGTCCAATTTAAAAATGGGGTACAGAGCTAAATAAAAAACTCTCAACAAAAGAGTCTCTAATGGTTAAAAGACAAAGAATTATTCAACATCCTTTGCCACCAGAGAAATGCAAATCAAAACTACTCTGAGATACCATCTTACACCTTTCAGAATTTCTAATATCAAGAACACAGATGACAGCCTATGTTAGAGGGGATGTGGAGTTGGGGGAACACTCCTCCATTGCTGATGAAAATATAAACTTGTATAGCCAATTTGGAAATCAGTATGGTAGTTTCTCAGAAAACCCAATGATCCAGCAATACTATTGGGCATATACCCAAAAGATACACATTCTGAAACCAAGGACATTTGCTCACATATGTTAATAGCAACATTATTTGTAATAGGCAGAATTTGGAAACAACCAAGATGCCTCTCATCTGAAAAGTAGATTAAAATGTTGCAGTTAATATATACACTGGAGTACTACTCAGCAGTAAATTAAAAATGCCATCTATACATTTGAAGGCAAATGGATAGAACTAGAAAAAAATCATTTTGAGTGAGGTAAAGCAGACTCAGAAAGGCAAACATTATATGAACTCACTCATAAATGGATTTCGACACAAAGCAAAGGGATAACTAGATTATAATCTACAACTTCTGAACAGCTAAGTAACAAGAAGAAACCTCAGAGAAACATTCGTGGATGCCCCTGGGAAAGGTAAATAGAGAAGTTCTCCTGATGAATTTGAGACAATGGGAGAGGGGGAAAGGGTGGTGATAAGAGAACATGAGGAAATTAAATTTTGAGGTGGGGAAGAAACAGAGAGGGAGAAAAATGAAATGGGTATCTTGATAGAGGAAGTATTCTAGGGTAAGAGAATTACCTGGTGCTAGAGAATTACCAGAGAACCCACAGATGATCCCCACTAAGACTCTGAGAAATCTTGGAGAGGCTACCTAAACCAATGTCCTCCTATATTCAAATTGATCACCATTCTAATTGTCATTATAGAACCTTTAACAACAACTGATGGAAGCAGATGCTGAGAGCCAAGCTAAGCACTTGTTTGAGCTCCCAGTCTAGTTAAAGAGAGAAAGGATTAATTATTATAAGCAAAATGGTCAAGGTTATGACATAGAAACCCACAGAGACTGTTGATTTGAGCTATTAGACACTATTAACTCTGAACTAACAGCTGAGGAAGCTGGGAAGCTACATGGAACTGAACTAGGCCCTCTGAATATAGATGACAGTTGTATGGCAGGAGCAGTTTGTAAGGTCTATGGAAGTGGGGTTAGAATTTACTTCCAGTACAAGAACTGGCTTCTTGGAGCCCATCCCCTACAGAGGAACATCTTGCTCAGTCTTAATACTGGAGGTTAGGCTTGTTTAATATACCAAACTGAGTTGACTCACCATGGGAGTCCTGGGGAATGAATATGGAGATGGGGTGGAAGGAAGCTGGAGACTGATTGGAAAAATGGGGACGGAGAGGTAGCAATAGTGGGTATGTTTAAAAAAATTAAATAAAATATATATAAAAGCAATTTTCATGTCAACATTTATCCCCCTACTCCCCCTCCCTTTCCTCCTCCCAATACCTCCCAGTCAGCTTTTAGCCTCCACCCTCTCCATTCTTCATCCCCTCCTCCAAAAAGTAAGAAGTCCCCAGGTGAGTCAGCTCATCATGGCACATCTACTTCAGGCAAGTCCAATTTCCTCATCCCAAAGTCAAGACTGGGTTAAGTTTTCCTCCGCAGGGAATGGGCTCCAAGTGCCAGCCCATGCACAGGAACACAGTCTGATCCCACCCCTCAAGGCTCCACATAATTCCCATGCCAATTGACAGTTGCCGGCCCTTGGAGGGCCTAGTTCCTTTTCGTGATCTGCAGTGGCTATTCTTGATTTAGTGAGTTCCCCAGAGATCCAGCCAGCCATCACTGTGGGAATATGTCAACATTTTTTGTGTACATTAACTTTCTTGCTTTTAAGTGATTTTTCCATCAAATTAAGTAACACCGTAGTTATCATTGTGTTTGAATATAGCTTCAAGTCTATTAATTACATTTATTTTCTTGTATATATGCATGTGTGTCATTGCACACACATGAATATCAGAGTAAAATTTGTGGGAATTGATTCTCTGCTTCCATTATTATGTTGGTACCGGGAGTTAATTCAGGTTGTCAGGATTGGCAGCACTGCATTAACCACTGACCTACCTCACTACTCCTGGAAACACTCTTTTATTAAGTCATATCATACCAATATTTTATACTTGAAAGAAACAATGAATTATTATTTTTCTACTACTAAAATTGTATAAATCAAAGTCCAAATAAAAATAATTAGAAAAGAAAAGTAACTAAGTGTGTCCACAGTTACAAAACTGATTAAGCTGAAGCAGTACAAATATAAACTTGAGTCCAGGCATTTCAATACACACACACACACAAACACACACACACACACAGAGACACACACAAAGACACACATACACATAGAAAGGGAATATAGATCATTATATAATAAAATTGTGTAATAACAATTATTTAATAACAAAAACTAGTAGGAAACTAAATAGCAAGCTGGGTATTTAGCTGGATATAAACAGCTATGTTATTGATATTTAGATAGGTTAAATTAGTACATTCATAGTCATCTCAGATTAAGTACTTTTTTTTTACTATTCAATTGTCCTTTTGATTTAAGATGTCATTTATTAACATATGTAACAGAAATAATACCCATGCTACATTTCTTTAAAGACTATGTTGCACAAATATAGTAATCAATTTTTTACAGCACTACAGAAACATGGGGTACAACTTGGTTGTTACTCCTCATGAGGTTCTAGATTTGATTCATAGCATATTCTAAAGCAGGTGTGATGGCTCATGTCAGTCAGAAATACTTGCTTTCGGGGGATACCAGCAAGAGAATCTAAATTCAAGGTTATTCTAAGCTACAAAGACATTTGGAGACTAACATAGGATATATGAGACTGTCTCATTACCAAACAACAAAAATAGTGCACACATTAAGGTTAAATACAGACCCATATCACGCATGACAGGGACCCAGCAGCAGGAGTTCATCAGAACTTTTAGCCATTCCTTCAACTTGGATGACCTAAACTGGTAGTTGAAATAAACATTGCTACTTTGTTATATTTATTGAATGTGTATTAATATAGTCACCACAGTGGTATCAGTGAATAATGAGAACATAAACTGTCCAGTCTACTATGAATAATGCCAGCCCTGGGAAGATTGTCCTGTGTGGTATAAAAAAAATAAAACTGAGCAAATTATGTAGAGGATGCTGCAGGCAGAGTTGCTGTGTGGTCTTTGCTTCAGTTCCTGCCTCCAGTTTGTGAAGAGTTTTTCAGGCTTTCTTATATTCCGTTTCTTTTCACTCTTTACTTGAGGATCCGACACATTTCATTTTTAAGTATTCATCAAGAAAGTGAACAAGTTAATGAGACAATAGTAAGCCCCTGTTACATCTCCCCCCCCCCTTTCTGTGCCTCAAGCTAAACTCTGAAGTTTTCTGTTTATTTGGCTTACCCACTCATGTGGCCTTAGGGATACACTTTCAATTACATAGATAGGAGGCTGTCCCCCCTAAAAGATAGGATGTTGGCTTCATCTCCAACATATTACATCTCTTTCTATTTCTGCCAATGTTCAAACTCACTACTACCCTCAAGAAGCAGTATTTTAAGATTTATTTGTTTGTTTTTTAAGAATTTGTAATTATGATTAAGAGTTTAGCCTGGTATAGTTTTCTATAACAAGAGTCAGGAAGGGTATTTTAACTTTTAAAATGTTATGTGATTGCCTTCTGAATTCTATTTTGCGAATCAGCAAATATGTCAATCCAATTATCTTTTTCACCATTTATAGGTATCTTTTTGATTACTTTTTAATTGTTCTCATTTTCACAGGCTTTCTTCTATTTCTCTATAATAAACCTAGCACTGAGAGGTGCATTCATGTGTGTAAATGCACTGCTTCAATCTCAGATCTCATTTTTTCTTAGCAATACACATTCACAGATATTCTTTCAAATATAATGCCTCTTGGTGATTTCTGCTACCTCTTTCTGTGTTGGAATGAGTACAGTAAGCTACTCTGAGGTCCACAGGCTTTGGATTGGCCTCATCCAAAGTTATATTCTCAAAGCATTGACTAGATTTATTCTTTACCATAAACTATGCCCTATTTCTCATTTCTTTGCACTTCAAGTTCCACAAATTCTTCCTCATAGATTTTCAAACAGACTTCTTAGGTCTTTGGCAGGTATGTATCTGCCATATAAACCAAATAATATATAAATATATAATAATATAAACCTTTGGAGACTGGAAAAATGTGTTTCTTAATATATAACTTCTCACTAATGTTTAGAGTAATGAAAAAACAGAATTATATAATTAAAATATTATTTTCAACATATAACACAATTTTGAAAGCAATTTTATAATAACATCTATTCTTTTCAACTTCACAACTATAGGATATAATGTGCTTTCAAGCAAAAAGAAATGTTCTCTCCTAAACTGTAACTATTGCCATATTTGGCTTGTTCACATAAATGCTAAGCATTTCGCTTCAAACATTAACTCCAAATCATCAAATGAAAAGAGATACTAAAGATTCTATGATGTCTATACTTCCATTTTATGTAAATAGATGCAAGTGACCATAATTATAAACTACAGTTTGCTCTCTTATATTTGTAAGTATAAAACAATAACTGTATGGGCCCACCTACAGGCTTATCCTCTAAACTCTGCGATGAGATAACTGGTTTCTGAAAGTTGTCAAGTGACCCCTGACATGTAGATACACAGACATATATACACAGTGAATGAAAAATTAACATACATTAATAAGCAAAGACCTTAAGATAGATACTCTCTTAATTTATAGTGTTAAAACAAGTTTCTATCAAGCATAGACAGATATAGTGTACTAATTTTAACTGTGTAAGACAGAAATGAAATTTTATATTTTGAATACAACCTATATGCTACCTTCTTTAATGATAATTTTAATTAAAAGTTCACTCATGCCTTGATTCAGATGAAAGATAAAATTATGTATATATTCTAAAATTCTAGCTTAAGTATTTTTAAATGAGCCATGCAAATAATGTTTTGTATAGAAGACCCAAAGTGAAATTAAAAGAGAATTTTTTTTATTTATTTAGTCATAACTCAATGCATAGTGTCATTCTCCTAATAAAGAGTGGCATGTAGTCTAATAACAATAAAATAAGGTTATAGGGATTGTGCAGCCAGGCATTTCCGTAGAACAGCAGCTACTTGAACATCAATAACATAGACTCATATGTCACTTTGTACAAAATGAGTAATTTTGACTTTCTTAATAATTTAAAACCATTTCAGCAAAATATCTACGCATGTGTTATTATATATTTTAAGTCATTATTTTATGCATTACATAAAAATGTCATCAAATAACTTAGTATCATGTATAAGACAAAGATATTAACCAAATATATGTAACACAAATATTTACATAATGAGTACTTGTTAATATATCTCTATATATGTATATTACATTTATATATGTACATACATATTCAACCAAAAAATATATTTTCAGCATTTGTGGCCTCCTCCTACTGACCCCCAAATAGAAGCTTAGCTCATATCCACTATCAGAGAGTGACAGTCAAGCTGTGATTGCTGCAGAATGTGACAGTAGCATTGTGCTTTTTGGGGGGTGGTGGTTCTAGACATAGTTTGTAGTGGGTCTATGTTCTGTTCCATTGTAAATATTTGTCCTGCATACTGGCTTAATAAAAACTCTGATTGGCAGAAGGCAGACAGGAAGTATGGGTAGAGCTACAAGACTAAGAAAACTCTGGGAACAGTAAGAGCAGAGCAGAGATACCAGAGAGAGGCCAGTGAGATACCAGGGGAGACACCAGCAGATGTAGAGGAATAAAAACAACCATGCTGCCCTGAGAAAAGATCCCAAGCCACATGGCTGAACAAGATAAGAATCATGGATTTAGTTTTAAAATTAAGAGTTAGGAAGTTATATGCCTGGGACATAGGTCAATCAGCATAAAATTAATATAAGGGTCTGTGTGTTTCTGTGGGACTGTGGGTCTGAGTCACAGGCTGGACAGGCCAGAAACTTAATACTACATAGACATCTGAAATGAAAGGAGCAGACTCCAGAGCCACATGTCCTAAGAAGACACCTATGTACACAGGACTTGGGGGTAAGAACGAGTAAAAGGTAGTAGATCCTACTAAGGATGACTATTGTGCTTGCTCTGGGTTAGGCCTACAACTAATTGAATCAATGCATTTAATTATTCCTGTGAGTTGCAAAGAAATAATAAATTTTACTTATAGTGATGAAAAAAATGTATTCTTTATTATCACAATAAAAGTGAATGTATGTGACGTAATGTCAGTGTAAATGACTTTGACATATTAGTGGAAATAGAATAGTTAGATCTTTACAAAACCTTAAACAAAACTAAAAGACAATGAAATGTAGACCTATGGTAGATAATAGTAATAACTATAATGTCATATCATTATACTACATACAAGTGACTAGGATTTTTTTATTGAATGATACTAGGTAATAAATAAGATTAAAACCCTAGAGAAAGGTCTGTAAGCAAACATTTAGAACAGAAAATAAACGAATTATTTAAAATGATGTACTAGATCAAAACCCTAAGTTCACATAAAATTATGCTTTATAACAAACTTGATAAAAGCAGAGAAAGAAAATTTTGATAAAGTTATGCCATACTAACATAACTTTCACATAACTCTCACATCTGGGCAAAGAAAAATTTGAGGCTATTAGCACCAGTAAGATAATTCTTAGAAAGCCACTCTGTTAAAAAAAAAAAAGGGGGGGGGGGGTGAACATGAGACGAAGAGAGTAAGATGTGGTAGCTAGCTTCTGTAAACTCTGCACTTCCACACTTCCACCCAAGGGGAAGAGGGACAGGAGAATATTCAGAAGTCTTGGGCTATCTAGCTTAGCACAGGATACAGGACAAACAAAAAAATATCCTGTCACAAACAAGGAAGAAGGTGATGACAGAAACCTGAGGTTTTCTTCTCATCTCCAAATAAGCACCATGGCATGGACTCTCATACACACACTCACACACCCAAACATATACATTGTTATACTGTTTCTGGTCTGGCACACCCCACAGTTCAGATTCGCCAATTCCACTCATCTGGACCAGCAATCCCAAAGTCCCAATGAAACATACAGACACCTATATTAACTTCATGCTGTTTGGCCTATGCCTCAGGCACATTGCTAGCGAGCTCTTTCATCTTAACTCAACCCATTCTCATTACTGTCTGCCACGTGGCCTGTGACTAATCTGTGTTCCTTACATGTTGCTTCTTTGGACATCTGGCTCAATCTCTCTCTGACTCTACCCTCCTTCTCCCACGTACGCTGCTCTCTCTAGTTATGGTCTTCACCAAGGGTCAAAACAACACCTTTATTTAAAGATTGATATTCACGGCATACAGAAAGACATTTCCACAATACATACTATTGAGTGTTGAAGAAAATCATGTTTATATCTACACATTATTATGAATATACTTGAAGTGGAAACCTTTCATCAAATATAGATAATCTCAGGATGAAGTTAGGAAATAATTAAATTAGAATTTTCTGTCCTAAAATTGTTAATGACTAGATGAACTATTCAATGAAATTATAAAAAATATTTAAATGATAAATTTTAGCTAATAATATAGAAAGAATTATTTTACAATAAGAAATATGCCAAATAAATAATCAACCCAACAGTAAAACATTAAGACAAATATTCACTAAATTTAGTATAATTCTAATTTTGTAAATATTGAAGTTATATTATTTATACTCTTTATATTAATTCTATTAACATTATCAAATTACTAACTTTAGTCTCCTTATTTTCTGAATTGTTACTTAATTTTACACTTATTTCTACTTTTGTGGTTAGTATAGTTTTCCTCCCATAAACTTTAAATTATGTTATTTCTTTCTTAAGATAGAGTTTTTGAGTCATTTGAGAAACTCTTTAGTCATTTCAGCATAAGAAGTTTATAGAATGGTCACTCAGTGAAGTTTTGGCCATTGCTACAAAGTTCGTTTCTGGTAATCTCAAGGCTAGAGCTCACCCTTTGTCTTTTTCCCTACAAAAAAAATTGGTTCTGATTTTCTTATTGTACGGTAAACATTCCTGCCATTAAACGGTTGGTAGTTTGAGTGTTTATTTATGTGGAATGTTACTTCTACTCCCTTCAGTGAAGTGGGTATTTTGAGTTTCCTAGACAATTAGCTCTCTCGATTCATTTCATAATCTTAATGTTTACTTCTTGGAAAGCAGTTCAGATCTCAGCTTTGTCACTCTTTCGTTAGACTGAGCTAAGTTATGTTGGCTTCAACTCCTTACTTAAAACTCATCTTAATTTTAAACAAAGGTGCTCTACTAGAGATTTAACCCATCTAAAGACAGACGTTCTCTACTAGAGATTTAACTGTCATAAAATTTTAAAACCATCTTTTCTAATAACATGTTTTTATTTGACATGCATTTGCTAAAATATACTAATCCTAATGATACCATATAAATCCTAAATTTATTTGTTTTATTATCAACTATAGGATAATTTAATTATTTTTTTCAAGCTGGCAATAAAAACCTTAAAGCAATGTGATCTGCAAAGATGATGTGTGTGTTCTTTTATTTGTTATTGGAAAATATTTAATTCTGTACTTTGAAGCAGATAGCTAACTATAATTCTTTATAATAATGATGGAATCTTTATGTTCACACAGTAGCTCAAGAGTAAGTATCATGAAGAGATTACAGTTCAGATAGATATCCCTTTAACCTGCATTCATACAGAGGCCACTAGAATATGGAATATGCATATGCACATAACTTCTAATTGAATAATAAAGTGATACAAGAAAAAAAACTTAGGTTATTATCATAACTCTCCTCTCTAAATTCTTGTGATATTCTTCTGGTTTATTTAACATTCACAAAAGATATAATTACAAGTTCATTTAGTATACTCAAATATACTAGTCAAGGAAATATTAAGTGGAGATGTTTATATTTAGTGAGAATTTACTTGTAACTCTAATTGTTATGGTTATATATGAACAACTGTTCTTAAACCACACTTACATAATAAATTTTAGTTTGTTAAATTATTATTTATTTTACTAAAATGATCATCTCTTCAAGGTTTAGGAAAATGAATTGAGTTTTAAAATTAAGAAATTAACACTGTGATTAATTACATTTTTTTAGTAAATGTAAGTTATCTTATTGAAATTTTAGTGAGTATTATATTTTAGTAGCAAAACAGTTGATAACTTCAAAATAGTTTCCTATTATCAAACCCTATGACTTATAATCTGTATGATGATTTTCATTTGATATTTGAACACTTTCTATACTTCACTTTTTAAAAATGGATGATTATCCATACTGTGTGTATGAAAATTACTCATCTTTTAGTTAGAGAAATTAACAAGGACATGTTACAGAGGAATAAGTGTACCAATGAGAATGTTCCAAACGAAAGGCAGGAGCATGGACATATGTGTGAACTTATGGACCAGAGCTCATCATTAACTGAACACTGCCTAGATGTCAGCCTAGAATCCCAAATGCAAACACAGACTACTACTATACCAACTTCCTTTAGTCCTAAGTATTCAATTTGTCAACTTTGATATTGTTTAAAGTAGGAATAGAATAAAACATACAACCTACTGCATCTTCTCTATAAGTATCATTAATATCCACATGTGTCTAACACATGGTGCCCTTTGTGTTGAATACACTAACCTTTCCAAACTTTCTGTTTTATTCCTGTAATTTTATTATTTTTTCTTTCACTATAAATAGACCATTCTTAAATTATCAAAATTTTCTTCTTTGATGTTCAGTATTTGACTGATTGGTTTTAGAAAAACTGGTAAAATCACAGATTACACATTAAAAAGGAAGATTGGGCTGGCCTTTCTTTGGGGTTAGAAAATTATGGGAAAACTAAAAGCCACAGAAAGAAAGCATGGAGGACTGGAACCCTGGGGAAAGTCAATTTCTGTTAAACAGAGGCCATGATACCTCTTAAAGACTTTAGAGAAAAGGGGGAAGTTTCCACACCATATAGAAGATAAGTAACCTATAGTAGATCCTTGAAATCAGGCTGCTTCTTATTGAATGGGGAAGAGAAAATAATTCACCCTTCACTTAATACATATTCAGTAAAGATTATGGTGCTTGGAAAACTAACTTTATAGAAATGTCAATCACAGATTCATAGAAATCCAAAGTATAGTTCATTCCATTTCTTTTTCTTATAATTGCTGTTAGAAGATAGATAGATAGATAGATAGATAGATAGATAGATAGATAGATGGATGGATGGATGGATGGATGGGTGGGTGGGTGGGTGGGTGGGTGGGTGGGTGGGTGGGTGGGTGGAGAGAGAGAGAGAGAGAGAGAGAGAGAGAGAGAGAGAGAGAGAGAGAGAGAGAGAGAGAGAGAGAAGCTGATTCAGGTGAGCTTGGCCTCAGCAAGCCATATCTCAAACAAAATACAAAACAAAAATAAGGGCCACAAAGAAATCGAAACAGGCAAGGCCTACTTCTCTCCCAACTAACCACCTTACTTACATCCATCCTCTATAACCACCTTACTTACATCCATCCCCTAAACCCACAATGTCCTGCAATCCATCCTTTGATCTCTATAGATGAAGGCACATGCAAAACTAGATTCATAAATATAAGAAATAATTTGAGAAGCAATAAAATAAATTGATTACAAAGCAATATAAGCACAGGGTACAAAAGAAAATATATTTCTGTTTAAACCGATGCTTTAAGAAAAACCTAGCAGGCAGGCAAGCCTTATCTCTATGGTAGCATCCTTACTAATTGGAAATATAATTTACATTGCCTGGGATGAGGTCATATTATGTGATCCAAACATAATGACAGTTAACACTTGAAAAAACAATCTGCTTTCTAACATGACAAGAGTGATTTGCAGTTAATAACAGAGGGGAAAGGCCAGTCCTCTCAGTTACCCTTGACTTCACCTAGGACAAAAAAATAATGCATTCAGATGCTCTGTGCTTTTTCTACTCTTCCTGGCCATTACTGCTCAGTTATATTTTAGTGATGGAATCTATTATTACTGACTTTATTGACACTAAAGTGGATTTGTTTGTGTGCCTACCGATTAAGACAGCACTTCTGTTAGACTCATACTGCTAAGGAGCTGAGAAAGCAAGTGCTGTTCCCACTTAATTATCTTTTGCTGGTTCACTTAGGCTCATATCTCAGTGCAAAAAAAAAAGGTATTATTCCTTCATCAAGTATAGAGGAATGTGGAAAATTGTCAGCCCTGAAATATTTGGCGACTTATTATTGTTGATGTGTTGTTCTGTTTTGTAAAACAAGCAATTTAATAAATTATTTAGAAGTCTTAAGGCTTGCTATCAGAAAGGCACACTTATTTTAAGCACAATTCTGTGTTTTAAATTTTTGCACACTGCTACTTTAGAATTATAATTTGGTAGAAGGTGAATCTACTATTCTCTTAACAATGAATTACTGAGGCTTCACTTATTCTGAATACTATTGTTCATCTGTCAGCACTGGGATCATAAGGGTTGCTTCATCTTTTCCTATTTTTAGAGCAGAAGAGAGAAGCATTTCTAAGAATATATTTAAAGAAGATTATTCCTTCACAATTTAGTTTCTTAAATACTAGTAAATTTTATAGACATTTTGTAATGGATTCTGATTTAATTTAGGAATGACCTTTTTGAGACCACAAGAGCAGGGGAGGAGTAGCATTGCTAGGGATGGAAAGGTAGGCTGTTCTTGGTGTTTTGTGTCCTCTGTGTACTAATGCAAATGAAATTTTCTGGTCTTGTTATTGGTAGATAAAGACCTTCGTAAAAATTATGTAATATAATAATTCCTGATGTTAGAATATCTTATTCCAGGAATTTTATGCTGCAATTTTCCAGCATTAAGGCCCATGCTCTGTAGGCCTAAAAAGTCGGACTCTGAGAGTCCCTTGTCCTCCACGAACCAGTTAAAGACATAAGTAATTTAACTTTCCTAACTATAATGCTATTAAAACAGTGAAGTTCAACACATTTACATTTGGGGGAGTAGGAGTAGAAAGAGGCAGAGACTCTGTGACCAGCCAGCCACAAATCTTGTTGCTGGGAAAGAAGTGCATAACTTGTCAGACCACCCTGTATGAGAAGCTGAAGCCAAAAGAGTAGTATTTATGAGTAAGACTTCACTTGCCTGGCAATACTTATTTGTGCATATTTCTGGCTTCTTATTTAAAAATGAACCTCATAGTTGGACTTAGAAAAACACTGGACCTCTTAGTTCATCATCCCAACTTGAAAACATTGAATAAATATTCTTTTTCTAATTGTTCTATTATATAGAATATGCATATCTTTTAGAAATAGATATCTATGGATAGATAGGAGACATATACATACATATAGACAGACAGACATATAGATGAGATGAGATGATAAATAGAAATGTAGATAGACTGACAGGGGCACACACACACAGGCACACACAACTGCTTTAGACTAAATTCTTCCAAATGATGAGGTTTGAGTAAAAAATAGTGGGGCTCTGGTATTATAATGAAATTTCTTCAAAATTATTTGTGAAAGGTTGTCAAGTATATTATATTATGGCAGTCCAAATGCTGAAAAATATAGTCTCTGCACACAGTGAAAAGAAAATGAATTTTTATAATGTAAGTACTTGGAAATAGCACAGCAGCATCAGTAAGTAGGAAAAATGCTATTTGTTATCTAGAATGCATTAAAGAACTGAAAATGTAGAAAAATCATTAAATTTTATAAGGAATATATTTTCTCTATGATATATTTTTCTAAAAGTTTTCTTTTGCCCCTATGTTGAAAAAACTAAAAACTATTTTGACTAATTGACATTTCTCATTCTCTTGTCAAAACCTTGTTTAAAATTGAGATGTGCTAAGAAAATATATGCTCGAAAATTTTCCTTCAATTATAAGTTTCACTTCTACAGTGGTTTATATATTGTAAACTCAATGAAATATTTATTAGTTCATGAGACTGAAAATTTGAGGGTGACTCTTAATTTGGTGAGGTGAGGAGTTGTATTTTCTGGTAACCAGACTAAACCACATTTATTTGAATTTATTTCAATGAAAGGCAAGATTTGAATAATGTAAGCTTGGTACAGGCATAATCTGAAGAAAAAAAAAAATGAAGTCATGTTGCTCAGCATGCTTACCACTTAGGAAATGAAATGCCTGGCATGTCAGAAAGTCAGTGACCTGAAAGAAATCAACACAGCAAGAAGTTGTATATGCATTCATTTATTCATTGGTTCATTTTGCCTTACAAATGAAGTGAGTATGCTGAACAATGGGGATATTTGTTTTAGAATTTGGCCTCGTTTTTGTTGTCAAATGAACACATGATAAATATGAACTAAGCAGTAGTACCTGCCTATCAAATATCTCCCAAATACACTAACTGTAATGTATGTGAGGTAGAAAATTCTTGCCTTTGCATTACCAAAGGATTCTGGGAAATAAGCACAGTAGTACTATAATGCTCAGCATAGCTGGCATTGCTGGGAGCTGAAGAGAAATCCTTACCATGTGAAGAAACAGAATACATGTTAGAATGATGTCAAGACAGAAATGAAAGAATCTTAGTGGTAACATTAATAATACACGGATATTTTGGCATGCATAGGTAGGCTAGTCATGTCTAAATCTCAATAATTTTATCTAAATCTTATTATGATCATAAAGTATTCTAAAACCATAGAATATATTTTACATGTCACTAAGAGGAAGTCAGAGCTTTGCATAGTCAAGAGTACTTCATGGTCCTCCAGAGAACCAGAGTTCTTTTTCCAGCACTTATGTTGGGTCTCACCCTCACAGATTTCCATAATTCTATAATTCTATCTATAGGAGATCCGGTTCAACAGTCTGTTTTGGCTTCTGACAGCACACACACACACACACACACACACACACACACACACTCACACACACAGACACACATGTACACATTCATGCACTAAGAGAAAGTAAAAGAAGGAAATGAAAAGGAGAGAAAGACAGACTTTGAATATAAGAGGGTCTAATATTATCTTATACATGCTTAATCTTGTCAGAAAATGTAAATAAAAATATAAAGGAAAGACACTAATTACATGAAAACCAAAGGTAACTGAAAAGCCAGATTTAAAACTTGCATAGTGATAGTTCTATGATTCATGATGTCACATTTTAAGATCTTATAGCAATAGAATTTTCTTTTCTTAGAAGCATAAAATTAATGATCTTCCTGTAAGTACTGGCATCTAGATGAATAGTTTACATGTCTGTAGCTCCTTGAAATTTGACTTTGAGAGGGGAAATCATGTCTTACCCACCTTTATTTCCCTGGGTGCTCTCTGTGATGCTTTGTCTAAAGTAAATTCTCATAAAATGGTATACTTAATAATTGTTAGTCACAGTGTGTTACATCAGCATTTGTGAGCAATAGAGAACTCAGGCTTCAGGCTCTGGTTCTATCTATGTTTACATTTCTCCCTATTTTGTCGCAGAAGAAAATCTTTAAAGACTTTTGGAATCCCACCGGGCAATGCTGTTTTTGGTAACACTGGATGTCCAATATTGACCTGTACCTCACTGGAAGATTCAGATTAAAAATGTTGCAGATCCAATAGAGAACATTCTTATGGAGAGATCATGAGTATAGACACAAAGAAAATGATTGTATACAATTTAGGATATCATCTTTTCTCTGCAATATAAAACTATTCCTCAAAGAAGGGCTCTTCATTATCTTTCTCCCTATCTTGTCCCTAGGGTATCACTAAAAATGTTACCATTCCATACATTTTCTTTGTTTTGTGGTTACTACATAAAACATTTCTCAGAGTAAGCAGTTTCTGACCTAACCTAGTATTTGTTTAATTTTGCTTAACTGTATCAGTATACAACTGCTTTCTCTGTTGTCCCTGTAAAGAAGAGCAAAATGTATAAAAAATAAATAGATTTTCCTTCATATTTTCTCTCGGTCTACAAATAGTTCTGGGAAAGTTCTTAACTCCCTAGAGTTCAAAGATGAAAAACCAAACAATCAAACAAAGAAAAGGAAACAATACAAAAGACAACTTGGCTCAGAACTCTTCCTGCTCTAGTATCAGAAACTCAACTTATAAATCCTGCTCTCCAGTATTACCCTATTTTTAATAATTAATCATTCACTAGCTTCATTTTTCTTCCACATTATTTCACTGTCATGTCTGGCTCATAATAGAAGAGTGATCTTAACACTTCATTCTAGAATTTTAAATAAATCTTTGCACCTGTGGAAACAGCTAATTTTCATGACCAAAATTAGTTCTTCTGTTTCATTTCTCCTTGTGTTGTGAGTGCCCATCATGCTTCTGGAGTTTTGCATTGTGTCCAATTTCTTGCAGTAAATCTTGATGAGAGATTCTAACCAATGTACACATGAATTAGAGCAGAGACACTGAGGTATGGAAGATGAGGTAATGCTTCTGGTAAGAACTTATCTTCTTCCAAATCTGTAAGATTACACTATTGTATACATATGTAAATTTACATCAGTACAAATTCTAACAACAATAAACAATTAATTATGGTAAACTCAAAAGTTCTGAATACCAACAACATACTTTAAATGTGATATATGTATATGTACGTATATATATTTCCCAGGAAAGAAACTGAAAATATGAACAAATTTTGTTAAAATGAGAAAAAGCAAACATTTATGTGGATAGACTATAGACTAGTTGGTATTCTATTTTTAAGTACTAATAAAATAATGTGTATTTGCATACTCACAACATATAATGAACACAAAGAAAAATAAGGTGAACATTTATAGAAAGTGAGTATCAATAGTTCTCTTGATTACAAAGAAATATCTTAATCAAAGTGGTAAAAGATTGAGTTAATAGAACCAAAGCAAAAACAAAAGAAACACTTGAAGAAGATGTAATTCTCTTGAAAGTAATGAGAATTGTTGAAATATCCAATTATAGTATAAAATGTATTAGAGTGGATTAAGAACAAAATAAAACAGGTTAAGAGGCACAATGCAATAAAACCTGAAACTAAACATGAAAATCGATAAGTACTTACCAAATTATATATTATTAATATCTTTGTCAATATAAATAAATAAAATAGATAATTGTTATATAACATTAATAAATGAGATTAAAATTTAAATGCAGTAAGAGTATACAAAACTTTAATTTATCAAGAAACATAATATTGATTTATTTGTTTAAAGAATGCTTATTGAACATCTACTTCATGCCACTCTATTGCTATTCTTGGCACTCATATCAATGAAAAATTTTGAACCAACTCAATATTCATTCAGTTTGCCTTATCTGAAACTGTATTTATGGGTAAATAAGGACTACTTTTGAGGTTGTTCCTGTTTCGGTGGTCTAAAAAAGGGAGAACTTTGGGACTGATTCCCAAAATTCTCTGGAGATCTTGCAGCAACTATGGGTGTCACTTGCTCTCAGGTATATCATTAATGGCAGTAACACTGGGTATGTGGTAATGTGAGTGTTTGTCCTTCCAGAAGTTTGTTTGAAACATTTCTAATAATTACATCAAAGTTAGAGATTGATCCCAACTTAACTGGTTTGAAAGAATAGTTTGCAAATATCTTAGAGAACCGGGGTATCTTTTGGAAATAGTAGTCAGGAAATACTCAATTCTATGGAGGTGACAAAGAGTTTCTCACCTCTTAAAGAGTTACAAGATAAAAAAATAAAATATGTATAAACCTTTGTTCTTTAAATTACATTGGTGGGAAGTACAATCATGACGAAAGAACACATTGGATCTCTGTGGTCACTTAAATAATGCAATTGACAGACTGCTTAGCAGCTATACATTAATCTGTAGTCTAAAATACAACTTTTGGTATATTTCTATAAATTCATTCACAGACATGACAATAAAGAAGATTTCTATCATTTTTAAGTGGGGATTTTATAGCTCCAAATACAATTTAAAATGCAGAATGAAAATAGTTATGATCATTACTGATTAAAAAAAAAAAAGGCAGAGAGCCTCTTATATAAAAAAAGGTCAAAGTAAAAAGTCACCTCAGAAAACAATGAAATAATAGTTTCTTGTCGAATTTTATAACAAAGAAAATCTTACACTGAGGGACAAACTTTTGAACTTTCTTTTCCCAAACATTCGGAATAGAAACTGCATGTTAAGTATAAGTAATAGTGAGTAAGTAAACTGAATGATGATATGACTGGATTTGGCTAAACACAATGGAAACAATGAAATGAATTAAAGAAAAGAACTCTGCATAAAGTTTGGCTGGAGGGGAAACCAGATGAAACTGAAACCTTCAGAAACCAAAGAAAACTCAAGACTTTCTGTGGTGGTCAGTGCCCATCATCAACTTGACTGACTGTAAAATCACTTGAGAGATTGCATCTGGCCATGTCTGTGGAGAACTGTCTTGAAGTTAGTTAATGCTGGGAGACCCACCTTAATTGTCAGGGGCAGGGGCTTCTAGAATTTGTCCTAGAGAAAGGAAGCTCAGGACACATTTCCTGTGGTCTAATGACTACTGAGGGCCCTACACATTGGGAACAGCTGCTTCAGGCTCTGGCTGACTTCACCTCCTCCCTATGAATGCACTCAAAGGTAAAACAGACCTTTCCTTCTTAAGCTGCTTTTATCAGGGCATTTTATCACATTGACAGGAAAAGAGCTAAGCCATCCCAGCATGGACATAAGGAAATTCAGATAGGTGATAAAAAGCAAAAGAATATGAGGCCAGGCAAAACCAAAACTGTTGTTGAACAGTTTCTTAGAAGTAAATAAGAGAAAGTTTAGGCATATTTTCTAAAGCAAAGCTGCAGGCTAGAGTATAAAATCACAATTTACAGTAATTTCTACAGTATGTCAGGTGTTAATTATGAAGAAACAACAATACATATTTTAAATAAAATAAATTTTAACTAAAACTAACAATAGTCTTTTAAGTTGAATTTTAAAATTAGTGTGGTCAATAACTGGAGACCCCTAAGATTCCTTCTCTGTCTGCAGCTGACAAAGAGGTGAATAGCACCTGACCCTCAGGCCAGGCAGAGACCTTGGTGTAGTAAGAGGTTTCTGGCCAGACTTCTGGGCCTAGCCTCAAGGTTTAGACCCATAGACCCGCAGACCCATTGATGCTTACATTAATTTTAGGCTGATCAGCCTAAGGCACAGGCATATAACTTGCTAACTCTATACCCTTAAACTAACCATGATTCTTATCCTGTTCAAGTGGGGCTCTGTATCTTTTCTCAGAGCAGCATAGTTGTCCTCTGCATCTTCTGGCTTGTCTGGCAATTCTGGAGTCTCTTTGGCATTTCTGTTCTGTTCTTCCTGTTCCCAGAGTTTTCTTAGTCTGGTAGCCCCACCCACACTTTCTGTCTGCCTTAGGTCAATCAGCACTTTTTATTAAATTCATGGGCAGGACAATTTTTTACAATGTAACATCATAAATCCATTGCATATCCCTTTTCTCTTTTTAAAACAAGAACCTCAAATCTAATTTCCTTTGTATATATTTTTTCACTCTTATCTAGAACAACTTGTAACCAACCCTGTAAACAAAGACAAACATCCATAATCTGTGCTTTGGGAATATTCTCTAAGATACTTCCTGCTGAACTGGCAATCCTATGGAAATTCAAAGAAAAATTTCTGATTATTGCAAAGTTTATAGTGGAGTAAGGCTGGGTCATCCCAGCCAGTCTCCTTGAAATTGTTCTGGAAACTTCAACAGAGGTGCTATGAAATGCTGAATCATCTGGGCCATCCATTTCCATTGGAGATTATTTAGGGGTGGGGGGTCTTCCTCTATCAAACTTTACATTCTGTATCCAGGAATAAATCCACAGCCTCTCATTTCTGTGAAAATAAAAAGAAAACCTCTTCTCCAAAGTAGCGTATCTTTGGATTTCAATTTTAAAGTCAAATCATTTATAAAAGATATAGGTTGAATGAATCCAACAGCATTTATAATCAACTCTCTTTTAGAAGCTTTTACTATTTCATTTTCAGTCAAGAAGCTTAAAGAAAAGACAATAACACACAGTATCCAGACATTCTTTGTATTTTCCATATTTACATGGCTTATTTTTTTAACTTTATTTCTTTTTTAAGGGCTTTCTCTACCTTTTTTTGTTTGTTTCTCTCTCTAAGCCTAAGAATATATATTGTCAACACACTCTAAACCATTTAGACTTTTTTTTTTTAAAAAAAAAACTGTCTTTATTGTATATTTATTTCTTAACTTTTTCTGTCTCTGATCACACCTTTGCTTGGCTAGGGTGATTGACTCCACCCAGATTCTTCTATTTCTTTCTGTTTCTGAACACACCTTTAATCTGCCAAGGTCCTTGGCTAAGGATTAAAGGTTTGTAGAATGGATGTATGGCTCCGCCCATCTCCTCGTCTAGCTTTATATAATTTAGCTTTTTAACCCAGGTACTCTGGGAAATTTTAGGGTCCATATAATCACCAACTAAAGCTTTGCCATCTGCTGCTCATTAACTCAATTTTACTATTTGGCAGCAGGGCCTCTTAAAAGACTCACAAGTGTTTTCCCTCTAAGGCTGAATTAGGAAGCTTCTCTTAAGAAAGCCAAAGCCTCCAGCAAACAGAACTGATCCAAGAAAACACTGCCACTACAAAGCCATCTTTAATTCTGTTCCCTTTTTGTCCTTATGAACAGAAACCTTAAATACATAATTTACACCTTTTTGCTTATATTGAGGGTTCTTTGATACTTCAGGAACAAGCCATTTTATACCTTAATCTGCACTCCAAAAGCCTGCCATTGTAGCCCAAGCCCACATGCCTCACCAGGGTGTCTCTGTACCACTCACGTGAGAGACATGACTTAGAAGCTATTTTTTGGTTTCAATTTTATGCTCTAGACCATGTTTAAGCTTTTTATGGCTTTATGTGGATATATTTTACCCACGTTTGGCTGCCATTTGTAGTAAGAGGGTTCTGGTCCAGACTTCCGGGCCTAGACTTAAGGTTTAGACCCACAGGCCCACAGACCCACAGGTGCTTACATTAATTTTAGGCTTTTAGGCTGATCGTCCTAAGTCAAAGGCATATAACCTGCTAACTCTTTACCCTTAAACTAACCCATGGTTCTTGTCGTGTTCATACATGGGGCTCAGTACCTTTTCTCAGAGCAGCATAGTTGTCCTCTGAATCTTCTGGCTTGTCTGGCAACTCTGAGTCTCCTTGGCATTTCTGTTCTGTTCTTCCTGTTCCCAGAGTTTTCTTAGTCTGGTAGACCCACACTTCCTGTCTGCCTTTTGTCAATCAGCATTTTTATTAAATTCATGGGCAGGAAAATTATTTACAATGTAACATCATAAATCCACTACACCTTGGTCTCCAAACTACTACCAAGAGACAAAGAGCTGACTAAGAGTGAACCAAGAAAGCAATGTGCAGACACTTGTGCAAGAATACATGTAACAATATAAAGAACAACAAGACACCACCAGAAGAAGCTGCAAAAGAGGAAACAGAAGAAAACAACCGTAAAAAAT
The DNA here is from genome assembly GCA_033318265.1 of Phyllotis vaccarum. Taxonomy (NCBI): domain Eukaryota; kingdom Metazoa; phylum Chordata; class Mammalia; order Rodentia; family Cricetidae; genus Phyllotis; species Phyllotis vaccarum. The sequence goes on from JARWLC010000007.1 coordinate 51,566,967, forward strand.
AACTTTGAAGATAATAGAAGCTTTAAAACAGGATATTAAAAAAAAACTCCCTTAAAGAAAAAGAAAATACAAACAAAAAGATGGAAGAATTAACAAATCCCTGAAAGAAAATAAACAAACCAAGAAAAAGAAAACAAACAGGTGAAAGAAACATTCTAGGAATTAAAGATTGAAATAGAATAAATAAAGAAGGTGCAAACCAAGGCAAAACTGGAAATAGAAAACCAAAAGAAATGAACTGGAACTACAGATGGAAGCATAACCAACAGAATGCAAGAGTTGGAAGAGAGAATCTCTGGAGTGGGAGATTCAATAGTAGAAATAGATGTGTCAGTTAAAGAAAACACTAAAACCAAAATAGTCATAACACAAAATGTCCAGGAAATCTGGGACACCATGAAAAAACCAAACCTGAGAATAATTGGAATTGAAGAAGGAGAAGAATACCAGCTCAAAGGCACAGAAAATATACTTTACAAAATCATAGAAGAAAACTTCCACAACCTAAAGTAGGAAATGCCTGTAAGGATAAAAGAAGCTTACAGAACACCATACTGAACTGCCCAAAATGTCTACTTGACATGTAATAATCAAGCAACTAAAACTACAGAAAAAATAAAAATATTAATAGCTGCAAAAGGAAAAGGCCAAATTACCAATAAAGACAGACTCATCAGAATAATACCCAACTATTCAATGGAAACAATGAAAGCAAGAAGGTTCTGGTCAGATGTTATACAGACACTAAAAGAGCATGGCTGCCAACCCAGACTACTATACCCAGAAAAACTCTCAATTACCATAGATGGAGTAAACAAGATATTTCACAAAATAAAAAATTAAAATTAAATTAAAAATATTTAAACAATACCTATCTGCAAATCCAACCTTACAGGAAGCACTAGAGGGAAAATACAGACCTAAGGAAACCAGATACACCAATGAAACCACAAACAATCAATAATCCCACAGAAGAAAAACCCAAAGAAGATAAATACACACAAGCTACCACCAAAAATAACAGAAAATAACAATCATTGTTCATTAATATCCCTTAATATCAGCAGATTCAATTCACCTGTAAAAAGACACACCATAACATGATAGATACATAAACAGAAGTCACCTTTTTGCTGCATACAAGAAGCACACCTCAACTTCAAAGACAGACATAGACTCAGAGTAACGGTTAGGAAAAGACTTACTAATCAAATGGTCCTAAGAAACAAGTTGGTGCACTCATCCTAATATCTAACAAAGAGACTTCGATCTAAAATCAGTCAAAAGAGACAATCACAGACATTACTTATTCATCTCAAGAAAAATCCACTAAGATGAAGTCTCAATCCAGAATATTTATGCCCCCAACACAAGGGCAGCTACATATGTAAAAGATACACTACTAAAGTGTAAACCTCACTTCAAACCCTACACACTAATAGTGTGAAACTTCAACACTCCACTTTCACCCTGGGATAGGTCAACCAGACAGAAACACAATAGAGAAATAAGGAATCTAAGAGATGTTATGACCCAAGTGGTCTTAATAGATATATGCAGGACATTCCACAAACCCCAAAGGAATATACATATTTCTTAACACCCCATGGAACTTTCTCTAAAACTGACAACATACTCTGTCATAAAGCAAATATTAATAGATACAAAAATGATAATAACTCCTTGTATCATGTAAGACCTAAAGTTAGAGTTCAACAACAGCAAAAATCATGGAAAGCCTACAAATTTATGAAAACTGAACACCTCTCAATTGAACCACCTCTGGGTCAATGAAGAAATTAAGAAAGAAATCAAAGACTTTCTAGAATTTAATGAAGATGAATGGACAACATAGACAAACTTATGGGACAATAAAAAGCAGTGGTAAGTGGAAAACATATAGCAATAGATGCCTATATGAAAAACCTAGAGGAATCTCACACAAGAGACTTAGTACAGCTGAAGGATTTAGGAAACAATTAGAAGCAAACTCAATGAGAAGGAATAGATGATGGGAAATAGTCAAACTTAGGTCTGAATAGATAAGGAGAACAATATAAAGAATCAATGAATAAAAGAGTTTGTTCTTTGAGAAAGTCAACAAGATAGATAACTCCTTATCCAAACTAACCAAAGAACAAGGAGAGAGTATCCAATTTGACAGAATCAGAAAAGAAAAGAAAGACATAACAACAGACACCCAGGACATCCATTGAATTATCAGATCATATTTAGAAAATTTGTATTCCACTAAAATAAAAAACCTAAAAGAAATGGAGAGCTTTCTAGACAGGTACCACTTACCAAAAATAAATCAATAAAAGATTAGAGACCTAAACAGACTATAAGCCCAAAAGAATTTGAAACTGTAAAGTCTCCCAAGTAAAAAAAGCCAAGGAGCAGATGATTTCAGTACAGATATCTACTAGACATTCAAAGAAGAACTAATACCAATACTCCTCAAACTGTTCCATACAGTAGAAACTGGAGTAACATTGTTTAACTCTTTTTATGAGGCCACAATCACGCTGATTTCCAAGTCACTGAAAGATGCAACAAAGAAAGAGAATGGGGGAATCAATCTCCCAGGGATCCAACAATACCACTATTGGGCATATACCCAAAGGATGCACATTTGTACCCCAAAGGCATTAGCTCAGCTATGTTTATAGCAGCATTATTCATAAGAGCAAGAACCTGGAAAAATCCTAGATGCCTCTCAACTGATGAATGGATTATCAAATTATGGTACATCTATACAATGGAGTACAGCTCAGCAGAAAAAGAAAATGACATCCTAAAATTTGCAGGCAAATGGATGGATTTGGAGAATATCCTACTGAGTGAGGTACCACAAGCTCAGAAAGGTAGGCATGGGATATACTCACTCATAAGTGGATTTTAGACAAACAGCAAAGACTACCGAAGCTGCAAACCACAACCCACACAGCTTGGACCAAGAAGGAACTTAAGAGAGACATCCAGAGTTTCCCCTAGGAAAAGAAAATAGAATCATCTTAGCAAATTGGGATTATCCCAAGAGGAGATGGGAACAAATCATGAGAGAAGAAGATGGTTGAGTGAGAGGAGCAACAAGGAGAGAGAAACAAAGAGATGGATATCTTGATAGAGGATGCCAATGTGGGGTTGGAAAAAGACCAAGTGCTAGGGAAACCTCCAAGAACTCACAGGATGTTCCTGGATAGATCTCCAACCAATTGTGGAAAAAGTGCCTAAACAGGACTTCCCCTAGAATCAAATGAATAACCACCCTAAGTGTCATAACAGACCTGCATTCAACAATTAATAGAGGTAGAGACAGAGATCCTTGGCTTAGCACTTGGCAGAGCTCCCAATCCACCTGAGAACAGGGGAGGAGAGTCTATATGAGCAAGAGGATAGGGATTATGTGGAAAATTCCCACAGGAATGGCTGGCTTGAGCTCTGGGGAGCTCACTGAATCAAGAACAGCCCTTGGAGAAACATCGCGAAAAGGAGCTAGGCCCTCCAAGGGTGGGCAGCTGTGAACTGGCAGGGGCAGTATGTGGATCCTCAAGGGGTGGGATCAGACTGCATTCTTGTGTGGGCTGGCATCTTGGAGCCCATTCCCTGCAGAGGAACACCTAACCAAGTCTTGACATTGGGAAGAGGAATTTGGATTTTCCTGAAGAGCATGTGCCATGCTGAGCTGACTGACCTTGGGACTTCTTGCCTTTTGGGGAGAAGGGACGGAGGTAGTAAGTGGGGGGGGGGGAGGCTGAAGGCTGATTGGGAGGAATTGGGAGGAGGGAAGGGGGAGAGAAGGAAGATAAATAGATAAAAAAGACATTTTTATATAAAAAATAAAATGAACATATAAAAAAATGAAAGCAGGCATGATCAATATCAATAGCCTAAAAATTTTAATGCAATCAGAAATAACGTGGAAAATTTGTATTGACAAAAGTATTGGTTATTATATAAAGAAATTATATAAAGCAGTCGCAGCCACCTTCAGTTCCTCTGGCTCTATCCTTCCACATTCATCTTGGAAATCATTCTTATTTCGCTATCTTAGTGGCTAATGACTCTCATGGGCTCTTGATTTTGATCTTACTAAGCAATCACATTACAATAGAAAAAACACAAAACAAACAAACAAACAAACAAACAAAAAACCAGAGACACTACTACTGAACAGAACTTGATGGGAAAGAGGTCTAATCAAAGACATCTTGAAAATTCTGGAGATATTCGTGTACTTACATGCTATGTTCTATTAATCAATCTCCAGTCTTCATGTGTTGATTTGTTCGACAGAATTGAGTTAGACTACTCATGAGGCTAATTCCACATGAATTCCAGGTTATGTTACACTTACTGGTATTACATGAAATAAGGTGTTTCTTAGTGTTATGTAATAAAAATAGCATGATGGCAGAAACTGAATATAAAATAGGCTTTTGCTTTCTCAAAAACAATCAGAATAAAATACACATTTAGAAAATTGGGAAAAAGAGAACCAGTGATTATCACTGGACATTATTCAATTTCTTATGTCTGATGAACATGGTAAGACATCTTTATCATTTGAGAATATTTTTAAAAATCAGTAGTTAGCTTGCAGAATTGTATTTTTATAGATTTTAGGAAAACTTGTTCTGTTTTTAAACAAACAAATGTGTTTCATGGGAAAAAAGTTAGTGTGAACTCTGTGGTTTTCCTGCTGACTCAGTTTATTTGTGGTTTTATCCTTTGATAAATAACTGTGATAATATGTTATCTTTAATTTAGAAGGGTAATATGCTATTAAAGAAAAGTTTCAATTGTCCTGATAAATTAATTATATGATCAGTGTATATACTCTGGAAATAATATCTATTCTCAATTCACTGATTATTAATATTCTTTGATATTTCCATATAATCAGCATATTCTTGATATGCTTGCTATAGTTAGAGTCATCATAGATGAAGAGAAATTATCATTAAACATCCATTGACCAAAATCAATGTATCCACGTACAATATCAGTTAATTAGCTGACTTGTCTTGTCTTGTTTACCCAGCAGTCTTTGTTACAGTGTCACAGAAGACATGAATTACAAGTATGGGCTTTGCAGTTACAGTGCATTTTTATATCAAATTTTGGTTAGTTTTCCTAATTCAAAATTTAAAACAGCCTTTTATAAAAACATTTATCCTAAAGCAAAAATCAAATAGGAATTTATTTGTTCAAGAAGAATAAAATCCTTTCTGAAAGTGATGGGAATGCCAAATGCATACTTGCCTAATATTGTGAAGTTATGCATGTCATTGTTAGAAATGACTTCAATACCATCTCAAGCTAAAAAGAAGTGTGCCTGTGTGTGTGTGTTTGTGTGTGTTCATGTGCGTGATGAGCAGAATTGTGCAATTCATAAATTATTTTTAATTGGTAAGTAGAAAAAATATTATAATGTAAAAAGTTGAACATCATAAAAGACTGTTCTGAGATGTCTGTGCACGTAGTAGGCACATGATACGTCGAAATATTCTTTTTCATCTGATGGAAGCTGTTAGGTAGTGTTAGGTATTGTCATGGAAGGAGATTTATGTTGTTACAGGTACATTTCTGTTTGTTATAAAAGATATAGCTGCTCCAGTGAATTTAAAACATGATAATTTTGCTCAAACTCTTGTTTGTCAAAGTATAAGTCAATATAATGAAGTTTTTTGTTTTTTTTTTTTTTTTTGCCAAAGAGAAAGAAGATTGTTCACTCTTGTATTTGTAAAAGTCCATTCTTTAAGATTAAACAAAATGACAAAAGTGGGGTTTTTTGCATTCTTCAAATTGTGAAAGCATTTTAGAAGCCTTCCCCAATAAATACAAACAAAACAGTTGATGGTGTTTTAAAAAGTGTCAATAGTTTGATAAGAAATCAGATGACCCAGTGGTTTAGTTGAAGCACTGTGCACGTTGGGTCAGCAACTGTGGGTAAAGTTTTAGTCTTTATTGTTGACTTCTGCTTGCTTCACTTATTGCTTATTTTGGTGCTCCTCAAGTTCCTGAACATCTGCTGATAAATCAATGGTATTATAGGGGCACAGAGCTGTAGAAGATGACACTATCAATTGATCAGAAAAGAGTGATCATGGCATTTTGGCTTTAGTAAGTATTTTGCAATTTCTTCTTGATCCAACTACTGATATTATCATGGCTACTTGACTTTTAAAAATTTAATTTTCAGCTCATGTCATCACCCTATTGGGAAATATCTCATTGTCAATGCATAGAATAAGAGAGAGCAGTTAATCAAAATGACAATTTCTAAAACATGCAACCAGTTCATGAGGCCCCTCCTTCCTAAACATCTTTTGATTTCCAGTTTGCTTAAAATGCCCAATGGCCACTTCATGGTCCATGAGGAAATATTTGTTAGCTACTCGTGTAGTTGTGAGATGATCAACTTCTTGATTGCTCTCTGTTGGTTATTGTCAACTTCAAACTGATGCCCACTATGCCTGTATGCTTATAGAGTTTATCTCTTCAGAAAAACATGTTAACTACCAGTGCCCTAGGTGCTCAATACTAGTTAATTCCTGGTCCAAATGTATTGTTGATAGTGTGAATTGTCTCTTGTGTTTTATAGTCCACTTTGAATATAATAATACAATATTGTGAAGTATTTTTTATTTATATCCTATTCATAGTATAAAATAAGCAGCAAGACTCTAACAAAATAGAGAAATTAACATTAAAGTGTTGCATACTGTATCCATATTCATTTAAGAACACACTAAACTACAAACTTCAACAATGTAAAAACCACAGTTATTTTTGCACAACTTAATATTTGCTTGTGGCCACATATACCTTACCAAAAAAAAAAAAAGCCGAACAAAAGCTCTTAGGGGATTACAGTTATAGTACAGCCAATTATGGTAGTGAAATTATGTTATCAGGGGCTTACAGCCACTGATCACATGACATCTACAGTCAGGAAACAGAGAGAGATGTTCTGAGGCACAGCTCACTTTATTCTTTACATTAAATCTGAGGCTCCAGCCTATGAAGTGATGCATACCACAACAAATAGACTTTTGCACCTCAGTCTAAGTGGTGTAAACTATTAATCCCTCCTAGCATGCCCAGCAACTTCTCTCAGATATGATATACTTTTTGATACCGTCATGAATTAGCTGTCTGGATGGGAAAGTGTTCCAGTTAAGAGAAGTGACAATGTTTACCTTTCTACACAAATGCAGATCTCAAAAACAATTAAAAAGTGTTATTTGAATTATATTAAATTTTAAAGCAAAATTCTAAAGATATCTTTTGGTTTATTTATGCTATTCTGAGTCATAAAGTTTTTGTTTTCTTTGTTGATTTGCCTTTTGTTTTCCACTTGTGATGGCTAGATTTTATGTCAATTGGGCGTAAGCTTCTCTTATCTGGGAAGTAGGAAACCTAATTGAAAAATTACCTCCTGTATAATATTGGCACTTAGCAAACCTGTAAGGAATTTTCTCTATTGCTAACTATATGTCTCACTGTTGCTAACTATTATGTCTCACTATGGATGGTGACATCCCTGAGCTAATGGTAAAAGAAAGAAGGCTGAATAAAGGACAGGGGGCAGTCAGAAAGCAACACTGCCCCATTACATCTATTTCAGTTCCTGTTTCCTTCTTCCTTCCTTGAGTTCCTTCCCTGAGTTACCTCAGTGATGGACTGTTACTTGGATGTGTAGGAAAAATAAACAGTTCCCAGGTTGATCTTAGTATTTTATCATGCCATTAGAAACATAACTAAGACACTCTTGTTGGTTTATTTTAATATTGCATTGCTAAATCAAGCCAGCTTTTAGCTCTGTCATCTACAGAGTCTGGGTGCAGTCTTCATAAGACTGCAATTTTCTATCTTAACCTTCTTTGTTGTCAAAACTGCCTGAGCACCACTTTGTGAAAATTTTATTAACAAGTTTTAGTAGCTACTGTCTAATGACTAATGGACCTTGATTGACATTTTGCTTCATGGCCTAATTTGTTTTTCTGGAACTTTCATTAAACACTATTGCCTTTCTCCTAGGCCATGTGGAGCATCTAGCTAAAAGAAACTTCATATGCAAGAAATCTTGAGTGTATATGTATGTCCATAGACATTGTTAGACTGTCTAATCTTACTTGAAAGACAGTGTATTAGTTTATCAGAATCTTTACAGCAATGCTGTGCAGCGATTTGAGAGAAAAGTTTAAATTAGACACAGAGTCCAATTTTTGAGGAAGTGTTTTACAGAAAGTTGAAATGTTTGTGCTGTTTGAGTTTATAAGCACTTATAAAGATGCCTGTCAGGGAAAAAATAATTCTTGGCAGTTACACTGTGACATTACTAGATAAGTATTGCAAGGGTCAGATATCAGCATTCTTGTAGGGTTTTTCATCGTGTTTATATATTGGCAATGGTTCTATAAAAGCAGCTATCAGCCACAGAGCCTCTTTTCTTATCTTGGGTTCTTTGATACTCAACAGACATGGTTCAGTGGCAATGTAGGATGTGGGGTGAAGTGCTGATGGAAACACACAGTAATAAAACCCAACAGATAGAAAGTCAATTGCCGCTCCAAGTGAAGCTCTTTATGAAGAGATACTTGTTATTAAGTATCCACTCCTCAGCAAGGCTGACCTTCTCAGATGCCACTGTATCACCAGGCATGAGTTTTGTTTTTGTTTTGTTTTGTTTTTTCTTTTCTTTTTAAATCCAATAACAAGTTTCCCACTGTGGATTCAATTGCCTTTTCAGATCTCCCACAGGGCCTGGCTCTACTCTGAGATAACACAGAAGACTCTGGTCCTCACTGGGTCAAGGAACCACATATTTGAAGTACAGAATTGGTTACCATCTTGGACAAATGATCTTGATATATACTTTTACTTATTACTTTACTATATTTGAGCTTTTCAGGGTGCATTCTGAAATACAGAATTATGTACATTTTATATTTTTTTGTAAATGTTATAGAATTTGAAATAACCTCATATTTTACTAAGTAATTTTGCATGAAGACAGCCATTTGATACTAGAGAGAATTACATAAAATAAACATATTATCATTTAAATGCACATGTTTTGGTGCTTTTGTTTCATTTTTATTTTTGCAGGCAGATTTCCATTCAATGCTGTATCAAACAAAGCCTTGTAAAGGTCTTCCTTCCCATCAATGTCATTTCGTTTCATCCAGTGCATTCTCCGCATACTAGAGGACAGCAGTTCTGCCCTCTGCTTTAAAGCCATTCTAACGAACACTCTTATCTTCATTAGCAACTGGTCGCCCACCAACTTGAAATTCCAACTACACTCAAGTGGTTTGGAACATCTAAAAAGGTTATTTTTTTTTTTATTTATTGCTGTTATAGTTTTTTGAATTCATACAACTTTCAAATTGACCTGCTTTGTCAGAAATGTCACCTATTTGATTTTGACTATAAAAACAAATAATAATAATTAAGCAGATGTTTTTGGACAGCACTGGGTTAAGAAAAATAAAAAACTGCAAATCCATGTTGATTTTAATAATTTTCTGAATATAGTTATTCTTCTATAGAAAAGGATAAAGTTTTCATGTATAATCTAAATTTGTTTAGCAGAAATTGAAGAAACCAAGATTTTGGCACATTTGAAAGACTGTTTACACAGTATTCTAGTTCAAAAGTCAGGAATACCATTATATTCAAGTCTGTCTCACTGTCTCTGTCTCTGTTTCTCTGTGTGTGCGTGTATGTGTATGTTTCTATGCTGTTCTTTAGTATAACTTATTAACAGCAGTCTGAAGTAATGCATCAAAACTGAAGTAGCAGCATCAAGAGCCTCTTGATTCTCCCTCTAGGTTTGGCTCTGAGTCTGGATACACATGCCTAAGTATACAGGATTTAGGATCCTGAGGAAAGAAGTGGACCAAGGACTCATTGCTACAAAGAACAAGCATGCTTTGTTAAAATGAGAGAGTACACCCAGGAATGGCAGTAGGTTAGTGAGCTAAAGGAAAAACCTAAAAGTCAACTGGGGACTCTTAGACAGCATGTACATAACACTAACTCCTCTTACATGTGCAAGCTGCCAGCTTCTTCATATATGGGTTTTTGGTGCTGTTGTTACAAGAAACCCAGGTGCAGAAGGACTATTCATTCCCTCCTTGCACACTGGCGCCTGTTATTTGTTAATCTCATGAAGCTTCCCCTAGTAAGTATCTATTCTCCTGCTTCATCTCGGTCTTACAGAGCTTACATGTTGATATTCAGCTCTTTCAAGATATGCAATTGTAGAAAGTCATGAGATCTAGTAACTTTGGTTAAAGATTGCTTAACCTCAAATGTCTTCAAATTATTTTAAAGTTTCTCTCAGATTGCTTCAATCTGAACAATTCCCAACTTAAGAGAATTTAAAATTAATTTAAGAAAACAAAGATAAGATATTTGATATATAAGTTCTGGATAAATTAGTTTGAAGAAAGTGTTTAAAACATTCTCATAATAAGGAAATGATGGATGCTTGAAGATGTAGATATGTTTGAGAAAACAAAGATATTACATTATATATTTGCATTAGTACATTATATGGTGTTCCATTAATGCATTAATTTTTCAATTCAAAAAATTTAAGTGGTAAAAATTGTAAAGTTCCATAGAGAATAATAATAAAAATGATATATCTTTTAAAATCAGCAAGGAGTTCGAGTTTATGTAGTGGTAGCCCTTTGCTCAGACTAGTCTATTAGTTGATTGACATCCCAAAGCCAGTTTTACAAATATCTCATGCTGAAGCTGAGACATAAGTGACTAGCCTAAAGGGTCATTTGTACCATTCCCTGTGGCTGTTCATGAATACCTTCGTAATATTAATTCATCAACAGTATAGTTGACAGACATGAGACTCATCTCTGAAGAAAAGTGAAAAATGCTTCCACCCTAGACTGTCAAAGCATCATGGCAGTCTCACGAAACTTGGCTTTTGGCTGATAAAGCAACAGTGCACCTGGACTTGGAGGCATGACTTAGAATCTCTTTAGTATACATTCAGAAGTAGTATAGGTGTGGTTTTTGCATTCTTTCTTAATGATTTCAATGCTGATGTTCATAGAGACAATACCAGTTTGCATTCTCACCAGGACTGTGCATGACTTTTTTCTCATACCATTACCAGCATTTGTTGTGAATCAATTTCTTGGCAATAGACTTTTTGACTAGAGTAAGATGTGATCTAAGAATGGTCTTAACTTGTATTTTCTTGTGGCTCAGGATGTGAATCCCTTTTTCAAATATGATTGGTAATGTACATTTCTGCCGTTTAAAACTAACTGTTCAGTTCATTGTTATTTGAATGATATCCATTGATGGCTGACTAGATAAAGAAAATTGGTACATAGCAACAATGAAATTTTCTTCAGTCATAGAGAAGAATGACATTTACAAGAAAATGGACATCATTCAAAACTGTTCAGCAAAATAAGACTCAAAAAGAGTTATCACCTGTATTCTGTAATGTAGATTCTATGTTGTTGTGCAAGAGTGTGAGACATCAAGCAGGTAGGAAGACAGTGATATGTGAAGAATATTTATTTCTAAGTAGAAGGGGTAAGGAAGGAACTAGTGTTGGAATGACATACATGTAACCAAGGCATGAGAGAAAACTATTTAGGAGGATAAAGTGGATCACAAAGGGAAAGAAGGGGTTTGAAAGTTTAAAATATAAATTAACAATTATTTATGAAAATGTCACAAAAATATTATTTATATTAACATATAATTAACATATATTAACAAAAAATCAATAAAAATAAAATAAAGAACATAAAAGAAATAAATAAAAAGAAAAATTAGAAAAATAAATCTTTTCCAGGCCACCAAGCGGTGGAGATCTTTATGGTTAATCCATAAAGCACCAGAGACACTGTCATTCTAAAGTTCTCTCTCTCTCTCTCTCTCTCTCTCTCTCTCTCTCTGTCTTTTTTGTCTCTCTCTCATGGGGAGTGTTATTGTCAGAGTATTTATCTCATTTTCTTTGCTAGCCATGGATAAAATGCTTTATATAAAAGAGTGGAGACTGGAGGCTCCCTGGGGTTTAGATGATTATCTCAAAAAAATTCAGTAATCCTTTCAGAGGTGAATTATATATATCTTTGTTTTTGTTTTGTGACATCCTCTAAATTCTAAAATAAAACCAAGCATGTGGCATGTGGGTAGAGGTAAGGGAATGTATGGGTTTTTTTTTTTTCTTCTTCTATCACTGTCTTGACCAAACTGTAAATAAATCTATTTTCCCTTACTGTGTTCTGATTCCTACTCCGTTTGAAATACAAGAAAATTTAATGTCTAGAAATATCAGGCCATTCTTTGTCTTGGGACAGAGGGTTTGATATGCTAGTGCTCCACTGTAAGGGGAAACATGTCATAAACATCATAGCAAAAATATGGTCCATTTGTTGGTGCTGCATATTTTTAATAAGTTGGGCAGATGAAGAGGAACTGACGTAAGAATATGTTGAGTTTTTCAGTAGCTACAGAGGGAGACACCATGTCGTTCTGTTGCATGCAGCATGCTAGTTTCCTTAATCTTTAGGACCTTAGCTCAGGTTAAACCAGATTCTCGCTCATGCCCTAGGAATGAATTTCATGACATAGCAATGTAAAGTAGAGCTGTAATTTACTAGAGACATTTTAAATATAGATTGCAAGTAAAATAATGTGAAATATAGATACTTGGAAGGGAAACAAGGTACACTTAAGAACTTGGATTTTGGCTACTGAAAATAGTCAAAATTAAGTGTCTTCGTATTAGTCATATATACTATTTTGGTGGCTCTCAGATTATACCTTAAAGAGTTATCTTAATATTCATGTCAAAACTTTTTTGAAGAAAATATTAAGATAATCTTACCTATGAGAATGTACTTTATAAAAATTGAAGTACATAAATCACATAGTGAGTATAATATTTGAGTGGTGGAAAACTTCCCTTCATTTACTTCTTAAGAGTTAAAAATGTAGATATATGAATGTAAATGTAAAATTTTTAAACTGGGCAAATGAGAGCTGACATATACTGAAACCACGTCCCCTTCAGGGATCCAATATATATATGAAAAGTTAAAAACATTTTCTAAACAATTTTCTTATTTAAGAATATTTTTAATAAAATGTCTGATGAAAGTCAACTGGATTTTTCTTTACATATAAATTGGGCAGCTCCTTATGCTTCTTAGCAAGAGTCAATGAAAGACATTGGAGCCCATGTCCATAAACTCAACACGATGTTTACCTGTCAGAACAACTGGGTCCTGAGGTTAAATTTGCTAATCACAAATTAATCTGAGACTAAAACACTTCGGCTTTGAAAAACTCTGAGAAAGTGTCTGCAAACATTGCCTAGCAATGATGATGCACAGAGAGCCAGAAATCTGTGACTTTGATTACCCTTCACTGCTGTAATACAAGAGAAGGGGTTCTGGGCTCCAACTTCTCTTTGTCCGAAAATGAAGATGTTCATATCCTAGCTGAGAGGAGCAGAGTAGTTCCTCTCATACAAAGATGAATGTTAAATTTCATTAGAAGCAAGTAAATTCACATATGTGGGAAGAGAAGAATCTAACACAGGAATTATTTTTGACACTCTGTGTTTAATAATAATAAGAAGAAGAATATTTTTAAAGGGAGCAAATGAAAGCCTTTCTATCATAGGGAGAAAACTTCATTCTCTCAACTCCTTAGCAGTCTAAGGAGTCTGTTTATGTTTCAGGAACATCTGCTCAAGCCAACTGGTGATTTGTAGTTTGAACACAGAAAAGAATCTCAGGCCTAGCCATTATGAAGTAGAATTGGAATTTTATGACAAATAGAAAAAAAAAATGAAGAATAAAATTACACATAAGGGTGAAGGTATGAGGTTCTTAGAATATCAGATAAGAAGACATAATCAACGTGGGTTCCAGCCACTAGAGGGTGAGCTGAAGTTAAATTTCTTAGCATTGGCCATGCATGCCATTTTGGTGACTCTCATATTTCCAAATGTTACTATGCACTATGCAGCTTTTCTTCCCTCCCTCCCTCCCTCCCTCCCTCCCTCCCTCCCTCCCTCCCTCCCTCCCTCCCTCGCTCCCTTTTCTCTCAATAGAAGTTTTCTATGGTGGATCTGCAGCACCATAGATGGTGTTACAACCTAATAAGAAAAACCAGAAGCTGCTTGAGTTGCAAAGGTCTTTAGTAATTTTACTAGTGTTCTGACTATAGATGCCTTTTCTACATGTTTCTCTATGAACCAAAAGAAAAAAGAAAGCCTCATAAATACTCAAGTTCAATTTTTCTTGATACTTCTGCAGAGTCTTACCTGGCAACATCACTTCTGAGACACGGCTTTCTCTCTACCCTTAATTTTAAAACAAAACCAGAGAGAAGATATGCTTATTCATAAATAGTACTTGCTAAAAAATTGGTAAGATTGTTATTTTTGTTTGTGTACACCTGTGTGTCCGTGTGAGTGCATGTTCCCAGAAATTTCAGAAAAGGATGCTGGATATATTGAATCTGATGAGAAAATTGGCCTGAGTACTGGGAACCTGACTCAAGTCTTCTGAATGAGCTGTGTGCCCTTTCACTACTGAGCTGTCTCCCAAGCCTTGGGGGAAAGTGTTTAATATTCATAATCACTTTGTCTTTTGTCCTAATAACTTGTGTGGTATGCCAACTTATAGGTTTTCTTTAATTTTTATGTTTAAGTTCAAAGAAGCAAAAAAGAAAAATCAAAAAAAAAAAAAACCCTATTTATCTGTAGCTGTGTTCATGCTACCCTGAGAAATTCATGAGAAATTCCTGCCTCATAGACCTCCAGATTTAATAAACAATAAAGTTCAGATTCAATACATCTCATTTACATTAGTGGTTAGTAGAAAAGTCCTTTTGAAGCAAAGTTCTGATGGTTTCTATTTGAGAAACTGGCCATGCTTTCTCACCGCCACAAGGTGGGAGTAAAACGTTTGGCTGGCTCCTGAGCTAGAGCTAGCCTTTGCTTTCCTTCAAACCTGTTTTCATGAACAAAGACACAAAATGGAATGGAGCAACTTTAAATTCGAATGAAATAATTATTATTTATTGTTTTTGCTAATATGTATTCCTTGAGCGCTGCCTGAATTTTCACCAAAACCTCAGGATCAAGAACAATAAATATGAATGAAGAAAATGGTCCTAAAGCACTTTCTGGTTTTCTTTTCCTTATTCCTTGTCAATGTTTCTGTCTTACTACATTCTAAGATAAATGATAAATGATAGTTACACATTTTACTGAGGTTTTTTCTGAATAACTATTTTGAAGTGTACCTCCCTCCATGTATTTTTCTCTAGTTTTATTTCTGCATGTTAGTAAAGGGTCCCTGTAAATAGGAACAAAGAATTAAATAGCCCAAGAAAAACATAATTATTGTGACCTTTCTAAAGAGATGGAAGATTAAAATGAGCTGCCTTTTTAAAATAAGCATATAACAGAATCACACTATAAATAATTCAGTTTGCTTTGTGTATACGAAGATGATTCAGCTCTGCTTTGTTTAGTATGTGACTGTTACACTGAAACTTGGCAATACTATGTGTTTATGTTGAGGTTATGAATACATGCAAACATGTACATGTCCTCTGAGATAGGGTACCTGACACTAAAGCTAGCAAGACTAGACACTGCAAGGCATTGAGACTCTCCAGCATGACAGCAGTGTACCCAAGGGACTCTGAGTGGTGCAAACTGCAAAGAACTGCCATCTCCCTCAAATACAAAGATGTAAATGTTGAAAAAGGAATAAATTGGCTTGCCAATTCCAATTCCTGGATTCCTCCTACAAATAAATAAAAAATGGCTAATGGGTGGCATTCTTGTCATTGCTACTGGTGTTAGGTTTCTAGAAAGATTTCCCCAAACACATCTTTTACACCACTGAGCTATGAACATAAAGAAAACCCAAGACCCCATCACGACTATAATGTTTTCAATTCCCCCCACTGATAGTAATGGGAAGAAAGAGAAGCTAGTGCCCGAGGCTATAGAATTGATGCTTTGCCAGATGAATGTGCTGACATCCAAATGAAATCCACAAAAGTTTCAAGTAGAAACTTTGCTGTCTAAAGCACCACCAAATGTCATATTAATGCTTAAGGAAAATTTTCTGGACTAGGTTAGGACTTCTGAAGTTTGAAAATATATGGAGAAACTACATTTCCTAGTTAGGTATCACCTAAGCATATGGTAGATAATTTAGGATCCTGCATTATGAAAATACATTGGAATGTATCATATTTATTATTCTCTGATTTGCTTAATCTAGAAATATCAGGATCAAGTAATATTGCATCATGTTCCCCTCCTCCCCCGGGAACAGTATTTTCCATTGTCCTTTCATCATTTCGACTACCATAGCCTCGTAGCCATGGCAACTAAATGAGAAAAATAACACAAAGGTATCCAGGTCTAGGATAGCAGTGATGTAACTGTTGACAACCCCTAGTAAAAGGAGTAAGGGAAGGTACCAATACCTTCACCAGGGATTTCAGTCATTATCCCTGCTGCTTTATTTCGGCTGCAAGTGACCTTGACAGATACTAAAATACATCAGAAAAGGGAGAGTGTTAACTGAAAAAGGACTCCAGTCTACAGCTTTCATGAGTCTGTCATCTATAATGGGGTGTAACTGTATAGTGATGCATCATCTGGGGTCCCCCTGTAATGCCTCACCCATTTTGGATATGTAAACGCAACAATTTCAGTGGCTCAGCAAGTTAGATTTTATTGTAATTGTTGGTGTAACTTACTGTAATTGGTGCCTTATGTAAAGCAAATGAATGTTAGAATCTTTCTAAGAATAATTAGACACAACTAGATATTATCTTTTCCATTTGTCCTTCAGTTTTGTTTTCTCTTAAATAAATAACCTGGAAAACTGAGTAAAAGGAAATTAAAAGAAAAAAAATGGTTAAGTGTTTTAGTCAATGAATTAGAGTATTGTAACTGAAGAAATAGCATCAAATTCAACTGTTTCTTAAAAAGGAATATTAGGAACAAAATAACTAACAGCCTAAGTTAAATATACTTTGGTACCAACTTACCATGCATAGTGATCCCAAGATGTATGGCAGTAAAATATCTTATTTTTGTTCATTGATAGTTATCTATGATAATACAATGGAGTGTTTCAACTGCAAGATGTATGTACATTTCAAAAATGGAAAAGAAAAGATAAAGAAAGGAAGGGAGGGATGTAAAAAGCCTTAAAAATGATGACATAGGTGTCTATAGAGGTAACTTGGACCTTAGGATTTCCTGCTATCTTCCAGAGGACAGGATCTTGATCTGTAGCACCAACAGATGTTGGCTCATGGCCCACATGTAACTTCAGTTTGAAAGGTCCTTTTCTGGTCACTGTAAATAAAAATGTGCACACAGAATAAGTAAATAACCAAGGGTAGATAAATAGGATCCTTAAGTTGTGGTTCCTATTTAATTATGTTATTTGTACATGTTTGAGTGTTTATCTCATCCATATGTATATGCACCATATATGTACATAGAAAAATCCTAAAGTAGTATGACACCTCTAGATTGCTTAAAATCTCTTACACTTAATCTAAAACCATATCATTGTGTATGGACCACAAATTATGGACTGAGTTATACATAACTTGAAAGAGAAGAGATGACATAGTAATAAGCACATTGATTTGAAATAAGATGTATGGGTATATAAAAACATATGTATATAATAAATTCATGTAAACATGTATTCATACACACACATATATTTTCTCCCTAAAAATTGCTCTCATATACATTTATATTCACTGAATTCATACTCACACATACACACACTCACCAGTCACACTCACACACACACACACACACACACACTTATGAAACTTTTAGGGAGGAGATGTTGCTACATAGGCCAAGACAGCTATTAATTACTCTTGGTCCTTTACCTTAGCTTATAAGATATTAAGATTATAAATAAGCAATTTATATCTCTCTACAATTATATCCTTAAATTTAGACTCAGTAACACATTTAAATTATCCAATTTAAATTTTAAAAACAGAAATATTATTTCCAATAATTAAATTACAATTCAATTATGAAGGGTAATCTTAGTGCAACTGAAAAATATAATATTCTAATTGTCTCTTGTACACTCTTAAAATCAAAAGATTTCAATAAATGATATTAGATGCCTTATTGTCATTTGTGTTTTCTTCAAGTTTTGCGTTTTAGTGTGCACAGGAACCGTCTAAGAAATAGCATTTAGGGCTGGCTGGGTAAATGATTCAGAGGTTGAGAGCACTACTGTTCTTCCAGAAGACCTGGATTCAATTCCCAGCACCCACAAGCAAGGCAGCTCACAACTGCCTGTAACTACAATTCCTAGTGATATGACACCCTCATACAGACATGAATGCAGACAAAGCACCAATGCACCTAAAACATAAATTAAATAAAATCTTTAAAAAGAAATAGCATTGATTTATTTTATGTCAATTAACAGCTAATGACTATAATATTTTTAAGTTCAAATACTTATAAAGTAGCAATGATATATCACTCACAAAATATGCAGCACGGAAGAAAGAGCCAACACCATTCCTTTCTTAAGTTCTGTAGAACCTTGATATGAAATCACCTGACAAATCCTAGAGGAAACATGTAGTTAAAGCACCTGTCATCTTGTTAGTTTCACAGAAAACAAATGATTTAATTTTTTAATAAACTCTTCATCACAATATCAACAGCTCCAGAGAACCTACACCCAAGCTATGTTTATCTAAATACATCATAAACCATGAAAAACCGAGGGGCTATTTTCTTTCACGGCTATTGTTCATGTATTTAACTTGAATGTTTCATGATGGGATTTATTTTAAAAGTTACAAAACTTGCCTCTAAATTATTTTCCAATTTATGGTATTGATCTTAGAGTATTGATTTGTCATGCAAAGTAAAAGGTATTTTATAGATATATGTATCCCTGAAGAGACACTGGTTGATCTTAAAAAAATAAATAAATAAAAACTTACCTGCATCATAATTGATTCATCCACCAGAGGTTGCAATATGGCTTTTTACAGAGTAAAGACAATGAGAATAGCAAACTATTTGGAATAGGAGAAAAGTCACCACCTGCTATATATCTACAGTATGTGTGTATATAAATGTGAAACTGAGAAATAAAACTCAGATGAGCAAAGCCCTGAAGATACAACATTTTTCTGAAACCTAAAACTGAATGGAAAATAAACCAGCACAGCACTGGAGCCTCTACGTTGTTTTGGGGTTTTTTTTTTGTTTTTTTTTTTTTGTTTTGTTTTGTTTTGTTTTGTTTTTTTTCTGATGTTAGCATATTCACAGCTTTCTAAAAATTCTTCCGGATATATCATTTTTATGTTGAATTAACAAAGGGTCATTTTTATTAATATGTAAACACACTTATCTCACCAGTAAATCCTTATCCCTGTAGCTTGAATGTGGACAAATATTTCTGTATTTTCAGTATGGGAATAGAACCATATTCCCATGATAATTTGGATAGACATGTTGAAAATAGATAATTTTTACTCTCTCTTTGCAAAGTATTTATAAATAAGTGCAATACATTGACTGAAAAAAAATAAAAATATGATTCCAGTCCATATTTTCTATTCATTTTATTATAAATTATCTTATAGATTGAGTTATTGGTAACAAAGTCTATTTGAATTTTTTATAAATGTTACACATCCAATTCAATGGGAGATATGAAATATTCTGTGTTCAATAGCTTTTCTTATAAAATTGCAATTACATTGAATAGTGAGGGGAAAAGACATAAAAAGAAACAAATATTAAAATAGCCAAAGTGCTCTAATCCAAAAGACTACAATAGACAAAGAAAAACTACAGAACTGGAAGCATTTAAGTTTATGTATGTACACAGTGGCACTTCTGGATGGCTCCCAGAGGTACAG